>JAPDPK010000006.1:11692500-12292500 GCA_031772115.1 Heritiera littoralis | reverse complement strand
TTGTCTTTTTCGAGGCTAGGAAAATATCAATAATGCACCAAAGTAATTTCTAATATTTTTAGAAATATTTTGAGCAAATTTTCGATAGTATAACGACTGCCCAAATCCTAGCTTCCTGCACTTATGAACATAGTTCACCAACCATATAACCACAAATTTCATGTAATTGGAGGAAAACTAATGTTCCATAGTTCGTATAAAAGTCATAGCATAAATCATGCATTCGGGTATCTCTACAGATCTACACACGCGTCTCTTACCTGTTTATCAAGATCGCGCTATCTCGTGCTCCACACGAACGTCGAACTTCCGACTCAGTAGCACTGTAGAGATATGTTCTAAATTACACCATTATGCTTCTTATCTCATCGGATTAGAAACTGCAAATAACAGCTTAATAAAATCAATATTCAATATTAACATGTATAAAATTCCTTTACTTATTTGGATTTTTATTTGAATTCTCATTATATTGAATATTTAGAAATTTCTATGATTTCCTTATGGTAATGAATATTTCATTCATTTTCCTTTTCTATTTTGGCATTATTTGCCACCTTACCAAGTCAACATTCCCACTAAAGATTGCATGGCCGAATGTCATTTTCCATGCATAAGCCTTTTTGGCTTATGACCATATTTCCTTGTTATATATGTACTTTATTCATGTACAGTTCCAGCCATCAATTCCAACCAATTTCTCCCATTTTCTGTTCTAAAACACGTCATTCCTCTTTGCCCATTTTCTGGCCAAATGGCCTTGGTTAGGTGTAGGTGGTTTATTCATTTAAAATGCATAACTATAATTCACTTATACTTAACACTTTATTCTACTCATTTGGTCAACTTAGCCTTTTCTTCTATCTTTTATTTTTCCTTTCTTTCCTAACGTTGCTGTCCAAACCGACAACTTACTTCTTTCTGTTTCAGCCTACGTTGGCTTTCAGTTTATGTATTTATATTATGGCTACACCTAGTACATTTTAGGCTGCCAAAACTTAAGCATTCACACACACAAAGTCAGTCAAAAGTCAAACAAAACTCTTCCTAATTTCCTCATTTTCGGCTGTACAATCAGCACAATTTCTTCTCCAGGTTCGGCTGTACAAACAGCCCACTTATTTTCCATTTTAGCGTCTTCTCATTCGGTTTTCAACTTTTCTTTTCTTTCTTTTTTCCACACCAACTCAGCCATATTTTTCTCCTCATTCTCACACCATTACTGCTCCTTTTCTGACTTTTATTCCAGCCCTCATTAAATGGTCAACACACTCAATCATTTTTTCTATTTCCTGTTCGGTTTCCAGCCCCTCTTTTTTGTCCTATTCTTCTCTATCAAAACATCACGTTGTATTCTTTTTAAAATCTTCATGGCTACTGTAACACCATAGGTTCCTATATCTATATAACCTTAATTATTTTCATGTTAGATTTTAAAATCCTGCTTTTCATGTCACACACATGAGCAGCAGAATTTTCAGCCATTAACGTCATCCATCTTCAAACAACTTAGTCCTATAACTTCCTACAAGTTTTTATTCCACAATAGATACATATACATCATCAGCCTAACCTACATCATCATAAATCACTAATTAAAATGCATGAAACATGAGCTGAAGATTTGCTTACCTGTGCAAAAACGTTACTGACCAAAGCAAAACAAATTTGTTTTGCTAATATTTTGCACGTTTGGTTGAGGTTTAATGATGTTTATGAAGTCTCTTGTAAGTGAGGAATAATTCTTGTAAAGGCCTATCTAATTTAGATGAAGGGAAGGAGGGTTAAGCATGTAAAGGCCGAAGAAAGCTTGGAGAACCAGAAAACTCAGGAAGAAGAAATTGAAATAGAGTGAAATAGGGTGAGGTGGTGGAGTTTGTTGAAAATAAAAGCTAAATGATGTTGTGTTCTCTCCATTTTCATTGGTGGATTCAAACATTTTCTTAATTATAATTAAGCTCTTGTCTTAAAGTCAAAATACTACTAAAATTTTCATTTATTTCCTAAATGTGCCACTGCACGGAATTTTCTGTCCAGTCATTTTTTTCATTTAAACTTTATTTATTTTAATTATTTCTTAAGCCAAATTATGGCTTATTTGGTCCACTTTGACCACTCCATGAGAAAACAAATTTTACTCTTGTATAAATTCGAAATTTCGAATTTATTCTACTTTAATTTCGATATTTAGAAATTATCGACTATTTGTTTATTTATTTTAAAATTTATTATTCCGTACACGTACAGTATGAAATAACGAGTTCTCACATTACTACACTTAGTAGATTTGGCCCACTGACTAAGATTGACGAGCGGCATATGATTGACAGATTTAAGGATGGGTTGAGACTGTCTATTTGGTCAGCGTTGGTTTCCATTGATATTCGAACATATGATAAGGTGGTCCGACGTGCATAGCTCTGTAAGCCAAATATTGAGCAGTATCATACAAAGTCCATTGGCAAGGTTAAAGGTAAAGTGAAGAAGGGCATGAATGATAGAAATGGTAGAGAGCAGCGTAAGGAGCTAGATCTTCTAGTATCTAGAGATCAGAGGGGCGATCCACGAGATCGATTGCTGTAGCCCCCACTACTACTTGTCCTACTTCTGCGCCCAGAGGTACCACGGCCAGATGAGATCGGTGTGGATGGTCGCATGGTACCCGACCTTGCCACATGTTGACCAGGGCTTGTTTTAGATGTATGCAGGCAGGACATTTGGTGAGAGACTGCCCCATACTCAAAGAGGCCGCTACATCTACCACACCAGCCCCAGTACTTCTATTAACAACTCTAACACCAGCAGCTCCGACAAAATCGGAGAAAGCGACACCCTCTCAGCCTAAGTGGGTGACAACAGTGGAGAAAGGTAAGAAGCCCATGACTCGAGGATGGGTGTACGCATTGGATCAGGAGACTGCTGATGCGTCCGTGGACGTCATTAAAGGTGAAATTCACAATTTTGAGATAACCGTACTTACATTAATTGATTCTGGTTCTACTTATTCGTTTATATCTCCTGATTGTTCTAACAGAGTTCCAGTAAAGCTGGAGCGGTTAGGGTATACATTACATGTACATACTCCTTTTAAGCAATCTCAAGTTACTGATGTTGTATATAGAAACCGTAAGTTAATAGTAGGCGAGAAGGAAATCACAGCTAACCTAATTTTGTTAACGATGTATGATTTTGATGTGATATTAGGTATAGACTAGTTTGTTGTGAACTATGTAACTAAAGATTGTTACATATAGCCAAGTGGTTCATGTGAAAATGAAGAAATGACATGAAGCTCGATAAGGTATTATAAAGATGCAACCTTATAAGGAAATTTTTATAGCCTTTAAGATTATTATTAGAAACAAGTGGTTGTAGTAAATCTTGGCTAATCACTAGTTGAGGATGCATGAATGCCTGAGAATGAAATTGGACATCAAGTCGAAATTATGAACGAGTGTCAATATGTTAAACCATAGATGGATTGGATAGGTGACTATTGACCTTGTGATTTTACATCCTTGATGTTGACTCTGGAATAGGTCTTAAATGATGATATCGATATTTGCATAATTTCAGTATCTTGATGGCTATATAGAAATGTGATATTTAAATATTCATAAATACTAAGAGGACTCATACTGACGGTAGTGGTCCTAGTATTGATGATGAAATGTACAAGTGATTGTTATAGTCGATAATTATCGAGAAATGATATGGAATATTGAGGAACCACAGTGAATATCGAATTTACCTATTAGGTATGATTCGATTGAAATCAAAAGGATGAAAATGAGGTGTGAGACCCAAATTTGTCACACTGTACACCATAATTGTAACGGATTGATAGTGGAAATAAATATTGAATGTGGATTTCCACTTTCCATTTTCTTATTGGATTTAAATTTTTATGGTCTATGTGAAGTAAAATGAATATCTAAAATTTTAAGAATGGAAATTAAATTGTTGGAATTATTGGCTTAATAGCAAACAAAGGAAGATGGACAACACACCAACAAGTTTACTACATTTAGTGTATTCGGATGGAATGAATTGCTAGGAAAAGCAATTCAAGCCATGGATAAAATGATATGTAATAAGTACTAATTAAACATAACATGATGCCTAGAAGCTTATTGGAGGAAGCTTGGAAAAATGAAGCATGAAGGAAAGTCAAGAAAAGAGGCTATAAGTGGACTTCACGCCACTTTGCTTCTCCTTGTACCAATCGGTTTAGACACCAAATGGCTTAACCGATTTAAATGCAATGTGAAAGATATTTAATAGCAAAGAATTCAAAGGAAATAAAATGAAGTTCATGGATAAAAGAAATTATATTAAAGCCAAACTAAGACTTAAATGGAGAGAAAATTTAGTACTTGGAATATTGACTAAATGCTATTGGATGCAAGTTGCCAAAGAAAGAAAAACAAGCACCAATGTGCAACAAGAAATGGTGAACCATGCCACTTAAACTGTAGGTAGTATTCGGTTAGGCATCAAAGAAGTGTGAAAGCAAAATTTTCAAGATAACATTCTAGGTAAATAATATTCCAAAGATGATAAATTAAATGGTTTCACATGAGATTAATGGTGATTGGTTGAAAAGGTATGAAGGTGGTAAGAAAAGTCAAGAAGTTATGGACAGCACACAAAGAACCATTCTTTTGCTGCTAATACACGTCTTTTTCCCCCATTTTTGTTAAGGCTGGAAGATTAAGAATTTAATAGCATAAAGACAATATAAGAGATGCTTAAGGAAGAAGAGTTAACAAAGTCAACAACGGAACATTTCTTTATGGATTGAAGTCTCCAAAAGAAGGGAGAAATAATAAAAAATGTGCAGAAATTTGCCCCCATAGCCGTTCCATGTGTTGCAGTTTTCTTCATGTTATTAATGCTAAATTAGACATGAAGTGATGAGGAAGACAATCAAAAGGTGCAGTAAATGGGATCACACGTAAACTTGATGTTGTAAGATGCCATACAGCTTGATGCAAGATGAAAGGTACTTTAATTCATGTGATAAAAGGCATAAACGGTAATTACATGGAAGGCGATTGTTGAATGGAGGAATGGTGGACTTTATTGGGAAAACAAAAGGGAAAACAAAAAGGAACCAGCCGATTTCTTGTGGGATGATTTTCTTCATGAATTAATACACTACAAGACAAGAAAATTGATGAGGGAAGAAGCTAAGGGAACATGCAGCAAAAAGGGTATTGAATAACGGGAATATAAAGAGGAATTATGGGATTAAATACTCCAGCAATTTTCATGCCTCTTCCGATTTATGCTGCTGTACGCCAGCCTTGATGTTGTAGCTGGAAGTTGATTGCTTTGCTCTTGTTTTCCAAGGAGTCTTAGCAGAAAATTCATTCCCCCTAGTTAGCTAACTACCTAATCCTCTTTACTAAATCCTCCCTTCATCTTAAGACCACGTAAAAACAAGGAGAGGAAGGGACTGACGTGGACAGAACACTACACTAATCTAGTGTTGAGAGATTCGGTTAAGGTAAGCTAGTAAATCCTTATGGTTTTCTTAATATTCCATGGTAAATATATGTGATCTAAAATAGGATAAACTTGGATATAGCATGGTTCTTAAGTACTCTTTTTAGAATGTGAAAATAGAATCAAAAGCATGCTAATGACAAGGAAGATTTGGTTGGCATGAGAAGATGAGGAAAAAACTAGTTGCATGCAAGAATAAGTCAAGAGGAGACACACGTAGACAAGAAGCAAATGGAAAACAAGAAAATAAAATCAAATGTTGAAAAGTCAATAAAAATGGCCATGAGAGGTTCGGCCATGACAATTGAAATTAAGAACTTTGATCAACAATAGTTATAGAAATTAAAGGAGAAGAAATAGTGAAATTAAAAATAAGAAAGAAGCTAGAATGAATAAATGGAGTTATAACACCAATATAATTTATACTGGTTGTACTCATGACATAAAGTTAGTGGCTCCATTTTACAAATATTATTGACTTAAAAATAAGAATAGGAATATAAATAATTTTGGTAAAATTATTTTGCAACCCGAGTTGACGAAATTCGGAAGAGGCGGTCGGGAAGCTAGGCTTCGTAAGACCAAGTAAGGGAGTAATATGTGAAGTGAAATGCATGTCCTGTGGAGTAAAATGTTATAAAAATATTGAGAAAATGTTTTGGTTTGAGACATGCATTAGTTTGATAAACTATTTTCACAGACCGTGATTTGGGCGAGTTATAAAGCCGACCCCTATGTTGTTTTCTGGGCAAGCCAAAGAAAGGAGACCCTTGTTTTAATAAAATTCGGGCGAGCCAAAGATAGGCGACCCCTTTGATATAATTCTGGGTGAGCCAACAGTGGGCGATCCCTTGTTTTTTTTTTAAGAGAAATATTTTGTAGGCGACCCCCCAGTTCAGCTTCATGTGAGAGCCACAGTGGGCAATGTTAGTTCGCCACATGGGCGAAAGAAAAACATGCGAACCTAATCCACTGCGAGGGGCGAGCTGTAATGGGCAAGCTAGCAAGGGGCGAGCCAATTTAACTTGTGTTTTTCTCACATGAAAAATTGTGAGATTACGGGTTGTTTTTACTGTGTTTTGTAAATAGAAAATATAATACCTTTTTGGAAAAAATCATTTTAATGAAATGATGAAATATGTGAAATATTCCTTACAGGTTCTTTATGAGATATAAATTGATTTTTGAGACTTTAGGCCCCGAGTTTCATGCATTACTATTCACGTGGCTGATTTGTGCCATAGAGCTAGCTGTGTCCCAGTGGGGATGCAAATTAGAGTTTTGGCCTAAGGGCACACTCCGAGAAAGCCGTGAGGGGTGATGGCCTACGGGTGCACCCCAAAGCGGACGACTTGTGTTCCTGGGGGAACGATGATAGCATGATTTATTTGTAGGGTGATGCCTAGTCTCGACTTGCTGATTTCTGTTTACTGAGAGGATTTACTGAATCCTGTTTACTGTTTACTACATTATATTGTAAACTGTTTAGCCAGTGATTTGAATATTAAAGAATGTTCACTATATCCACTGTTTTCCTATTGGGTATGCTGTTAGGGAAAAATAAACATTTTGTGGTATATAGTTTTGATTTTATAAAGTAGCATACAACTTCTTTACTGAGCACGTTGTCGCTCACCCCTTATTTTCCATTCCACATATTGTTGATTTTGGACTAAGAGAATTACCTTCCAGAGATTATCGATTGCAGAGTCAGCAGACATTCGATATCGAAAGTATATTATTCTCTTTTATATATTCAGCGAATTTGTACAGTACTACTTTAAATAGAAGGGAATGTATTATCTCAAGGAAATAATGTAACAATTCATATTTCCATATTGGTACGATGAATAAGAGTACTAATGATTACTAAAGTGATTAATGGATCGTTAAGCATCACAGACAGGCCAACTGGTAAAAATGTGCGAATAATAGTAAAATATGTGATTCGGGATGTTATAGATTTAATGGTATCAGAGCAGGGTTGGTCAGATGTTTAGTGGTGCTTAACATGAAAAGTGAATAGTAAACATTCCCTGTAGTACTGTATAGTCTGAATGTATAAAGGAATCAAGTGATTGTAAACTAAGTTAAGTGTTTAAAATGATGTGAAAGTTGGTGAATCAAGGATTACAAAAAGGAATTGTAATCCGAGGAGTTGACATGAAATAGATGATCTTATGGTCTTATTGGAGGTCTGTTCGATAAGGTACAGTGAGGAACTCGGTGAGAGCCCCACCAGGACTTCTATGTCCGAATCGAACTAAGACCTTGAAATGATGATATTGGTGTGAAATGGGATGTCATCACTATATAGACCTTAAGATCGTCTGTTTGAATGTATCTTAAAAAGGTAGAAATAAACTGAGAAATGACGAATATGCCCCTATATTGAAATAATACCTCTGAATCATGGCTGACTAAATTGATTTGGAACTGATTGATGGTGATAGAGTATTTGATGGTGTAAAGGACATATTACACGTTTAATGATCCCTATTGTGAGCCCTACTTATATTTTGATGTGTAATGCGGCTAGAGTGGGTACTATAGGAGGTCGCGACATAGTTAGCCCTATTATGGATTTTGGGGTTTGAACTAAATGTGAAAATATAGGGTATATTGGTTGGGGATTATTGAATATTATGAAAAATGATACATTTATAAAGTGTAAAAAAAAACAGTGAATCGTGTAATCGATGATGTTAATATTGGTTCTATATACTCCTTATGTTTTTAGGAGAATAAATTAAATATTTATAGACTCGAAATATTGTGAAAGAAATGTATAGGTGAGGATACATAGTGGATTTGCAGGATGTAAATAATGAAACATCCAAGATGATATGAGATTATGATTTAGAAGTTACTGGATGAATACGTATGAGTATAATATTCGAAATTGTTAAATGATTTTAACGAAAGAGTATTATACTAAATTGAAAGCTACGGAAGTGATAAGTGTGAAAGGATGAGAATGATCCAAAGACAAGTTATATGATGACTAGGGAACACGAATTATGAGGTAGTTCCCAAATATAAGAATAAATGTGATTTTTCTGATTATCATATAGTTATGGCTAGAATTAATATCAAGCCAAATGTGACAGATGAAATTATTTATACTCAGAGGAGTAAGTATAGGAAGTACCGCTAGTCGTGTAAAAAGACATAGGTTTTGGGATTGTGAAATTGGATAAGTAACGTGAAAACGAAATTGGTATTGTGATAAGGTAAATTACAGAATTTGATTGTGAAAAGATTACATCCTCAGGTACATTCCATAATTAAGTGATATTATATGTACCATGAGAATAAGAGATGTGACGATGACTAAATATGAAAAGAAATGTCAGGGAAAAGTATTACCTGATGTCTCAATTACTGTAATTGATGGTTAATATTAAAGTCTACAAGTGAAGTGCAGTCTTAGCTAAACTGTGAAATGATGGTTGTGGGATAGTAAAGAATTCGGAAAAATCATGATGTTATAGAAGTGACTATGGATTGAATGACCAAATTGATTCACTTCTACATCATCAAGTTCTTGATCTCTTGAGTGCCATAGTCGATAAATATATCTGTGAAATGGTGAAAAGGTATGTAAAGTCCTAGTGAGCGAGTACATGTGATAGGGATCCCTGATTGGCCCATGCTTTGAGAGAGTAGCAATAGGCCTTGGCATTCCAAATTTATTGTTAGCACCGCCTCTTATTTATATAGGTATCCGAGTGCATTGTGTGGACGCTCAAGGATATATTGAGAGTGAGTGTATTGCATTTAAAAAGGCTACGGGGACAATTACATACGATTGTTTAACACTGTCTAATGATAGACACCAGATCAATATTGACTTAGCATCGAATGAGATGATAAATAATTACAGGGAGTATAAATTGATTATGCAAGAGGAAATGTGGGATTTAAGTGAAATTCGGAGAGCCGTAAAGGATCAGATGCTATCTGAATAATTGTGGATGAATTAATAAAGTTTGCCCAATTTCTTGGTTATGAAATTTACTGATCCGATTATTGCCTTAGCCGAATTATATGTTAGGGAGATAGTGAGAGTACACAGTGTTCCAGCGAGCATTACATCTGACAGGGAGTCCCGCTTCGCATCTCATTGTTGAGAGAGACTTCAGGAAGCTATGGAATCCCAACTGAGTTTTAGCACAGCATTTTATCTGCAGACTGACGAACAGTCCGAGCGTACGATATAGACGCTCGAAGATATGTGTGAGCGTGTGGATTTGATGTTAAAGGCTCTTGGGAGGATCATCTACCTGACAGAGTTGCTTATAACAATAGCTAATAGGTGAGTATCGGTATGGTACCTTACGAGGTTTATATGGTAGACGATATAGATCCACGATAGCATGGGAAAAGTGGGAGACCGTAAGTTGTTAGTTTTCCATGTGGATGAGTAGGTTCCCGAGATGTACGGGTAATTATGTATTTTGAAAGTCTCACCCCTAAGGACATAATGAGATGTGGTAAGAAAGGAAAGCTGAGTCCTTGATACATGCGATCTGTCAAGACCATAGGTCGCGTGGGAGATGTGGCATATTGGTTAGCACTACCACCAGAGTTGTCAGGAGTGCATAACGTATTCCATGTCTCGATGTTGAGAAAATACTATCTAGATCCTTCTCACGTAATTCGACATGAGCCATTAGAGATTAGAGAGGACATGAGTTACGTTGAGAAACCAATACGGATCCTAGATAGGAAGGATAAGGTATTGCGATCTAAGACGATTCCTTTGGTTAAAGTGCTCTGGCAGTATCATAATGAGGAGGAGGTTACTTGGGAGTTGGAGAGCCTTATGCGTGAAAAATATCCGGAGCTCTTCCAGTGACAAGTCCGGGTTAAACTTGGAGGACCAAATTTCTTAAGGAGGGGAGAAATGTGAGACCCGAATTTGTCACACTGTACACCATAATTGTAATGGATTGATAGTGAAAATAAATATTGAATGTGGATTTCCACTTTCCATTTTCTTATTGGATTTAAATTTTTATGGTGTATGTGAAGTAGAATGAATATCTAAAATTTTAAGAATGGAAATTAAATTGTTGGAATTATTGGCTTAACAGCAAACAAAGGAAGATGGACAACACACCAACAAGTTTACTACATTTAGTGTATTCGGTTGGAATGAATTGCTAGGAAAAGCAATTCAAGCCATGGCTAAAAAGATATGTAATAAGCACTAATTAAACATAACATGATGCCTAGAAGCTTATTGGAGGAAGCTTGGAAAAATGAAGCATGAAGGAAAGTCAAGAAAAGAGGCTATAAGTGAACATCACGCCACTTTGCTTCTCCTTGTACCAATCGATTTAGACACCAAATGGCTTAACCGATTTACATGCAATGTGAAAGATATTTAATGGCAAAGAATTCAAAGGAAATAAAATGAAGTTCATGGATAAAAGAAATTATATTAAAGCCAAACTAAGACTTAAATGGAGAGAAAATTTAGTACTTGGAATATTAAATAAATTCTATTGGATGCAAGTTGCCAAAGAAAGAAAAACAAGCACCAAAGTGCAACAAGAAATGGTGAACCACGCCACTTAAACTGCAGGTAGTATTCGGTTAGGCATCAAAGAAGTGTGAAAGCAAAATTTTCAAGATAACACTCTAGGTAAAGAATATTCCAAAGATGATAAATTAAATGGTTTCACATGAGATTAATGGTGATTGGTTGAAAAGGTATGAAGGTGGTAAGAAAAGTCAATAACTTATGGACAGCACGCAAAGAACCATTCTTTTGCCGCTAATACACGTCTTTTTCCCCCATTTTTGTTAAGGCTGGAAGATTAAGAATTTAATAGCATAAAGACAATATAAGAGATGCTTAAGGAAGAAGAGTTAAAAAAGTCAACAAGGGAACATTTCTTTATGGATTGAAGTCTCCAAAAGAGGGGAGAAATAATCAAAAACGTGCAGAAACTTGCCACCATCGCCGTTCCATGTGCTGCAGTTTTCTTCATGTTATTAATGCTAAATTAGACATGAAGTGATGAGGAAGACAATCAAAAGGTGCAGCAAATGGGATCACACGTAAACTTGATGTTGTAAGATGCCATACGGCTTGATGCAAGATGAAAGGTACTTTTATTCATGTGATAAAAGGCATAAATGGTAATTACATGGAAGGGGATTGTTGATTGGAGGAATGGTGGACTTTATTGGCTAAGGTAGCCAACAAAAGGTAAGCCAACCAAGTCAATAACGTGTAGGGAAAACAAAAGGGAACCATCTGATTTCTTGTGGGATGATTTTCTTCATGAATTAATACACTACAAGACAAGAAAATTGATGAGGGAAGAAGCTAAGGGAACATGCAGCAAAAGGGGTATTGAATAACGGGAATATAAAGAGGAATTATGGGATTAAATACTCCAGCAATTTTCATGCCTCTTCCGATTTATGCTGCTGTACGCCAGCCTTGATGTTGTAGCTGGAAGTTGACTGCTTTGCTCTTCTTTTCCAAGGAGTCTTAGCAGAAAATTCATCCCCCCTAGTTAGCTAACTACCTAACCCTCTTTGCTAAATCCTCCCTTCATCTTAAGACCACGTAAAAACAAGGAGAGGAAGGGACTGATGTGGACAGAACACTACACTAATCCAGTGTTGAGAGATTCGGTTAAGGTAAGCTAGTAAATCCTTATGGTTTTCTTAATATTCCATGGTAAATATATATGATCTAAAATAGGATAAACATGGATATAGCATGGTTCTTAAGTACTCTTTTTAGAATGTGAAAATAGAATCAAAAGCATGCTAATGACAAGGAAGATTTGGTTGGCATGAGAAGATGAGGAAAAAGCTAGTTGCATGCAAGAATAAGTCAAGAGGAGACACACGTAGACAAGAAGCAAATGGAAAACTAGAAAATAGAATCAAATGTTGAAAAGTCAATAAAAATGGCCATGAGAGGTTCGGCCATGACAATTGAAATTAAGAACTTTGATCAACAATAGTTATAGAAATTAAAGGAGAAGAAATAGTGAAATTAAAAATAAGAAAGAAGCTAGAATGAATAAATGGAGTTATAACACCAGTATAATTTATATTGGTTGCACTCGTGACATAAATTTAGTGGCTGCATTTTACAAATATTATTGACTTAAAAATAAGAATAGGAATATAAATAATTTTGGTAAAATTATTTTGCAGCCCGAGTTGACGAAATTCGGAAGAGGCGGTTGGGAAGCTAGGCTTCGTAGGACCAGGTAAAGGAGTAGTATGTGAAGTGAAATGCATGTCCTATGGAGTAAAATGTTGTAAAAATATTGAGAAAATGTTTTGGTTTGAGACATACATTAGTTTGATAAACTATTTTCATAGATCGTGATTTGGGCGAGCTATAAAGCCGACCCCTATGTTGTTTTTTGGGCAAGCCAAAGAAAGGCGACCCTTGTTTTAATAAAATCCGGGCGAGCCAAAGATAGGCGACCCCTTTGATATAATTCTAGGTGAGCCAACAGTGGGCGACCCCTTGTTTTTTTTTTTTAAGAGAAATATTTTGTAGGCGACCCCCCAATTCAGCTCGGTGTGAGAGCCACAGTGGGCAATGTTAGTTCGTTACATGGGTGAATGAAAAACATGCGAACCTAATCCATTGCGAGGGGCGAGCTGTAATGGGCGAGCTGGCAAGGGGCGAGCCAATTTAACTTGTGTTTTTCTCACACGAAAAATGGTGAGATTACGAGTTGTTTTTACTGTGTTTTGTAAACAGAAAATATAATCCCTTTTTGGAAAAAATCATTTTAATGAAATGATGAAATATGTGAAATATTCCTTAAAGGTTCTTTATGAGATATAAATTGATTTTTGGGACTTTAGGCCCCGAGTTTCATGCGTTACTATTCATGTGGCTGATTTGTGCCATAGAGCTAGCTCTGTCCCAGTGGGGATGCGAATTAGAGTTTTGGCCTAAGGGCACACTCCGAGAAAGCCGTGAGGGGTGATGGCCTATGGGTGCACCTCAAAGCGGACTACTTGTGTTCCTGGGGGAACGATGATAGCATGATTTATTTATAGGGTGATGCCTAGTCTCGACTTGCTGATTTCTGTTTACTGAGAGGATTTACTGAATCCTGTTTACTGTTTACTACATTATATTGTAAACTGTTTAGCAGTGATTTGAATATTAAAGAATGTTCACTATATCCCCTATTTTCCTATTGGGTATGCTGTTAGGGAAAAATAAACGTTTTGTGGTATATAGTTTTGGTTTTATAAAGCAGCATACAACTTCTTTACTGAGCACGTTGTCGCTCACCCCTTATTTTCCACTCACAGATTGTTGATTTTGGACTAAGAGAATTACCTTCCAGAGATTATCGACTGCAGAGTCAGCAGACATTCGATATCGAAGGTATATTATTCTCTTTTATATATTCAGCGAATTTGTACAGTACTGCTTTAAATAGAAGGGAATGTATATATCTTAAGGAAATAATGTAACAATTCATATTTCCATATTGGTACGATGAATAAGAGTACTAACGATTACTAAAGTGATTAACGGATCGTTAAGCATCACAGACAGCCCAACCGGTAAAAATGTGTGAATAATAGTAAAATATGTGATTCGGGAATATCGAATGATATTACATCGACATATTTCATAAGCATAATAGTAAATTGTTTTAACTTAGGTTTTAAAGTACATTGCTTTTAAGCATGCTTTATTTATAACTTGAGATTTTTGAAATGATTTATTCATGCGATACATATATGAATACCTTACATGTTTAAACTGTTTCGAAAAGACTGAATATATAGTGTAAGTGTATGTATTTATAAATGTAAACGATCTTAAATAAATGTGTTACATACTTTACACTATTTTCATAAGAAAAGTGAAAAGTTTAAATGTTTTATGAGACTGTAGACACCCTAAGAAAGTTAAACTCAATAAAGCATAGTGGAAACTACCTAATTGGAGATTACTCATTAGGCAGAGATGCTTGTCCGACAATAGTCGTGGACAGGGCTCTGTCACGCCTGATCAATGGGGCTGAGAGACATGAGGTCTATGGCCATAGATAGCACCATAGTTGGTTTCCAAGGGACGATGACATGATTTTCATTGCTAGCTACAGTGATTTAAGTCTTTATTGATAGAGTATTAGGGATTTAGCCTAGTCTCAAACTGATATGATATGAAGTCTAGAGTATGATTTTATTTGATATGAGCTCTGGACTTGACACGATTTTTTATAGTTCATGAGATATGTTTTGAGATGGAATATGTTTTAGACATGCTGTAAAAGATAAACATGAGATATGTTTTGAAACTATACATGTTTTAAACATGCTTTAAAAGTGTAAGTGATATGACATGCGGTCTAGAGTATAGTTTTATTTGATATGAACTCTAGACTTGATATGACTTTACAGTATATGAGAAATGTTTTTGAGACTGTACATGTTTTAGACATGCTCTAAAAGTGAATATGAAATGTTTTGATATATTACATGTTTTTCATTTTAAAACATGTCTTAAAAGTGCAAGTGATATGATTTGCAAATTATACATGTTTTGAGCATGTCTTAAAAGTAAATATGAAATGAATTGGGAATTTACATGTTTTGAACATGCTCTAAAAGTATATGTGATATGATTTGAAATGAAAGCCATTTCATACAGTAAAGCTTGCATAAGTTTTGCACGCTGCTTTATGACATAACAACATTCTACTTACATGATGTCATGATATTACACTGTACATGAACATAAGATTTATATGAAGAGTATTATGACTTTACACTATTGGTAATCATGACTTCCCATATGAAAAGCGATAGGATTTGATATGATATAAGAGTATAATTGTTGAATGTAAAGTAACCTGATATGATATATTACATCTGAACATGATGTTCACTTGAGATATGATATATTATAAGATTGATGTGAGTATGGATTAATAGTATATGATATTCAAATTATACACGATGCATTGTTGTACGATGCATTGTTGTATAAGGACAAGAAAACTGAAAGTGATTAAGTTGAATTTATTTAGAGGTCTAAGTGATAGACAGATGACAGGAATTGAGATAATGAGGTGCTTCAATTCCCTTACATAGATACTTCAAAATTCTGCTCACTTAAGGTCCTTAGGACATGACCTTGCTATAAATAAGATATGTTGTCGATTGAAATGATGAATTGTAATTGCAAACTTGTAGGTTTTATGCATTACAATTAAGACAATATAATTCTACTCCTGCATTTATATTAGTATCTTACTGAGCCGTGGATTTGCTCACCCTCCTTAATTTCACATCTTTTCAGACTATTGGAGTTAAACTTCGCCATGAGAGCTCTTGAGTGGACCTTCGGAGACGGTATCTAAACTTGATATTGGCCCTTGTCTGCCAAACCTACTTTGTCGCTTTTGAGGTATACGCTCTTTATAAATCACTTGTTTACATGTAAGACTTTAAATTGATGCAAAGTACGTATTTGGTTCAACGAGTCGGGATGTAACTTAGGATTGTGATAAATTATTATATAGGTTCATATAATCATTGAATGCTATTTGAGATGCGATTATGTTGGTTAATTGTATATTTAAGTTATCAAGGCTAGAGTATAAGGAAAGGATCAGTGAAATTAGTGTAGTGACTACACTGACACCGAATACAAACCTTAAAATGAAAAGGAAAAATTTAGTCCATAAATTTGTAAGAAGAAAAAATATGAATATCAAGTGAACGTCGCGGCCTTCAGGTTGTGACATTAAGGACATGCCTCCAGTGCTAAAAGTAGATTATGATGCTACAGTAGACGCAGGAATGGCTAATGCATCTCGAGCCAACGTAGTAACTATTGTAAATTTGCAACCATTTACCTTTCAACAAAGTAAAATGTCAAAGTTCTTATCATCATGTTCATAAAACATCTTCAAGTACCTTTTCAAGTCTAACTTCCCCTCTTTCCATTGTGACTCTGCCCTTCTATGTTTGTATTTTGACAAAGCAGATGCCTTTGTATCATTAACATCAAAAACCTCATCCCATTCTTACTTAATGAATAAACTCTATATTTATTCTCGGTCCAAATAATAAGGATATTTCTCAAATAAAAACTAAAGTGTACACAAATCAAAATGAGAGACATCATATTATTAATAAGAGTTTCAATTACAATCATACTGTGGGACCAAGTCCCATCCTCTCTACATGATCCTTAAATTTAAACGGTGGCATGCCCTTAGTCAAAGGATCAGCTAACATCAATTCAATGCTAACGTGTTCAATGACCACTCTTTTATCTCTAACACGTTTTCTAATGGCTAAGTACTTAATGTCGATGTACTTACTTCGACTTCCACTCTTATTGTTCTTAGCCATGAATATCGCAGCTGAATTGTCACAATATATCCTCAATGGCTTAGATATGGAGTCAACAACTCTAAGCCCACCAATGAAACTCTTAAGCCATACACCATGTGAGGTAGCCTCAAAACAGGAAACAAACTCGGCCTCCATAGTAGAAGTGGCAGTCAGTGTCTGCTTAGCACTCTTCCAACAAACAGCTCCACTGGCAAGCATGAAGATGTAACCAGATGTTGATTTTCGGGTATCAACACACCCAGCAAAGTTTGAGTCTGAGTTACCAATCACCTCCAACTCATTGGTCCATCTATACATAAGTATGTAATCTTTAGTGCCTTGAAGATATCTAAACATCTTTTTCGTAGCTCTTCAGTGGTCCATCCCCGGGTCATTTTGGTATCTACCCAACATTCTCACAGCAAAAGCAATATCAGGCCTGGTACAGACCTATGCATACATAATGCTTCTAATAGCTGAGGCATATGGAATGTTCTTCATATGTTCCCGCTCAAGATCATTTTTTGGGCACTAGTTCAAATTGAACTTGTCACCCTTCACAATGGGAGCTGGGCTTGGTGAATAATCTTTCATTCTGAATCTTTCCAAGACTTTATTGATATAGGCTTCTTGTGACAGACCTAATATACATCTATGTTTGTCTCTGTGGATCTTAATGCCAATGACATAAGATGCGTCGCCCATATCCTTCATATCAAAGTTCTCAGAAAGAAATTGTTTCACTTCATGTAGCATCCCCTTATCATTAGTTGCAAGCAGAATATCATCCACATATAGCATAAGGAAACAAATCTTGCTCCCACTAACCTTTTGGTATATACATTAATCCATAATGTTTTCAACGAAACCAAATGATGAGATGACTTCATGGAATTTTAAATACCATTGGCGGGAAGCTTGTTTCAACCCATATATGGATTTCTTGAGCTTACAAACCAAATGCTCACCATTACTAGAGGAAAAACCTTTAGCTTGTTTCATGTAAACCTCTTCCTCTAGATCACCATCGAGAAATGCTGGTTTTACATTGCAACTCTAAGTCAAAATGTGCAACAAGCGTCATTATGATGCGGAGAGAATCTTTCTTAGATACAGGAGAGAAGGTCTCCTTGTAATCAATTCCCTTCTTTTAAGTGAATCCTTTGGCTACGAGTCTTGCCTTATAACGCTCAATGTTGCCTAATAAGTCAGTCTTGGTCTTAAAGACCCATTTCAGCCTATAGACTTGGCCCCATTAGGCAACTCGACAAGATCCCATACTCCATTAGATGCCATTAAATCCATCTCATCCTTCATAGCATCGAACCAAAGTTTTGATTCTTTGCTGTTCGTGGCTTGTGAAAACATCTCTGGATCATTAACGGGCCCAATATTGAAATCATACTCTTGTAGATACACAATATAATCACTAGGAATAGCTGATTTCCTTTCCCTAGTAGACCTTCTTAATGTTGGTTCAACATTCTCCGAAAAATCATGTTGTTCAACTGGTTGCTCACTCAATTTTGGTGTATTCAGAGGAGCCTCGTCTACTGGTAAGTTATCAGCTACTTGTTGATCTTCAAAGATTGGTTGTTCAATGTCCAGCTGTACTGAAGGGACATTGTTCATGATAACCAATCCTTGACTCAAGGTAGAGGGTTGATCTCTCACAGAAACTAAGTCTTGAGATTGATCGCTCCCACTAACCAAGTCATTTTCAAGAAACTTGGCGTTCCTTGATTCCATAATTCTAGTGCTATGAGATGGACAATAGAATCTGTAGCCTTTGGATCGTTCGGCATATCCAATGAAATTCCCACTTATGGTTCTAGGATCCATTTCTTTTCCTGTGGGTTGTAAACTCTTATCTCAGAAGGGCATCCCCAAACGCGCATATGACGCAAACTCGATTTCCAACCTTTGAATAATTCGAAAGGCGTCTTTGGAACAGCCTTGGTTGGAACCTGGTTCAATATATATGCTGCCGTTTTAAGAGCTTCAATCCACAAAGACTTAGGCAACTTCGAGCTGCTAAGCATACTACGCACCATTTCCATCAAAGTTCAGTTCCTTCTTTCTACAACATCATTCTGATTTGGTGAACCAGGCATGGTATATTGGGCAATAATCCCATTTTCTTGAAGGAACTTCGCAAATGGTCCAGGTGCTTGTCCATCTTTAGTGTATCTACCGTAATACTCCCCACCTCGATCAATTCTTACTATCTTTATGGGTTTTCCACATTGTTTCTCTACTTTAGCCTTAAAGATTTTAAAAGCGTCTAATACTTCGTTCTTGTTATGAAGCATGTAGAGATACATAAACCTTGAGTAATCATTAATAAAGGTGATGAAGTACTTCTGACCACATGCATCAATGTCTAGACAGCGTATGTCAGAATGTATGATTTCTAATATGGTTGAACTCTTATTGGCACCTTTCATAGACTTGTTGGTTTGCTTACCCTTAATGCAATCCACACAAGTGTCGAAATCATAAAGTCTAGAGTACTAAGTATTCCATCATTTACTAATATCTTAATTCTATTTATGGAGATATGACCTAATCTCCGGTGCCATAATGTGGAGGAATCTTCATTCATAACACATCTTTTAGTGCCAGTTTGAACATGCAAGGCGTTATGAGCAGTGTCATTTTGCAAATCAATAGAGAAAAGACCATCACGTAAGGTATCATTCCCAACAACATTAGACTTAAAATATATCAATATGATTGATTTGAAAATTGAAAGGAATATCTATAAGGTACCAGCCTAGAAACAGAGATTAAATTTCTCAAGAAACTAGGAATATAAAAGGTCTTTTCCAATTGTAAAACAAAACCACTCCTAAGAACTAAAGTGCACGTTCCAACGCCTTCAACACTCGAACGCATCTTGTTTCCTAAATAGATGCTCTCCTCATTTCCCACTGGCTTCCTTAGGTTTGTCATACCCTGTAAGGAAGTCGAAATGTGAATTGTAGATCCAGAATCAATCCACTGTTATGATTAACCTCAACCATATTTGATTCAAAACAAACATATAAGAGTGGATTACCTTTCTTAACGAGCCACTGCTGAAGCTTGGCACAGTCCTTCTTCATGTGTCACTTCTTTTTACAAAAGAAACACTTGGACTCTTTCTTAATGTTAGCTTGGGCAGGGATTTTTCCTTTTCCCTTATTCTTGGCTCGATCCTTGCTTTTTCCTTGGCTTGCAAAAAATGCACTTTCACCCGATTCCATAAGTAGTCTTCCCTCTTCTTGAACACACATGGTCATCAATTCATTGATGGTCCACTTATCCTTATGTGTGTTATAGGATATCTTGAATGGTCCGTACTGCTTTGGTAAAGTGTTCAGTATATAGTGCACAAGGAAAGATTCAGACATCTCCACCTCTAGCTTCTTGAGTTGGGCCGCTATATCTTTCATGGCCATTATGTGCTCGCACACTCCTTTGACACTGGTGAGCCTCATTGATGAGAACTTCATTATCAGGGTGCTGGCCAACGCTTTGTCTGAAGTGACAAACTGATCATCTATGGCCTTCAATAAGGTCCTAACATTGCTATGCTGTTCGACAGAACCACGTATCCCAGCAGATATCTTTGTCTTAATATACATGACACTAAGGCGATTGGATTGCTCTCAGCGTTCATGTAAAGCTACTTGAGCAGGAGTGCTAGTTTTAGTCAATACGGGCTCGTCTTTTCTTATAGCATAGTCTATATCCATGCACCTTAATTGGAGGAGAACTCTCTCCTTCCAAACCTTATAGTTCTCTCCATCCAGCTCGGGAACTTCCAGGTTAATACTAGACTAAGGAAACATTGCATATAGAAAAACACATGCTTATGTATCTAGAATTCTTTAGGCAAACTTAATTATGTCTACCAATGTAAACATATTTTATTAATAAATTATGAATCTCATACATAAAACTTGCCTGTGGGCTAAAGTTCTAATTCTAATAGATTCATATCATAATGATAAAACTATCAAATTATATCATTTCCTAATCCCTGTGGGTAAGTTAAGAAACTAATTTGATATTTTATCCTAATTAGTTATAAAATTATGATAAAAATTCTTGTGGGATAAAATTTATCATAACCTTATAACTAATCACAATTTATGTCTAACACCATTATCTGATTCTGACAAATATAATTTTATTTAATTAAGGTTGCTATAGCTAAGCCCTAATTAAACAAATTATAAATCACTTAGACATATTATCTAGTTTTAAGTTTATTCATATTTTAAAATTGCAATCAACACAAGGCAATTTAATTCCTAATAATATGAATAAACTCTATTGCATGTGCTTAAATTAATCACAGTATGTAAATAACAAAATTATACATAATCATAACAAGCACACAATTAATGAAAAATTTTTAAATATTAAAATTATGCCAAAATGCCCTTCCAATTTTTTTTTGAAAATTCCAAGCAGTCTGTATGACGAACGGCGATCTAGTCTTAAGGCAAACGAACGTGCTCGCCATTTCGCCTTAACTGAATGGCGAATGGCGTGTCCACCATTTTACCTTAACGAATGGCGAGCTGAGTGCCCATTATTTCGCTTTTAGCTGAAATTGTGAACTGTGTGCCAACCATTCGCCTTAGTTTAATGGCGAGTTGAGTGCCCGTTATGATCGCCCATTCCTTTACGGCGAACAATGCTCACTAGGTCCTTTTATGGCGAACTGTGCCCGCCCTTTAATCGCAAATGGCGATCGAGGAAAGCAAGTCTGCCTTAACTTAATGGCAAACTGAGTGCCCACCATTTTCGGCGCCTGATAGAACGGCGAACAACGAGCCCATTTTCACACTATTTGAATGGCGAATTGAGTACCGGTTGTTTCGCCCTAGCCGAATGGCGAGCGTGTCCCATTCGCCATTTGCTGAATGGCAAACGGCGAGCCCATTTTTCACCTAACTGAAATGGCGAACTGAGTACTTGCCATTTGCCCTTAGTTGAATGGCGAACAGACACAAGCCTTCCCCTTATGGCGAACCATGTTCGCCTTTCCTTTATGATGAACAGTAATTCAAGAGAAGCAAAACTTAATGGCGAATGTACCACCGCCTTTCCTTTATGGCGAATGGCGATAAAGGAAAGCAAACTTGATGGTGAACGCGCCTGTCTTTTCACTTATGGTGAATGGCAATCGACGTCGTTTGCTGCTTCCTTCTTCGTGAAAAACACCATCTTCTTTGCCCGAATGCCTGGTTTTCAACCCGATTTGCCACCCGTTTGAAAAACAACCTTCCTTGCTTCGATTTGAGTGGTTCTTGATCCCAAATCTATAAGGAAGAAACGAAAACAGTTTTATTGAAAATGGTTTTGGTTGAAAATGTCTTAAAACATAATTCCAAATTTTCCAGGAATCTATTATAACCAAAACTTACAAAATAGAGGTAGACAATTTCGGCAAATTAACAAGATATAGAGTATATATCTTAACGCAAGATAGAGGTTAATACGGCTCTGATGCCAAATGTAAGTTCGTCATACAAGCCTAACATGCATCTACACAATATGAAACATGTTAAAACAATCAAAAGCAGAAGCGACAGGATCTAACCTCCAGCCATTGCATTCTGTACCTTGCTGTTTCGCGATTCCTTTGTTGAACAATCTGCACTGGTCAATCACGAGCCTTCCAAGCACTCGAATGCTCACTAGATGGTGTATAACAGAGCAAGTGATGCTTGGGGACCGGATTCTTGCTCTTTGTTTCGTGAACTTGGAGCCTCAATACTTCTGACCAAATTCTTTCACTCATTCAAATCATCACAGAACTGTATCCTCTATATGGTCAGTGAATCCGTTGAAATTAATGTGAAATAATGGACCATAATTTGGCATTAATTATCACGGTTATATATGGTAATGATCAGATTTTGTCAACTTAATAATCTGATCTTGTCCTGTGATTAAGGGATATGTCAACATAGAAGGCATAGGAATACTATGACTGCATTGAAATGTTTGAATTAGAACTTTGAGTAATTGAATATTGAAACTGCATATAGATCGATGGACTGGACACTATGACTTAGTTTGATTTACTGAACTGTGTGAATGATATTGTGACTGAATTAGGATTGAGATACTGAAATTGTGGTTATTGAACTGTGTTTTAAGTGCAGGAGGGTTAGGATAGGTAGTACCATTATGTTGCTGAAATTTTGTAAATTGTTAATGAGACTGAATAATGAGTTAGAGATATGACAACTGAACTAAATAGTAATTGAGCGTAAAGCTTTTTGGGTAGCTCGGGTTTGGTTTTATATTTATATATACTATTTTAATTTTATAGTTTTTAAAGGGATTTTGAAAGATTTAAGTATTATAAATAGAACTAATAAGCTATAAAGCTATACATATGAGTAAACAAAATATCTTGAGAACTGTTTACTTTACTGAAGAGATTTTCTATTGTAATTGTCTTTACTGGACCTAAATTTTTTCATGAAATTGAATATTGTTTTAAATTGAACTATTGACTGACTGAAGATATGATTTGATTGAACATTGTTTAATATGTAATGTTCCAACTGATTTATGAAATATATTATCGAAAGCTTTGAATGTTTGATTGAAGTAAATGTTTTGAATGTATTGGATTGTCTAACATTGTTTTACTAAAAGTATTGAATGTCTAACTGAAGTAAATGTTTTGAATACTGTGAACTAATTGAAAAGGGGTTTTATTGAAAGTTCCATTTATCTAACAGAAACTAATGCTTTGAATGATTGAAATTGACTAATTCTATTTTACTAAAAGTTTGATTGTTTGACTGAAATCCATGTTATTGAATGTTTTGACACTGTTTGAACGTTTTGAATTGCTCACGATCTGTCCATTCTGATTTTACTTTTTGAAATGAAGTTTATTTTGTATCGAATATAATGATTTAATTTCATGATTTTGTAACTATTTTAAGATGGATTTAAAAATAAAACTTGGTTCCTAAAAGTTTATAATTCGATTGTATTATTGTATTATGTTTAGAAAGCATAAAGTATTTTTTATTGTTTTCATGGGAATCAAGTAAATGTTTTGAGACTGTTGATTCCTTATAGTTGCCTTCGAATAATCATGCTGTACAGACTGAATTGTATTGTACTGTTTACTGTTAGACCTCGAGCAAGTCTATAACCACCTCTGTATCATCTGCTCAGCAGTACTGTGGAGTGCACTATTTGCTATTGACCCCGAGCAAGTCTTTAGCAGTCCTCATGATGTTAGTGGCTCCGTGACATTAGACAGAACCACTGTGACCATGGCCATATGTCTTACTATTACTGTTACTCCCTCTTAGGACTATTGAAATCGTATGATTCTATTAGGTGTTGCCTTGTCTCCACTAAACTATTTACTGAACTATTTACGGAACTGTTAACTAAATTGTTTACTGAACTATTTACTAAACGGTTTGTTGTACTGTTTACTGATGTGTTTACTAGCTATTTATCGATCTGTCTACTGAACTATCCAATGAACTGATCACTAAACTATTTACTGAACCTGCTTACTAACTAGTTTATTGAACTAACCACTAAACTATTTATTAAGCTGCTGACTGATTGGCTTATTGAATTAATCACTCAATTGTTTAGTGAACTACTTACTGACTGATTTACCAAATTGTCTATTGAACTATTTACTAAATTGTTTATTGATTAGTTTATCGAACTATTTACTGAATGACTTACTAAACGGTTTACTGAACTAGCTACTGAAACTGTATACTGAACTGATTACTGAATTGTTTATTTATTGGTTTACTAAACTGTTTATAGAGTGCATACTGAAAGTATATACATACACACTATATACTATTGGTTTTGAACAATTTTAAACTATAAATGATTTGATAATGATTGTTTACTATACAATATTTCACTAAATGATTGAAAAGTTTTGACACTGATTTGCTATGCATGAATTTCTTCTCTATAAAATTTTCATAGACCCCTTATAATCATACTTAGGGATCATCACAAGTGAGGTGTTCTAAAGCACCCTTTTATACTCAACCTGGTATCCCTAACCGGTTATAGTATCTTTTCCATTAGAGTCCTCAAACACTGTATTTGATTGTGATTGTAAGTGTAGGAGCATGTTATAGATACGCTCATATAGATGTGCATAGTATTAGTATTTTTATATATATTTCTTACTATACGTAAACTCACCCCCTTCCACCTTACAGATTATTTGCAGTAGTAGTTGTCCTTGTCAAAGAAGAAATTTGTTCGAATTTCTACAAGGCTTCGACATCGTACCCTGGAGGTATAATTATAAGGTTACTTTATTTTATTCAGACTTTATAAAGAATAAGAAAACTGAATAGGGAGAATAGAAATCTCTTGTATTTTCATACTAAAAAATATAGAACAAATTGATCTCTTCTTATAAGAAGAGTCAGTGGCCCTAAAATAGGAAATAAAAATAAAATAAAATAACTTTCATAAAATAACTTTTCTAATTACAATTAATTGATTTTCCTATGATATTCTCCTACTAAAGTGTGATCCTAATTGCTCCAAATATGGAAATCAGTAGTAGCAAAACTACTCCTGACAGATTCTCCTATTTTTTCTCTCTTTTGATTTCCAAGACTCTCCCTTAAGCTGGCATGAAAATGTCTTCCATTGACAGCTTGCTTACTAAATTGTCAAACTGTGCCTTGTGTAGTCCTTTGGTTAAAATGTCAGTAACTTGACCAAAGGTAGGAATATAAGGCATGCAAATAAGACCAGTGTCAATTTTCTCCTTAATGAAGTGTTTGTCTTCTTCAACGTGCTTTATTCTTTCATGAAGGACTGGACTATGAGCAATTGAGATGGCTGCCTTGTTATCACAGAAGAGCTTTATTGGAGATGGAGTTGGGATCTTTAATTCTTCCAAAAGCCTTTTAATCCACATCATTTCACAAATACCATGTGCAACTAATCTAAATTCTGCTTCTGCACTACTCTTGGTTACCACACTTCGTTTTTTACTCCTCTAAGTAACCAAGTTACCTCTTACAAATATGCAGTAACCTGAGGTTGATCTTCTATCTAAAATACTTCCTGCCTAGTCTGCATCAATATATGCTTCTACTTGTAACTGGTCTGGTTTCTTGAAAAATAGTCCTTTGGCTGGAGTTCCCATTAAATATCTTAAAATCCTATACACTACTTCGTAGTGGTCTTGGCAAGGAGAATACATAAATTGACTTACCACACAGCAAAGGCTATGTCAGGTTTAGTGTGTGATCAGTAAATTAGTCGTCCAACTAACCTTTGATACCTTTCTTTGTCCTTCACCTTTTCAACAGCAGCAGGTTGAAGCTTTAAATTTGGTTCAATTAGAGTCTCGGTTGCCTTGCATCCCATCATCCCTATTTCACCAAGTAAGTACAAAGATGCCTTCCTTGGATTTAGCAAATTCCATCCTAGGAAAGTGCTCCTAGATCTTTAATCTCAAAGTCCATAGCAAGTTTTCTTTTCAACCTTTCAACCTCTATACCATCATCTCTAGTTATGATGATATCATCTATATATATTGTAGACACCAATTTTTGTTCGAAACTAAATAGTATGGAATTGTGAATCTCGAACCACTTGACGGGTGGTTTAAAATTGAAAATGGATTAACCCATGTTTGAATAATTGATTTTATTTTGTTTTATTTTATTTATTTATTATTCTTATTTTTTTTTTTATTTTTTGTTTTTATTTTATTATTTTATTTTATTTTATTTTATCTTTTTACTATTTATTTATTTGTTTGTTTTTGTTATTTATTTTAATTTTATTTTATTTATTTATTTATTTTTATCTTACTTTCTGCTTTATTTGTTTTTTGTACATTTATTTATTTTGACAAATAAAAAATTAAAAAAAAAGTAAAAAAAAGGAAAACAAAAACCCTATTTTGAAAACCCTAAACAGAATCAAAACCCCAATCCAAAACCCTAAAACCTAACATTGATTGAAACCTTAAGCCCCAAACAGAACCCCTAATCCCAAACAGATCTGAAACCTTTAACCCAAACCCCAAATTGAAACCCCGATTACCCAAACCAACCCTAACTGAAACCCCAAACAGAATCGAAACCTCGATTTCCCAAACCAAACCCTAATCCAAATCCCCAAACTGAACCAAACCCTAACAAAGCCACTAGAGACACAAAAGGAAAGATCTGGTCTTCCAAATCTGCAAGGAAATCAAGATTGAAAGATACAAAATCAAGCATTAAAGGCCATATCACAATCGGATTTGAAATCCGATTTTTGACCTTCCAAAAAACTGAGATTTAACATTAATAAAAGATACACAACACATAAACAAAAAAAGATATATAACAGCCACAATCATACAGAAAAAATGGAGGACAACAACATTTTATTTACTATGTTAAAAATGGAGTTTCTTCTTCATAACAGTTGGGTGATCTTACAGGGGTTACAAAAAGGTGATGTTCAGCTCGCCTCTAAACGACAACTTGCTAAACTGACTGCTTCAACACAGAAGGGCATTTGTACTATTTTGGTTACAGAAATATCTCAGTGTTACTCCTTGGCATTGATAGACAAAACAGATTTGCCAACAGATTTTTCAATGAAACTGCAGCACTTATTACAACAATATTCTATATTGTTTTCTGAACCTCAAGGTCTATCACCTAAACGAGATCATGAGCACCAGATACTCCTCAAAGATGAGTCTCAAATAGTCAAAATCAAGCCTTACAGATATCCGGCATTCCAGAAAACAAAAATTGAGAAGATAGTTGCTGAGATGAAGTCCACAGGTATTATTCGGGATAGCACCAGCCCTTTTGCTTCACCTGTTGTTTTGGTCAAAAAGAAAGATGGGTCGTGGCGCCTGTGCATCGATTATCGTCAGTTAAATAAGCTTACTATCAAGGACCACTTTCCCATACCATTAGTTGAAGAGTTGCTTGATGAACTGAATGGTGCTTATTGGTTCACCAAGCTTGACTTACGGTCAGGCTATCATCAGATTCGTATGTTGGAACGTGACGTATGTAAGACTGCATTCCGCACCCATCAGGGCCACTATGAATTTTTGGTGATGCCCTTTGGGTTAACCAATGCTCCATCAACATTTCAACGCCTCATGAACCAGATCTTTCAGCCCTATCTGCGCAAGTTCGTTTTGGTCTTTTTTGACGATATTCTGGTATATTCTTCCACTTGGCAAGGTCATTTGAATCACTTGCAGCAAGTCTTTCAAGTTCTGTTGGAACAGAAACTCTACTTGAAACTCTCTAAGTGTGAGTTGGCAGCCACAAGGGTAGTTTATCTTAAGCACATTATCAGTGATAAAGGAGTGGAAATGGATGACAGCAAGGTAGCCTGTGTAATGGAGTGGCCACCACCAACAACCATTAAGGAGCTTCGAGGTTTTTTAGGCCTCACAGGGTATTATAGGCGCTTCATTTGTGGTTATGGAATCATTGCCCGACCTCTTACTAATCTACTTAAGAAGGGTGAATTTGGTTGGACCAAGGAAGCAGAGGAAGCTTTTGTGAAATTAAAAGCAGCCATGGTTAGTGCCCCAGTATTAGCTTTACCTGATTTCAATTCCACCTTCATGGTCAAATCTGATGCATCTAAGGAAGGAATTGGTGCAATCCTTAGTCAAGGGGGTCGACCAATAGCCTATTTTAGCAAAGCTTTGGCTCCAAAGCATCAGTGGCTCTCGGTTTATGAGCGTGAAATGATGGCCGTCTTAGTTGCAGTTAAAAAATGGAATTCTTATTTAATTGGGCGGCATTTCAAGATTAAAATAGATCACTTCAGCCTCAAATTTCTGTTAGATCAGCAAACAAATACTCCAGCACAACAAACTTAGGTGGTGAAGATGATGGGCTATGATTTTGAACTCTTGTATAGGAAGGGCACTTCGAATACTGTTGCGGATGCACTCTCCAAAAGGTCTCACTATCAGTTACAGGCATTGTCCACAGTTGACAGTCCCTTACTCCAACGAATCAAGTATTCTTGGGTGGCAGATACTGCCATTGTCCACCTTATTCATAAATTAAAGCACCAACCAAGTCAGACTTCGAAATACTCTTGGACTGCTGATCAACTCTTGAGGAAAGGGAAATTAGTTGTTGGTCAGGATTCCAACCTCAGACAGGAATTAATTTCTTTGTTCCATACCTTGCCCCAAGGGGGTCATTTAGGGGTTGAAGCCACCATGAAACGGCTGAAAGCAGTGTTTTATTGGAAAGGTTTGAAGAAAGAAGTGCGGCAGTTTGTGTGAGAGTGTAGTATTTGCCAACAATTCAAATCTGATCATGCAGCTAGCCTAGGCCTTTTGCAACCCTTACCCATACCCGAGAGAGTGTGGACGGATATCTCTCTTGACTTCATCGAGGGCTTACTTAGCTCTAAGGGTATGACCGTGATTTTGGTGGTAGTTGATAGACTGAGCAAATATGCTCACTTTATTGCCCTTTCCTATCCATACACAGCCTTGACGGTTGCTCAATTGTTTTTCAATCACATCTACCAGCTTCATGGATTACCAAACAGTATTGTCTCTGATAGGGACAAGATCTTCACTAGCCAATTCTGGACAGAGCTTTTCAGGTTGCTAGGCACTCAATTGCAGCTCTCTACCTCGTACCATCCACAAACTGATGGTCAAACCGAGGTTGTCAACATATGCCTCCAATCTTATCTGCTTTGCATGACATCTGAGAGACCCAAGGACTGGTCTAAGTGGCTTCCTCTTGCTGAATGGTGGTATAACACTTCCTTCCACTCCTCCATTAATACTACACCATATGAGGTTGTCTATGGTCAACCACCACCAATTCAACTTCCCTATTTAATTGGTGAGTCTAAGGTTGCTGTTGTGGACAGAAGTTTGAGTGCACGAGAGGCTGCTATCAAAATGTTGAAGTTTTACCTTCAACGAGCTTAACTTAGAATGAAACAACAGGCTGATAAGAGGCGTTCCGAATGTTCCTTTGAGGTTGGTGACTTTGTCTATGTGAAGCTTCAGCCTTATCGCCAAACCACCTTGGCAAAGAGATCCTGTCTGAAGTTATCTGCCGAGTACTTTGGACCCTATCAAGTCCTTGCCAAAATTGGAGCAGTTGCTTATAAACTCCAGCTGCTCGAAGGGGTTATGGTTCACCCAGTGTTTCATGTGTCGCAACTCAAGAAGCATGTGGGTAAGGTAACCACTCAGTCTACTCTTCCTGTTTTAGATGTTGATGGATTGATTCCCAAGGAACCAGTGAGTATTTTGGATAAGCGCATAGTGAATCGGAAGGGCCAAGCAGTCACAGAAGTGTTGGTGCAATGGCGAAACTATTTTCCAGAAGATTCTACCTGGGAAGTCTTCCATGATCTTCAGCAGTGTTATCCGGACTTCCATCCTTGAGGACAAGGATGAATTGAAGGAGGGGGTAATTGTTACAGTTCTAATTACTGTTAGGCGGTATACGGTGTCGTTCTTAGTAATTAAATAAAACGCTGAATTTTGCTATGTAATGGTGACCATTTATATGGGTCTACGAAATGAGAAAAGGACAAAAGACATTTTACACAATTAACAATTCTATCATTTTCTCTTACTCTGATTTTCTCTCTCTCACGCACTCTCTGCTATTCTGCTAGCATACCGTTATTTGCAGGTATCTTCATCAAGTTGGGTTGGTGTCTATCACCGCAACCACAAAAACAAAAAAACAAGCAGAGGGGGATAGTTGAGGTTTTTTAAGTTGAGGCAGGCAGGTTTTTAATTTTGAGGAGTTGGATCTGTGGATTTCTGGAGGGTTTGAGTAATCGGGATCTATAAATCTGGTGTGAGGGACTGTCGGCGAGGATTTTTGGGTGTGTATAGACGTAGATCTGGTGATTACGGTGGTGCACGGTGAAGAAGCTTGCCAGAATCTGGAAAGTTTGAATTTTTCGACGACCCTTTGAAGTTTCCGGACATCGGGTTTCGTTTTGGGAGAGAGATGCCTTAGAGTTTTTTTTTCTGGGTGTTGAAAATCTGAGCGAAAAAAACGGAAAGAGAGCTTAAGTACCGCCTCAGAATGACGTCGTTTTGGAGTATCTGTGACCCACGCGTGGACCGGTGTACTGATCGCATCTGACCCGACCCGATCGCAGGTTCTTCTTTTCCATTTTCTGGTTATTTTCCGTTTTTATTTTATTTTATTTCATTTATTTATTTATTTATTAATGATTTTTGTATACTTGTAATTAATGCAATAATTTAACTGATAAGGTGAGGTAAATAATTAACTTGATTAATTTCGATAATAAAAATATTAACAGATTTGATTTGATAAGTATAATTAACCGGTATTGATAAGATTTAGTGGGTGTGATGTAGTTTACTTATTTAAATTGACATAATTTTGCTTTGATTAACTTGATAGTATAAGTTTCAATTTAATTAACATGATTTAATTTAATTAACATGATTTGATATAATTGGTATTTTTTTATTTATTGTTTATTATTTGTATTTTTTATTTGTATTTTTATTTTATTTATTTTATTTTATTTTCTTTATTTTTATTTTTATTTTATTTCTTATTTTTAAGGCTTCGAATAAAATTTATGATATGCTTAATTTCGCGTACGGTTAAATTATTGTTAAGGTTTATTTAGGCAGTTTAGAATTGCAATACCTTAAGAGAATATAATAATAGACATTTTAAGATAGAATAAATATAAATATTCCGACGATGGAACCCTTAAAGGCACTGCGCTCAAGTGGTACTTTTAGAGATCTTGAGGTAAAAAATTCTATCCAAAGCCTCACCAGCTTAATGGAGGGTCTAAATAGGATTTTTGATAACAAATAATTCATATTCATTTTTTAAAAAAAATAAAATAAGATTAAAATAAGTTTATTATAAAATAACAATAAAAATAATTAGTTACAAAATTAGAAAAGATGTTAATGATTAATAATAATATAATAAAAATAGTAATAGCAAATAAGGAAGGAAATAAATAAAATAACTAGAGCTAGATATTAAAATAATAATAAAAATGAATATAATTTGCTTCGATTATGAAATATTAAGAGGATTACGCTTAAGTAATTTTCTTAAAGATTTCTAGATGAGAAAGTCCTATTCAAGGCCTCGCCAGCTTAATGAAAGGTCTAAATAGGGTCTTCAATAAAAGTAATTTATATTCAATTTTTTTTTAAAAAAATTCAATTATGAATAATTAGTATATTAGAACAAGAATAATTAGTTATAAAAATTAGAAACGATATTAATGATCCATGATAATACAATAGAAATGATATTAAGGAATGGAATAAATGAAAATTAGATATTAAAATTATAAGGAAAGTAATACGATTATTTCAATTATGAAATATCAAGAGAATTACGCTTAAGTGATTTTCTTGAAAATTTCTTGGTGGGAAAATTATTTTCAAGACCTCACCAGCTTAATGGATGACCTAGAGATAGTTTTCAATAATAAGTGATTTTTATTCATCCTTTAAAATTATAAAATAGGTGATTTTTATCTAAAAATATTATTAAACTAAAATTAAATTTAAAGTAATTAATTAAGAAGATAAAAAAATTTTCAATAATTCATGTTAACTATAATAATAAAATAACAATAATAAATAGTAATAAAACTTGATGAAATAATAAAATGATAATAATAAATAGGAGTTATTGAGAATGAATATTGATTGTTCCTATGATGAGATTCCAAATAGATTTATGCTTAAGTAATGATTTGGAAATCTTTAGGTAAGAAAATTTCTTTTGAGTTTCACCAGCTTAATGGAAGATCTAAAAGGAATTTTTGATAAAAATAATTCATATTCATTTTCGCATAAAAATAAACAAATAAATTAAGAATTAATAAACAATAGAATGGTAAGAATAAATTGGGTAGAAGGAGTCAAAGTTAGGAATTTCTCATAAAAATATTAAAATGAATCCAATGACAGAGCCTCTTCAAGCAAGTCGCATAGTACTACTTGAATACTCTCGAGGTGAGGAAAATTTTTAAGTTATCCCACCAGCTTAATAGAGGATACTTAGAAATAGTTTCCAATATTTAATTAATAAACTTAAGATTAACTAAGGTAAATTTAAGATAACCTAAAGCTAGTTGGTATCATTTTAGGATGGGCGTTGTGAGGGTGCTAATCCTTCCTCACGTGTAACCGTACTCTAAAACCTAAATTTGAGATGTAGACTAGTCTTTATCCTTAGTTTGAATAGGTGACCAATCACACCTAGTTAGAATGGTTGGTGGCGACTCCTTAGTTTTGTGTCTAGCTATTAGGTTTTTTCTAAAAATTTAATACGTTATGACATATACAATCAAGACAACAACTTTACCTTCTCTTGAGTACTTGTAAAACAGTATGTGATCTACCTGACTTTGGATGTATTCGTGGCTCTCCACTGCTCTTCCAAACCGTTCAAACCATGCTTTAGGTAACTGTTTGAGGCCATACAAGGATTTTTTTAACCTACAAACCTTATCTTTGCCATGGTTGTCCTCAAAACCATGTGGGAGATTCATGAAGACTTCCTCATCCAAGTCCCCATTTAAAAACTCATTCTTGACATCCAACTAGTGTAGTGGCCAAATAAAATTCACAACTAGAGATAGCAACACCCTGATAGAGTTTATTTTTGCCACTGGAGCAAAGGTCTCTTGATAATCTACCCCATAAGTTTGTGTAAAGCCTTTTGCCACCAACCTTGCTTTCTATCGTTCTACACTTCCACCAGCCTTACATTTCACGGTGAAGACCCACTTGCACTCCACCAGTCTCTTGTCTTTGGGCAAGCTGACTATATCTCAAGTGCCACTCTTCTTTAGTGCATTCATCTCTTTCATCACTGCTAACTTCCAATTCGGATGATCAAGTGCTTCCTGAATAGTTCTTGGAACAAACAAATTAGAAATCCTAGAGGTAATTGCTCTATGGTTAGTGGATAGTTTTTTATAAGACAAGTATTTAGCAATAGGATGATAGGTACATGACCGGACTCCTTTACGATGGGCTATAGGAATATTTAAATCAAGATACTTAGAATTATGTGGTTCTCTAATACGAGATAGTGGAACAAGAGTAAGATTTGTACCTTTCTTCGAGGATTGTGATTGATCTTATGCTAAAGAGAGAGGTAGACTTGTAGTATCTTTCCAAGCTTTCCTCTTAGTATAAATCTAAAGCTCAAGATTCGGATTGGATTAATCTGGTTGTAGAGTTTCTCCCTCTGTTTGTGATACAATAATACTAGGCATTGGTTGACATTGAACTTCTTTATTTTCATTATCAAAAACATTTTCTTCTAAATTGTATGAGAAAATTGGTTTTGGTAATGATTCTATGCTCTCCCAAAAATTATCTTCTTCCCTATTATTCTCCCCCTGAAGATGATTTTTAAAATAAGGCTGATTTTCAAGGAAAGAGACATCCATGCTCATAAAAGTCTTTTTTGTAATTGGGTTAAAGCACTTACAACCCTTTTTATTTGGAGCATACCCAATGAAAACACATTTTTCTATTTTAGGATCCAATTTTGATCAAGAAATAGTGGGTATATAGACAAAACATGTACATCCAAATACTCTTAATGGTAGATCTGAATGTAATCTAGTGTTAGGAAAAAAAATTTTTAAAACAGTGTAGTGGAGTTTCAAACTTTAAAACCTTGGTAGGCATTCTGTTAATCAAGTATGATGTAGTTAAAACAGCTTCTCCCCAAAGATACTTTGGAATATGCATAGAAAACATGATAGCTTGTGCTACTTCAAGTAAGCGTCGGTTTTTTCGTTCAGCAATGCCATTTTGTTGAGGAGTCTCACGGCATGAAGACTGATGGATTATTCCTTTTTCTTTCAAAAAAGGTCCCAAACACTCATAGAAATATTCAGCACCATTGTCCGAGCACAAAATGCAAATTTTTGTTTGAAATTGAGTTTAAACCATCTGGTAAAAGTCTTGAAACAATTTTTCCACTTCAGATTTTTTACTCAACAAGTAAACCCAACATAACTGTGTGTGATCATCGATAAAGGTGACAAAACATTTTTTTTCAGACAAAGTAGTGACTCGTGAAGGACCCCACACATCACTATGTATTAAATAAAATGGTTTCGAAGCACGATAAGGTTTTGATAGAAAACTTGCACGATGATCTTTAGAAAGATGACAACTTTCACATTGAAAATTTGAGCAATTCACTCCTTAAAACAAACTTGGAAATAAATGTTTGAGATAATAAAAACTAGGATGTCCTAGTCTACGATGCCATGGCATTATTTTATACTAACACTACTAAAGCCTTAAGCCTTTTTATTACCAAGGGAATTCTCTTCAAAATAGTAGAGTCCATTTATCATCCTAGCACTGCCAATCATCATCCCCGAATTCTGGTCCTGAAAAATGCAATGAGTCATAGAAAATAACACAACAATTAGAATCTTGTGAAAGTTTGCTAATGGATAGGAGATTACAAGAAAGTTTATGAACATGAAGGACAAATTTAAGTTTAATATTTTGTGATATTTTGATTAGGCCTTTTCCTGCAATAGGTGAGAAACTACCATCTGCTATTCTAATTTTCTCATGACCTGAACAAGGGGAATAGGTGTTGAACAGATGAGAAGAACTATTCATGTGATCAGAAGCTCTTGAATCAATGATCCAGGGAATAGATTTTGAGAAACTAGATAGAGCAATTGGATTACTACCTATGTGTGCCAAAGAACCACTAGGAAAACCAGATGCCGAATTAGACTTTAGCAGTTTTAGAAGGTGATCCATTTGCTCTTTGCTAAATGGACTTGAGTTTGCTTCGTTTGCAAAGGGTGTTTCACGATTGGATCGATCCCATGACTTGCTGCTCTTCCAATTGGCTGGTTTGCCATGAATTTTCCAATATGTTTCTCAAGTGTGGCATGGTTTGTTGCAAAAGCCACACCACACCTGAGATTTTTCATTATCTCGTTTCTGACTTAAGGAACTTTTTTGGCTAGCATTAGCCTCGGCAATAACCACCAATGCAAAGTTATCTATTGAGCCACCAACACTCTTCTTGCCAAGCAGAACATGTCTACTGCCCTCTTCCCTATGAACCTTGGCAAACACTTCACTGATCGAAGGAAGTGGATTTCTACCAATGATTCGTCCTTAAACCTCATCAAACTCAACATTTAAACCAACAAGAAACTTAAAAACTCGATTAGCATCAACCATTTTCTTATTATGGTTGCAGTCATCAACCGAATTCCATTCATAATCATTAAAAAGATCCAAATCTTGCCATAATCTTTTCAAAGAATTAAAGTATTTAGTAACACTATCCTCACCTTGACGAATCTCACTGAGCTTTAGAGTGAGCTCATACACCTGGGATTGATTCCCCAAATCAGAATACATCTGATTGATGTTGTCCCAAAGTTCTTTCGTTGTCGAGTAGCACATGTAATTAGAGCTGAAGTCTTCATCCATGGAATTCACCAGCCACGTCATGATCATGGAATTTTCAGCATCCCACGTAGCATAAGCACTATCCTTCATATCCGGAGCCTTAGTCTCTCCCATCAAGTAGCCAATCTTATCCCCTCCTCTAATGTACATCCGAACGGATTGAGACCACCGTAGAAAGTTATCGCCATTCAGCCGAATTGTTGTGATCTCCACAGGATGGGCATCAGAAACACGAGCAGGTGGGGCTTCAATGTTCAAATTGGGATCGATATTTGATGTGTATTCAGATGAGATATCAGACATAATTGGGAAGAAAGGAGGATACTGAATTATTGATGTTGTAAAAAAAAAATTGTGTTAGCTAGGGTTTCTTAAGGGCCATAAAGTTTAGGCTCTGACACCATAAAGAATAAGAAAACTGAATAAAGAGAATAGAAATCTCTTGTATTTTCATACTAAAAATTACATAACAAATTGATCTCTTCTTATAAGAAGAGTCAGTAGCCTTAAAATAGGAAATAAAATAACTTTCCTAATTACAATTAATTGATTTTCCTATGATATTCTCCTACTAAAGTGTGATCCTAATTGCTCCAAATATAGAAATCAGTAGCAGCCAAATTACTCCTGACAGATTCTCTATTTTTTCTCTCTTCTGATTTTTAACACTTTATTGTACAGTACTTTAGTGTGTAAAGGGATGTAAACTAACTGAATGTCAATTATAGTCATTTGATATTGGATATTTATATGGTTTGAGGTTGTTTATTCGAGTGTAGCCGTGAAGTACTTTTAACTTGGTTTGATGTAATTAAGATGGGAATGTAAATAAAAGTAATATGTACTGTATATGATTATACTAGGACTTATTTGAATAATTGGATATTGAATTAGCTAAGTAAGTTTTAGCTTAATATTGAATTGATGATACTGAACACAGCCCAATCGAACGAGTGAAAAGGAAAAAATCAGTGCTAAATTTTATTATTTGAGACATGACAAGAATTCATCGCAACTCCAATGCTGTGAATCCAAATTGCTCTATAATCAGACAAAAATACTTCATAACAATATTAACCTAAATGGTTATTTTAATCAAATTAACGATAAGGTTAGGTTAAATCAAGGTACTAGCCCTTATATAGATGATCCTTATATGAAAATTTTGAAAATTTTAATTTCTATATTTTTTAAAATTTTAAATTTCAGTCCAATTGTTAATAAAATTTATTCTTCATGGTTAATTTTGTTAACATGGACATTGAGTTTTTTACGTGGTTATGAATGGTAATAGATATGGTACTCATTAATTTTGAGATACTCGACTGCGAACTCAATTATATATTAAGTTACTAGAACCCAATAATATAACGCTCCGAAACAAGAAAAGTAAGTTAAATTTTTCCTTTTCCTTAAATAATTTGTTATCATGTAGCATATGTTTCTCTTATAAAGTAGATTACTACTCATTTGATTTTAAACTTTCTATCAAAGATCCCAAACAGATCTACCTTGTGATGTATATCCTTACCTTTGCAAGAAGATTATGATTCTATAATGATCCCATTTAACTATTGTTAGGTTATCATCATAACCCATTAAATGTGCATAATCCACAATCAGTATCCCATAACATCAATATACGTTATATACACCAATTTTATCTTACTTGTATCACAAGGTAATAGGTAACGTTTACATCTTTCCTGACTTACATCCTGACTCATATTATCTTGTTACAAGCTAGCTGTCTAGAGATATAAACAACACATACAATGAAGACATACTTCTCAAGAGGATACAATTACATTAGAATAGTAGGGTCACTTCGTACTATCTTATATAAGTAATCAGATATCGCTCAAAAAATCTGAAAAAAATAAATAGAGAGGAATGAGCTAAAGTCTAGTAAGTAACAAATATAAATTAGAATTAGACTCATATCGCATTTCTAATAATCATCGTATAATCACAACCACAATTCAATATTCATTTCTCACATTAATAATCAATCTTTTCTCACATCAATTTGTTAATCGATAACGACCTATTTTAGATAGTAACTTTATTCCTTTACTTGAAAGGATATATTTCGTATTCGAATGGTCTAGTTTTCTAGTTGATACCTCGATGTATCTAACTGCCAAGAAATTGTTGAAAAATACGATCGTAAACCTTTCCAAAATATATGCTTAACAAATAATACCAATATTTTCTCAGTAAATAGGAATTAGACAACATTTATTCATTTACTTCACAAACGTAATAGATTTTGTAACATACGGTCTTACTTACTCAATATACACCTTAAGGCACAATACTACCGAAAAACTGCCTAGAAATAAAATCATTTATTTATCGAAAATATATTCCTCAATATCACATTCATTTATCTATCAGTAATGACTATTCCATTGAAATTAATTTATTTACATCTAAGAAGTAACATATTTGTTATCCACCAAGCATATTTACCCAATTAACACTTCAGTCCACAATATTATAGAAAAATTGCCTGAGAATGAATTCACTTACTCATTGTACATATACTCTGAAAACTTAGCATATTAAATGCACTATAAATCACTATTTTAATCCTTATCAATCTATTATTCCTTATATCCTCGAATTACTTAATCATTCATAATCAAACTTATGTAGTTTTAAGGTTTATAGGGCATTAGTAAAAGAATACTTCAAAGTACCTTATTTCCCCGAGCCCTAACTCCTTAAATTGCTCAATTCCATTCCATCCACAATTATTCTCATGTTTACATACATGTGCTATATTTAAACATGATTGCATAAAATCATAGTTTAAATGCTAGGTATAAAGATTGAAGCATAAAATTGATATGCATAATATCATTATGCAATGTAAAAGCAATATGCTACATACATAAACAGTAATGTGTAAAACCAATATGCAGTAGCATAAAACAAATGTACAAACATCATTATTCATCAATCTTTAAAGTATAATTTTTTCTCTTGATCATAAAAAATAATAGTTCTCAATTATAGAAAATAGTCGTTCTCAATCAAATAAAATATATGATATCACCACAGATAAAGCACATATAAATTCTATTTGCGTTTATTTAGGAGACAAGGCATATTTCCCTAATGTTCAATTAACAAAAACATTGACTCATGATAGCTAGCCATGGTCAACATCCATTGTAGGATTTCGATAAAACTATATATGATCATATACTTATCCTAGTGTTAGGGATCCTTTGACATTAGCATGTGTCACTACTTATGTCTTGATAATGCTTCCCGTTACGAGATGACCTCATCAAGCATGCCCTTACTGTAATACTAGCTCCATGCCATATAGGCAGGATTGTTGCTGCTCGGTATACATTGAAGTGCTACATACCATGCGATAAGAGCTATTAAGGTGCCTTTTTCTATCTTAAAACAAAATCTCTTTAAAACAAGCCATTCAAAACTTAAAATGGCAAGAGGCAATGAATAGCAGATTGCAAGCACTAACAGCAAATAATACATGGAGCATTGTACCACTACCTAAAGGAAAGAAAGCAATTAAATCAAAATGGGTTTATAAGATTAAATACAACCTAGGTGGATCCATTGAATAATATAAGGCACGTCTTGTTGCAAAAGGATATAGCCAAGTGCATGGTCTAGACTACAATGAGATTTTTGCACTAGTTGCTAAATTTGCAACTGTGAAGTGCCTTCTTGCTGTGGCAGCCATAAACAAATGGGAATTGCATCGACTTGATGTCAATAATGCATTTTTAAATGGTGACTTGAAAGAAGAAGTTTTCATGAAAATTACACAAAGACTTGAAACTTAGGAAAAAAGGCATTGTCTGCAAGCTCCACAAGTCCTTATATGGACTGAAACAAGCCTCTCGCTAATGGTTTAGAAAGTTATCTGAGGCGTTGTTCAAATATGACTTTCAACAAAGTCTTTTTGATAGTTCCTTATTTACTATGTCTAACAACAAAAGCCTGATGATTGAGTTAGTGTACATAGATGATTTAATTGTTGTAGGCAGTGACAAGAAGAAGTGTGAACAATTTAAATAATACCTCCAAAGTTGTTTTCACATTAAAGATCTAGGCAAGTTGTGATATTTCCTTGGTTTGGAGGTGAAGCAAACCACTGATGACGTTTATCTTAACCAACAAAAGTATGCAAGAGACATAATAAAAGAATTAGATTTTGAAAATCTCAAAGTTGTTGCATGTAACGACCCGTTACCACATTTTTAACCTTATTTTACACAATTCATCCGGTTGGGCTGTCTGTGATACTTCACTTTTACTAACTATTAAACAAATTTACATAACATTGTTTATATTACATACATCCCCTATCTTACTTAATAAGCAAGTAGTACTGCATACATGTCTAAATACAGAAAATAAATGATCATACCTCATATAAATCAGTCGGTCTGTCACATTGTCCTTTATGTGCAGCCGTAATCCACAACTATTGGATCTCACCATCATCAAAACCTGAAATGTTAAAATTGGGGAGTGAGCAAACCACGGCTCAGTAAGAGAGTTATATGTCACACTTGATATTCAGTTATCTATATGCTGAAAATAATTTTTCATTTTCTTTAAAATCTTCCTAGCTGGCTCTAGGCTCACATGTAGGAAGGATACTACAGTCGGCTAGGGATCCAGATAGAGTAAGGCAGGTATTTTGAAATACCTGACTTGTTCCGGAACCTAGAAGCAACTGTAGGGAGTACTAATTCCGTTGTTTCCAAACGATATAATTTTTGTTTTTCCACAAAGTAAACCACTTATCTCTTTTCACTTTCAGTATACCTTAAAACACGTGACAGTTCAGTAGTAAAACAGTGGTTTACTTCTCTTCTCTTTAGTACAGTAAAACACGTGACAGTACAGTGATTTGTAAATATCCAATCATTGGATAATTACTTCTTTGATTATTTCTATCTTAGAAATAATTCTTATGTTATTCTTTTAGAATAAACATTTATTTCTCTTTTCAAATCAGTAACCGTATCGTACAGTTCAGTAAAACAGTATATTTAGTAAAACAGTAAAACAGTATCTCGATACGGTTCAGTCATTAACAGTAAACAGTAGCTACCAATTCAGTAAATAGTATACAGTAGCTTTCAGTTCAGAAAAACAGTAAATGATAGCTTTCAGTTCAGTAAAACAGTAAATGATAGCTTTCAGTTCAGTAAAATAGTAATCAATGGCTACCATTTCAGTAAAACAGTACAGTTCAGTCACACAGTGTTTTGGTACGGTCTTTCATCAGTAAACAGTAAACAGTAAACAGTACAGTGCAGTAAATAGGATTTCGTAGATCCTTTCAGTAATCAGTAAACAGTAAACAGTAAACAATAAGCAGTAAGTGAGACTAGGCAACACCCTACAAGTAAATCATGCTATCATCGTCCACTAAGGGACACAGTAACAGTAATGAGATCTATGGCCATGATCTGTAATATGTCATCGGTGTACACTTGCTAGGCGACAATCCGGGACGCTGATGACTAGCTGGTCAATCAGCCACGTGACAGTAACAGTATATGTGATGCATGAAGCTCGGGGCCTAAGTCTCAAAACAGTATAAACCGTACCATAGCCTTTATGGATTTTAAACACCATAAATCAAATATCCATAAGGCTCACATGTAAATATAATCACCTTTATGAAATTTATCAAATAAATAACATTTTTTCAAAATATTTCATAAAGGTATAAATCATATTTTTCATACGGTGAAAACAGTTTATAAATCATTACTGAAAATATAGAAGGGCAAAATTGTCCTTTTTCCACCGTAAAACCATATGCACGCTTTTCCGTGCTTTCACTTGAAAACATGATTTTTCAATAATTTATGAAAAATAAAATATTTATTTTTCCAAATTCATAAATCCCGTAATCATGTTTCTTTCTAAAAACACGTGTAGAGACTTCTAGTCTCAAAATCGTAGTTTTCCATCATTTCTTAACCTTTATGGAATTTTCATAATTAATTATTTCCATAATTAAAACCATAAAGGTTTTTGTAAAATCAAGTGAATATTTAAGAATATTTATAAAAATATTCACTTCAGTCTCTTTTTCATTTTCATCTCGTTTCACGTGAAATATCACCTACAGGATGAATTTTCGGTGATTTCCTTTTCACCATTCTCAAAAACATGAGTATTTTAAAATCAAATATCGTTATACTCATGTTTTATGAAATTTACTTAATTTCTCGATTTTCGTACTTGAAAATCATTTCACGTGAAATCAAATCATTTATTATGATTTTCGGTGATTTTCGGTAAATTTCAGTAATTATTCGATAATTTTTCGGCAGTATAACGGCTGCCGATTTGGCTAGCCTCCTGCACGGAAAATACAGTTTATATTTCTCAACTGGTATTTCATCGCAATTTGAAACCGATAAATCACCACAATTCTCAAAACCAATCATATAAATTGCATTTATAAATTAAATGCATAATTTAAAACATGTGGCCGAATATCCTTACAGGCGGCACATGTCTCCCTTACCTGTTTCGGGTTGGCGACTGCCTCTCGAAGGTAGCACCCGTGTTCACCTCGCCCGATTCCATCAGCTCGGTTATCGAGGAAATTTTCTGGAAATTAAATTCTAAAATTTAGAATTTTTCCATAATTATTTAAATAAATAAATTATTTAAATAATTTAATACTTTTCGGGATTTCTTACCGATTCCCGTAATTCTCAGGATTTCCCGTAATTTCCGAATTCTCGGGAATTCTCCAAATTCTCATAATTCCTTTTCCCTTTTTCTTTCTTCTTTTTCTCTTTTTTTTTAATTATAATTATACATTATACATATATATATTATACTTATAATACATATAATACATATAATATTATTATTATATATATTATATAGTACTATATATATTTTATATATAAAGATATATATTTTGTGTATAAAAATATATATCTAGTATAAATATATATGTATATATTTATGTACTTTGAAATAAATAACATTTATATATACCTATATAAATGTAATAATAAAATATATATTGTATTTACAATATATATATATATATTTTCTTTCTCAATTTCTTATTTAATTTGGATTTCTATTTATCCAAATTAAATTTCCTCCTTTCCTTATTTTCCGAATTTAATTTCCTCTTTCCATTATTTTTATTTTCACTTCCAATTTAAATTGCCTTCACTCGGATTTCCACAATCCGTTCCTTTCTCAATTCTCGGGATTTTCACTAGTATCCTGTTCTCATAATTAATTCATTTATTTATTTCCAATATTTATTTTCTCTAATATTTATTTCCAATAAATGGAAAATTTACGGTTATCACATTGCAACACCTATTCCTCAACAACATGTCATCTCAGATGAAATGGGTGAGTTGCTAGAAGATGCATTAGTTTATAGAAGATTTGTTGGATGATTTTCCTATCGCACTTTCACATGACCAGACTTAACGTTTAGGGTTCATTTGCTAAGTCAATTTTTACAAAGTCCAAGGCAACCTCACATAGATCGAGCATGGAAAGTTATTTGCTATCTTGCCTCAACAACAACAAAGGGTGTTTTCTTTCCTAAGAAAAACCAGCTCAAACTACGTATCTACTGTGGTGCAGATTGGAGCAGTTGTCCAACCACAAGACTTTCTATAATAGGTTTTGTCACATTCCTTGGGATTGCCCTAATCACTTAAAGATCTAAGAAGCAAAGTACCATTTCCTTGTCTTTTGCTAAAGTTGAATATAGGGAAATGGCAAAGATGACTAAAGAAAATATATGGTTAGTCAGTTTGTTCACGGATCGAACTGAGCTCAAGCCAGGCACTAGATCATCTCGACTCGACTTGATTACACCCTTAGGAATACATCATAGCTTGCCATAGATAAATATTCTTGTGATTCTTGATAGCCTCCCTTAAGTTGGTGTGTGAGCCTCCTTAAGCCCAATTTCACACATTAGTGAACAAAATTGATCAATCCCAAGAGCTTTAGTGAAGACATATGCAAGTTGCTAATGGGAAGGCACATACTTCACATTTAGAAGCTTGGTTTGGTATTCGAGACGTACAAAGTGGTAATCTATTTCAATATGTTTGGTCTTTTTTTAATAATAGAATTGGAGGTAATGTGCTACTTGTTTCGTGACAACAAAACAGCCACACATTGCCTCCAATTCTATTTTTCAAAAAAAGACCAAACATATTGAAATAGATTACCACTTTGTACGTCTCAAATACCAAACCAAGCTTTTGAATGTGAAGTATGTGCCTTCCCATTAGCAACTTGCAAATGTCTTCACTAAGGCTCTTGGGATTGATCAATTTTGTTAACTTATGCGTGAAATTGGGCTTAGGGAGGCTCACACATCAACTTAAGGGAGGCTATCAAGAATCACGAGAATATTCATCTATGCCAAGCTATAGTGTGTTCCTAGAGGTGTAATCAAGTAGAGTCGAGATGATCTAGTACCAGGCTCGAGCTCAGCTCGACTTGAAAACTTGAGGCTTGAAGCTTGGTTCGAGCTCGATCGAGCTTGGTTTTTGAAGCTCGAGCTCGAGTCGACAAAATACTCGAGTCGCTCAAGCTCGACTCGATAGGCTTGAACTCGATTCGATATGCCCAATCTATCAATTTTTAACTATATATTATGAGGGGAAAATCATAAATTAATAATAAAATATTGAAAATATATATTAAAAAAGTTCGATAAGACTCGCAAGTTGATCAAGCCGAGTATTAAGAAACTCGAACTCAGCTTAACTAGTTACTTGAGTAGCTCGAGCTTGAGTTTGGCTTGAAAATAAACGAGTTAAACTCAAGTAATCATAAAGTCGAACTCGAGTTGCTCACGAGTAGCCTAACTCGTTTACACCTCTATGTGTTCCTCTCCACATCAACTTGAGGGAGGCTATCAAGAATAAAAAATAAGATATTCTTTAAAAAAAAAAATATTCTCGTCTATAAAATCAAGTCTAATTCCTAAGATTAAGCCTTTAAGAAATCAAGAAATAGTTGACTCATTTAATGTAGATACTTGTCATGTATATTATATTCTGTACAAATTATCATTGTGATATACATAGAAAACATTTTCTCTCAGTATCTTTTCAGATTTGTGCCTTTAAAATTGAAGATGACAACTGGGATCCAATCTTGCTGCCACTTCCTCTTCTTGGAATTTACTAATTAACAAAAAGAGATACGTGTGCTATCATGTCTACAATTAGGAGTGTCGTAGAATTGTTTAGTCATATTTGGTAAATCACAGTATTCTTTGCTCAACAATGGGATGATGAAGAATTATAGTGTCAGAGAGTCTTGTTTGGTTTAATCCACAAAAGGTTGGAGTATTGAAAGTCAGATAAATACCATCTGGGATTAATGTTTCCTTCAGTTTCTTTATTAACGATGGAGACTTAATTACTAATTTTTGATGATTTCAATAAAGCTATTGTTTGCTTTAATCCACAAAAGAGAATGCCCTGCAAAATGCAAACAAAAGATTTCTGGCCTTCCAGAACACATCAAAGGCATTGCATATGTTGCGAGCTTTATATTTCCAAAACAAATGATGGAAGAATGTTAGATTATGGTGTAAATTTTAAGCAAAACCACTGCTAATTTCTTCCTCTAGTTTTAGACACTTTGTCAATCAGATGTTTGAACGTTTGAATTACTGCCTAAATTAGTGTTTAATAATTCTTTCTTGCCTCATCATGTATAATATCTTCACATATATATACACTATTCCTCTTGAGTTGGTAAATGTTAATTGGTTAAAAAGGACTAAAGAAGAAACAACCTCCAATTTTCAACAGACTAAAAAAGAAACAACATAGTACATAGCTGACCATTCTTAACAAATTTATTCTACAAAGACTTCTCTCTTCCTAGCCAGTGAATAGTGCAAATTTGATCAAGTTAAGTATCATCCAAAATTTAAAACATTCTGACTGAGGATGCACAGCAGGTTTATTGTGCCAAAAAGATATGTAAAGTGAAAATAATATTGATTACAAAAAAAATAAAAAAGATGGAAGAAGATGAAACAGAAAGCCCATACATGAATCTCTCTCTAATTAAGACTTCTCAACGAGAAGAGGGTTTAGAACTCTGTGAATAGAGTAGAGGAGGAGCAACATGTAGATAACGACACTGATGAAGCCAACAATTAATGCTCCCTTTACTTGGTTGCAGTACTTGGCGACTTGGTCACAGATAGGTAGCCAACCTGCGTTAGGATTTCCTTTCTTGCCAACATATGCAATTGCCAAGGCCGCTGAAATGCTCGAGGTAAGCAACATGGTGAAAACCTTGTCAAAACAAGACTGCATTTGTTAGCAATTGTTGTAGTCTAGAAAAAGAATAAGTGTTTAAGAAAAGCTATAATTAAAGAATAATTACCGCATCCAAGGCAACAACTAATCGCCATAGCAGGCTTTCTGAAGGAAGAAACAGAAGTAAAAACCCGTAGATGCTTACAATTGCATTTACAATAACGAAGTACCTATTCAGTCACACGTTGCACATCATAAAACTAATGAAAGAAAACAAAATTTTGATAATATTATCTCTATAGTAGTTGAAGTTTGAACTTACTTAAACGCTGGTTTATCAGAGTATTTTGCTTCAAACGATAATGCCAAAACAGTAGTTCTCTCACGGCTTGAAGCCATTATAATTGCAGCTGCAAGTGTCGTGCCGAAGGCGATAAATCTTAGAAGAAAGGTACAGATTCTCCTGGTTTCAGCCATGGATATGCTACAATAAGGAAGTTTTGAGTATACTGTAAAAGGAAATGTGGAAATTGTGGAGAAGATTGGAGGTTAGCACACGGGAATGACACTGAGAAAGGGTAAGCTCTGGGGTATGTAGGGTGGTAGGAAGGCAGGTGGGTAGTGGTGGACTTGGTACTCATGTTTTATATTTTGTTAGTTGAAATCCTCATCTGTCACTCCCCACCCAGAGAAAAGTTTTTCTACTTTGGCTGCTTTTGTAGATTTTCACTTGCACAGGATATTTGTGGTTAATTGTTATCCTTGTCTTTTGCAAGTCTGTCTTTATTTAGGTTACCGGTGTTTTGTTTCGGATGGAGACATTATGATCCGTGGATATAAATTGAATGTCGGTTTGAAAAGGAAAGGATTAGGTCGGGAAAACAGATTGATGCTTTATTTCCTTCCAACAATATAGAAATAAAAAACACATTTTTTGACAAAGATATCCATTATGTAAACTCGTCTGATAATGTACAGATGTTACATGCCAAATTTTTTCATTTTTTATTTTAGGAATTATAGCTGCATATAAATTAGTAGTTCTCCTCTCTAAGGTGACATTATTTCTTGTTGGACACCAAAATGTAGGCGATAATGTGTGTGTGCGTATATATATCTGCTGATTGCTAGAAAAATCAAAATGAAATTTGTAGCTTTTCTATATATGCATGACTGTGAGACAGAGATGCATGAATCTATTTGGACTTGGCCCGTATTTTTTATAATTATTTTTAAAAACTAAACGGCTTCAGATTCTGAGTCCAGTCCACATAGCCATCATGAAACGGGCCAATGTTGGCAAGTCTCTACCCCTGACCCTGAGTGAGTTTCAATGTGGATATCAGATTCCATTTCTACCTCTGAGTTCTGAATGATAAATTGATGATCACAGATTCACAGAAGTACTGCTACTGCTTGTGACTCTTATCTGCTTCACTCCCAAAATAAAACATGGATGTAGAGAGGGTTGGAAGTACTGGTAAAGATGTCATTCAGGATTTCTTTATCTTGTGTGTAATAAAATGCCGAAGGTCTAAACTTGTGTGTAATAAATTTCCTAAGTTACAATAGCAGGTGTTCAATTTTCATTCAACGAAAGGTGCTTTTACCTTGGCACCTTGCTCCTCTCTGCTTTTTTTCTTTTTAAAAAAATTGAATCATGATCTTGAATTTAAAGCAAGTTGTAGTGATCTTGCTGCGTGTTTCAATTTTTTCTTCATTTTGATAATGGAAAAGAATACTCTCTTTTTCTTCTGAACATGAAATGGGTTGAGAAATATGGTGTGAAAATAGACTAATCCTGATGTTTCTTTCATTTGTGATTGATTTGTGAGAGTCTATGGTAATTAAGGTGCTTTAGAAATTCATATTGCAGGTACTACTATAATCCTTTTTCTTCTGTGACTTTCCGGTAAAAAACTTGGTTGGAAAAACATCTAACCAAGATTAGAAAAGGGTAGATCAGCCAGGCAAGTTATTCAAAGACTCAGGGTTTGTTGTTTTAGCCCCACTGTGCTTATGATTTCGTTTTTTCGAATAATTAAAATTTAAATCAAAATCCAAAAAGAAGCGAAACAATTCGGCTACGAGAAGAAACTCTTGTTCTTATGCAAACAGAGTAGAATTGCATGAACTAACGCGGAAGTTAGTAGTCGACTGTTGTTGAGTTCCAGGCATGCATGTAATGTCCCAGCGTTAAAGTAAGAGTAATAGATAAAATGATTAACAGAAGAATCTTTCCGCACTCAAAGTACTTGCAATCCGAGTATGATGAGTGGTATTCCAGTAAGCATCGTTTCAAACACTTGGGGAAAAGGAAAGGAAACTAAATCATGCATTTCTTATATTAGAGTATACCCTACAATTAATTGTATTTGGATTAAGTAATTTTAAAAGGCCCAAAAGACCCAATTTAGTTGGACTAAGGCTAAGGCCTTTTAGTGGGTTTTGTTAAGAGGCACTATAAAAACAACATTAAGTCTAAAAGTTAGACATAAGAAGAACAGAATATTTTATAGCCGTTCTGCCTCTTTGAGCTAGCACTCTCAGAAAACAATTCCCTTCCTCCTCCCTTTGCTTCTGATCACATCTTGTCTCAGGCAAAGGTCTTGTTTTGCGTCCTACTAGTGTGGATACCGTTAGAGGACTTCTCTTAGCTAGGAGTCTTGAGTTAACGATAAATCAAGGGCTGTTCGTGGGCTGCCATATTCAAAAGTCGAATATTCCTACACGAGTACACCAAAAGATTAGATTCTATCCCGAAATTAATCTTGTTGCATGATCCTGGTGATTTTGGTTTTTGTTGTTTTTCTAATCCGCTGCGTATTTTCGTGTATGACATGATAAATCGAGACAACGAAACCTTACAGTGGTATCCGAGTCAGTGTGCAAACGGCTTTCAGGATAGCTAATTCGATTCGTGGTGATGCTGTTTTATTGTAAGTTGTTACAGATTTGATTTTAATTTTCAAAATTCGTTTGGGCAACCTAAAATAATTGTAAGACAATTATAGATTTAAAAAAAAATTACTTATTATTTTATTTAAAATATATAAAATAAATTAGGATAAAAGTTATCCTGATAAGAGTTTTAAATTAAATATATTTTAAAGAAAGATATTTTAAAAATTAAATTGGATAAGAATTATCCAATAGTTTTGAGATTTTAATAAGATTAAAATTTCAAAAACATTATCTTTATAAAATTGTTTTAAAATAAAAAATATATATCATGTATTAAATTGGATAAGAGTTATCCAATAGTTTTGAGATTTTAATGAGATTAAAATTTCAAAAGGAATTATCTTAATAAAATTTTGTTTTAAAATAAATTATTTTCTATCTTAAATTGGATAAGAGTTATCCAACACTTTTGATATTTTAATGAGATTAAAATTTCAAAAAGAGTTATCTTTATAAATTTTGTTTTAAAATAAAATATTTTAAAATGGATAAGAGTTATCCAATGGTTTTGAGATTTTAATAAGATTAAAATTTCAATTAAGCCCAAATTGAATTTTAAGAATTAAAATTAAATTAAAACAGCTCTTGATACCCATAATTAATTAAAATTAGATTAATTAAAATTATATTTTAATTAGGAAGCATGCAAATTAATATGTGATATTACTGTGTATGCTTGATGCTTGATTCTTATGTGATATGGATGATTGCATGGTGCATGGTTATGGGCCTAGGTTTACATGGGTTGTAATTTATTTAAATAAATTTAAATTGGGCCTGTGAGCCTTGATTTATTTGTAATTTATTTATGTAATAGTTATATAAATAAATTAGGATTATCTTGTAAAATGTACAACATTTGGAGCCAAGATGATTTGGAGCCAAGGCGAACCGAGGTGACGCTTGAAATGAAATCGAGGAGAAGGCATTTAGAAAAATAATGTATCCCTAGGTTCTTTTGTAATAGAAAGGCCATAACCATGCAACGTTTAATTTTATGCTTTTACTTATATATGTTTATATATATGTTAGAAAAGCATGCTAGGTGAGACGGTAAAATTAAAAATCCCTCAAAATAAATATTAAGTCAAAGATAACAAATAAAGATGTCTTCCAATACGATGCATGTGAAAAAGACTTTGTTCGGTATTGTGCTACTTTGGCTCAGTCAAGGCCATACCTACCTTAGGAATTCACATTGCATGAGATAATAGTTATCTCCAAGTGTATTGGGTCAGACTTAACTAAATTAAATTAGGGCATTGGCTCAGTCAAACCTAATAAGATTTAGAAGCATAGGTTGGGCTTTAACCCATATGATGAGTTAGAACAAGAGTTGTTCACCCAACTATCCAGGAGTTGTATGAGATGCAATTGACAAGAGTTGTCTACCTAAATAATCTCATTGGACGCATTAGCTCAGCTAAAGTCATAATGGGACCAAATATGGATCCTGGCCCACTAGGAAGTCTAGGCGAAAAGGCTTCCCGAGTTGATAGTGAGGGCTATTAGCTTGAGGAAAATAGTGGGAGTAATTCATTTAATTAAAAGACCATAATTAATGATTTTAATCACAATGTTACTTACTTGCATATTTTATGATTGTAGAATTATCATGGCAAACAACAATTTATCCCTTCGTTCTATCCTTGAGAAGGATAACAAGTTGGTTGGGGCAAACTTCTTAGACTGGTACAGAAATTTGAGGATAGTCCTCACGCAAGAAAAGAAGTTATATGTTCTAGAGCATGCGATCCCTGCTCAACCCCGACAGAATGCTTCCGCTACTAATAAGCAAGCTTATTAAAAGCATTTGGATGATGCCATTGATGTACAGTGCCTGATGTTAGCTTCCATGAGTTCTGAACTCCAGAAGCAACATGAGAATATGAAACCATTTGATATGATCGAACATCTCAAGGAAATGTTCCAAGAGCAAGCACGGCACGAACATTTGAGGTGTCTAAGGCGCTCTTCCAGAGCAAGATGGCTGAGGGAGCTCCGGTGCACACTCATGTACTTAATATGATTAGGTACATTAAGAGGTTGGAAGCACTGGGCTTCACCATGCATAAAGAGTTGTCAGTTGATCTCATCCTCCAATCCTTACCGGATAGCTATAGTTCGTTTGTGTTGCACTACAACATGAACAGTATGGATAAGACACTGGCAGAATTGCTTAATATGTTGAGAACTACTGAGCAGGACTTGAAGAAGTCAAGGCCTACTTCTGTTATAGTGATTGATAAGACCAAATCCAAAGGCAAAGGCAAGCTTAAGGGAAAGCCCAAGCCCAATGGTAACAAGAAGGAAAAGGCCAAGAAACTCAAGCCATCTGGTGGAGTTGATAAGACAGGAAAATGCTTCCATTGCAGTAAGACTGGTCATTGGAAGCGAAATTGCACTGTGTACCTTGAGGAGCTGAAGAAAAAGAAAGGAAGTGAGACTTCCATCTCAGGTATATATGTGATTGAGATAAATTTGTCTACTTTTTCATCTTGGGTATTAGATATTGGATGTGGTTCTCACATTTGCATGAATGTGCAGGGACTAACAAGGAGTAGAAAATTTCCTAAGGGCGAGGTGGTCCTACGAGTTGGAAATGGAGCAATGGTTGCTGCATTAGCTGTAGGAACATTTAATTTATCGTTGCCTTCGGGCCTAATTCTGGAACTTGATAATTGTTATTATGTTCCACCAATTGCCAAGAGCATTATTTCTGTTTATTGTTTGGATAAGAAAGGTTTTTCTTTTAAAAGAATGAACAATAGTTGTTCAATTTACTTTAATGATATTTTCTATGGCAATGCTTCCATTATGAATGGATTGTATGTTCTAGATTTAGATAATCATATATACAGTGTTGATTCCAAGAGGTCAAAGGGTAATGAGATTAACCCTACATTCCTCTGGCATTGTAGACTTGGTCACATAAACGAGAAACGCATATCTAGGCTCCACAAAGAGGAACACTTAGATTCATTTGATTTTGAATCATATGATGTATGCGAATCTTGTTTGCTTGGTAAAATGACCAAGGCCCCTTTTACAGGAACAAGTGAAAGGGCTAGTGGTTTATTAGAGCTCATACATACAGATGTATGTGGTCCATTAACCACACAGGCTAGAGGAGGGTTCCAATACTTCATCACATTTATTGATGACTACAGTAGATATGGCTATGTTTATTTAATGAGACATAAGTCAGAATCCTGTGAAAAGTTCAAAGAATTCAAGAATGAAGTACAAAACCAGCTAGGAAAGAATATCAAGACACTCCAATCAGATCGCGGTGGAGAGTATTTGAGCTTAGAATTTATAGATCATCTAAAAGAGTGGAATAGTTCCACAACTCACTCCACCTGGTACACCTAAATGGAACGGTGTATCTAAGAGGAGGAATCAGACTTTGTTAGACATGGTTCGATCCATGATGAGTCTATCTGACCTCCCTGTCTTCTTTTGGGGTTATGCTTTAGAGACAGCAGCATTTACACTAAATCGTGTTCCTACTAAAGCTGTTGAAAAGACACCACATGAGATGTGGACTAGAAAAAAGCCTAATCTGTCTTTTCTAAAGATTTGGGGTTGTGAGGCTTATGTCAAAAGACAAGTCTCAGACAAATTAGGACCCAAATCTGATAAATGCATATTTGTGGGGTATCCTAAAGAGACAAAAGGATACTATTTCTATAATCCCACAGAGCACAAAGTGTTTGTGGCTCAATACGGTGTTTTTCTAGAAAAGGACTTCCTTTTTAGAAGAACTAGTGGGAAGAAAATAGAGCTTGGAGAGGTTCAACAACCACAAAATGTCATTGAACCTTTAGTGGAACAGGAGCAAGTCCCACAAGATGTTATGGAACAGGAAGTAGCTCCAGAAACACAAGGCTCGCGTAGGTCTAATAGGATACGTCGAGAGCCTGAGAAGCTTAACCTTCTCACCACTCAGCACAACGACGTATTGCTCATGGATAATGATGAGCCTACCACCTATGAAGAAGCAATTACGGGCCCAGATTCTGAGAAATGGCTTGAAGCCATGAAATCTGAAATGGACTCCATGTCTACCAACCAAGTATGGACCTTGGTTGATCCACCTAAAGGGGTAAAACCCATAGGGTGCAAGTGGGTCTTCAAAAAGAAGATTGACATGGATGGTAACGTGCATACCTATAAAGGCCGATTGGTAGCCAAAGGTTTCAAACAAAGGCATGGTATAGACTATGATGAAACCTTTTCACCAGTTGCAATGCTCAAGTCCATTCGAATTTTGCTTGCTATCGCTGCATACCATGATTATGAGATATGGCAGATGGATGTTAAAACCGCGTTTCTGAATGGAAACTTGTCGGATGATGTGTATATGACACAACCTGACGGTTTTATCACTCCTGAGAATGCCAATAAGGTATGCAAACTTCAAAAATCCATTTATGGATTGAAGCAAGCTTCTCGGAGCTGGAACATTCGTTTTGATGAGACAGTCAAAGAGTTTGGTTTCATCAAGAACGAAGATGAACCTTGTGTTTACAAAAAGGTTAGTGGGAGTTCTGTCATATTCCTAGTGTTATATGTGGATGACATACTACTCATAGGAAATAACATTCCTGCCCTACAATCTGTCAAAACTTGGCTAGGGAATTGCTTCTCCATGAAAGACTTAGAAGAAGCAGCCTATATCCTTGGAATAAAGATCTATAGAGATAGATTGAGTAGGCTGCTAGGTCTAAGTCAAAGTACATATATTGACAAAGTGTTGAAAAGGTTCAACATGGAAGAATCCAAGAAAGGATTTTTACCTATGTCTCATGGCATTTATCTCTCAAAGGACATGTGTCCTAAAACACAAGATGAGAGAGATAAAATGGCTAGGATTCCATATGCTTCAACTATTGGATCTATCATGTATGCCATGTTATGTACGAGGCTTGATGTCTCGCATGCTTTAAGCATGGTGAGTAGGTATCAAGCTTACCCAGGTGAGCGTCACTGGATAGCATTTAAGAACATCCTTAAGTACTTAAGAAGGACTATGGATGCTTTCTTAGTCTATGGAGGAGAGAATGAGCTCATTGTAAATGGTTACACTGATGCTGGTTTCCAGTCAGATAAGGATGACTTTAAGTCACAATCTGGCTATGTGTTTTGCCTGAATGGTGGCGCTGTAAGTTGGAAGAGTTCAAAACAAGAAACAGTGGCCGATTCTACGATTAAAGCTGAGTATATAGCGGCTTCAGATGCAGCTAAGGAAGCTATTTGGATCAAAAAGTTCATCACAGAACTTGGAGTAGTCCCTAGCATTGCTGATCCAGTGGCACTCTATTGTGACAACAATGGAGCCATTGCACAAGCTAAGGAACCCAGGTCTCACTAGCGGTCCAAACATATACTCAGGCACTTCCATCTAATCAGGGAGATCATACAAAGAGGCGAGGTGAAGATATGCAAAATACACACTGATGATAATATTGCTGACCCGCTTACGAAGGCACTATCACAGCAAAAGCATGAAGCACATGTTAGGTCATTTGGTATTAGATACATGACCGATTGGTTGTAGTGCAAGTGGGAGATTATTAGTGTGTGTGCCCTAAGAGCCAATTAGATTTGGATTTGTATCAGACTTTTGACATTGTGATTGTTTATGTTATTTAATAATACATGGCAGTTATTTATCATTATTGACTATATTTAGTTTGATCAAGTCATAATCAAATGATAAAAGTCCCTAAAATAGTGGATTCGTATCAAAGGAATCAAAGTAATGACTTTGATAATGAGATCCTTATGATACAAAGAATACTATTCTTAAATATCCTTAGTCGTAGTATCACTGAGAAGGGACATTAGTGATACGGTAAGACTAACATGTGTTAGATTCTTTTGGGTGACTGATCTCATAAGTCATGGATATGGTGATATCCAGATCAACACATGGGTGATCATTGTGAATGAATACACCGGATTGACCCATCGTAAGAACTTTATGTGGATCGTTACATTGAGTGTCATTTGATGTTCTCAAATGGCAATGGTATATGTGATCCTTAGACTTGATATCACCACGGTATCCTATGTGTGGATTGGTGTACTTTGATGCTGGTAAACGTAGCTCAATAAGGGTTGCAAGTAAGACAGTAATTGGGTACATCATGAATCATATGAGGGTTGTGAGTGATCAAGATAGGATTTGTCCCTCTTGGTAACAAGAGTCTATATCTCAAGGACTCTCAATAGAGATTAATGATTGAAAATCTGTGGCCACAGTACAAATGAGATTTAAGATGAGATCTTGAATTCATTTGATTAAATCATTTATCTTAAGATTGAGAAACAATGGAGTTGAACTTTAATAGAGATGACACGTTCCATACTCTATGTTCAACTGAGATATTAGGTGACAAAAGGATCGAATTATACGGTAATTTCTCATTGAAAGGTTGTCCTCAACTCACCGACATTTTCATTACTTGGGTAGCCATGATGCATTGCTAGATGCCAATCTTGGCTTGTGATTTATGAATGAGATTCTGAATCACTACCAACGTAATGGAAACCTAAAGGGTCACACACAATAAGGGTATGACCAAGACAAGGTAATTGGAGTTGGATTCATGTGATGAATCCTAGTACAAGAAGGATTCCTAGTGAGACTAGAATCTTGTTCCAACTACAATTCGGGATTTAATTAATAGTAATTTTAGCCCGAGATTACTAAAGGGTATTTTGGTCTTTTCAATTATAATGAGATTATAATTATGAATTATTAATATAATAATTCATTGGCAGACCAAATTATTAATCCAAATGCATAACCAATTGGTTGTAGTGCAAGTGGGAGATTGTTAGAGTATACCCTACAATTAATTGTATTTGGATTAAGTAATTTTAAAAGGCCGAAAAGACCCAATTTAGTTGGACTAAGGCTAAGGCCTTTTTAGGGTTTTGTTAAGAGGCACTATAAAAACAACATTAAGTCTAAAAGTTAGACATAAGAAGAACAGAATATTTTATAGCCGTTCTGCCTCTTTGAGCTAGCACTCTCAGAAAACAATTCCCTTCCTCCTCCATTTGCTTCTGATCACATCTTGTCTCAGGCAAAGGTCTTGTTTTGTGTCCTACTAGTGTGGATACCGTTAGAGGACTTCTCTCAGCTAGGAGTCTTGAGTTAACGATAAATCAAGGGCTATTCGTGGGCTGCCATATTCAAAAGTCGAACATTCCTACACGAGTACACCAAAAGGTTAGATTCTATCCCGAAATTAATCTTGTTGCATGATCCTGGTGATTTTGGTTTTTGTTGTTTTTCCAATCCGCTAAGTATTTTCGTGTATGACATGATAAATCGAGACAATGAAACCTTACATCTTAGTCATTGCAAAGTAAACAATAACAATTCTTAGAATTAAGCCTTAAAGAAGGGTATCTGACTGGTGGTGCCCATCTTCGATAGTGTTTCTCACATCAGACTCAATAGTTGTTAGTCCTAACCGCTGTGATCTGACATGGAGCTGACTCGAATTGAACCCTATCTCGCTGTTGCTGTGGGGGAAATTATTGTCATTTTCCTCTCCTCTTACTCTTAGTAGTGGCTTGTTGGTTTATGATTGGAAACCCTTCATTTTATAAGACTTCTCTTTTGTATACGACGAGGATCATCCTCATCGGATGTCGCATTAAACCACCCAAGTTGCATATGATGTCCAACGAAAATTACAATTTCATATTTCAAAAAAAAAAACCCAATTCATCTGTTTTCCAAAGAAGACTACAATTTCCTTGGTCAATGCATGCCTTGTTAGAAAAATATTAACAGACAAGAAGAATAAATAATTCTGAAGAGTGAATGATCACCTTCCAAATTTTCTTAAAGATTCAAAATTTTTCATCATACAATCTCTCAAACTCTCTCAAACATAAGTATGAAAACTAAGAATAAAAAATTAAGCATAGAAGTCTGCTGTTGTTGCACAAAACAACAGTGATGAAATGCTAATGTAAGTTGCTTGTTCATTTTTCACACGTAGCACTGAGAGTTCTGCAAAAAATAGAAGTCAGAGAGACGCAGGGGGTGGTTTCATGCATAAGCACTCTGATGCTTAACTCAGCAAAAGGGTTTTTCTGAGTCTTAGTAAGCAGAAAGTAAAACTTAGAGAATAAGATAATACCTGTCACCTATTTATAGTGGAACGATTTCCCTCTACTGCTGTGGTAATTACCGGAGGATAATTTCGTCTTTTTACACAATTGCAAGTCCTTTTTCCTGTGCAAAATAGAGACTTTATCATGCCTCTTGTCCATCTCGGCAGGAGAGTGCCTCACGCATAGCGGGAGAGCATCTTTCACGATGCAGGAGGATGTTGCAGGCAAGGGGGCTGTCACAGAAGTTGCAAGAGGCTAGATGCCCTCGTTGCAGGAGACTACCTCCCGCTATGCGAGCACTACCACATGGCACAATTATATTGTGCCATATGGTTAAACTTCGTGGCTCCTAGGCCCGGTTCATTTAATTTGGGCCTTTCCCATATCAATTGCTCTTCACTCTCTTATTGGATTTTCCAATAAGAGAGTGTGTGTGTGTGTGTGTATATATATATATATCTTTTTGGTATTTCGATCATTTTGTTAATTTTTGTCATTTTCTATATCCTTTCGCAGATTCCGGAGCATAGCTCTTCGGGAGGTGTTTTCTTGGTTCATGACTTTTGGGATTCCCTGCCGCAGCTATATAAGCAGGAGAAGTTACATAAATCGTATTGAAAATTCTCTAAAGTAACACCCTACAACACACTTGCACCTCTCGCCTGTGAAACCTGCCGCAGGTCTTCATTCTACCATGTAACTGCCTTTAACTGCAAACGAAAACCCTACCGCAAACAATAAGTCTTCTGCCTAAAACACTTGCCGCCACTATTTATGTGTCACAGACTCTTAGTCTCTTGTATCTTTTTACATCCACCCGCAGGCATTAAGCCTACCGCATACAAAATCCCTTCTTTCCTTTTCGCTTTAGTTGTTAATTATGGCCACTCATGGTATAGGTAAATCATTGAGGAAGGGTGTCCTTTCTAAGGTAGGCACTGCAGACTTAGAAGAAATTAGCACTAGTCACCCTCTCCCTATAGGTTACTGATACAGGCTTCCGACCGATAAAGAACCTTACCCTGACTTAGTTACTAGTGGCGTAGCTGTATATAGAGCTTCCATTCTTTTTGGTTTTCGCTTTCCTTTTCCTGAACTGGGGCTAGAGTTTCTTAGGCATAAGAACATCATTCCGTGTCAACTCCACCCCCACGGTTGGGCCTAATTAGTGGGATTCTCTATAGTGTGTCATGAACTAGGCATCACACCCTCCATTCCTCTACTCAATGCATTTTTTAAGGTTCGTGGGTTGGCCGGGTCAATCTCATACTCCCTCCAAAGGGTAATGAAAAAGAGCTTTCATAATAAGATTTTTGTAGACTTCCCCAATAAGTTACATAGGTTCGAGAGCGAGTGGGTCATTGTTGAGCTTCCAAGGGGTTTGAATATCCCTACTAGATGGAATAGGGATACAAACAACCACACCAAGCACTCTGAAAGATTTAGTTTAGCTTTTTGAAAGAGCAATAGAATGAGTCCATTAACAGTATATGTTCTACCGGGGAGAGGAATTTGTTTTCCCTTCTCACTCTCGAAAATATCACTGCGGCTAGTTGGGGGGTAGGTTGGATCCCCTCTAACACTTCTACTACCTCTACAGACTTACCATCAGCTTTAGCTACTTGTACCTAGAATACTACAAACTTGCCTTTAGCTTCCTTAGCCGAACCGACAAATCCTATAGGTCATTTAGTTAGAAACTCTTCCTCATACTCGAATGATGAAGAGGATGAGTCATCTGAGGCCGCAAGTACTAGCAATTCATCCAGAGAAGATTTAGAGTGGAACCAAGGTGACGCCTTTGGGAGTCCTTTCGACGATCTTCCAACGGATGAAAGTTTAGCCAATATAAGTGATCTTGATGCATATTTAGGTTTTTAACAATAATCTTATTTTTGCATGTGTAATAAATGCTCTCGACACGATATGCTGACACCTTTTTCATTATTGCGTAGGTATGGGCTTCCAAGATGCCATTCGTAAGAGAAAGGCAGCTGTATCATCTTCTAGGGTCCCTCCTAATGCTCCTCCTCCCTAAAAGCAACCTCGTGTTGATGCATCCACTTCAGAGCATCCTCGTGTTCCTACTCCTCCTCCCACTATGGGTGAAGTTGATCATTCCGTGCCAGAAGTTGAACGTGGAAAGAAGAGGAAGTTTATTATCTGTAACTGTTCCGCACCTAGTTTGGAGGGTTACGAAAGTTTGGGGTCCCAAAGAAGGGAGTATACTCCCCAAGAGGGTGACCTCGACCCTCCGAGAGACAAGCATGTTCTTCGCAAGCCTCGCCGAAAGAATTGAAAAAGGCTATATGTTGAAGATGCAATGGTTGAGAGGCCTATTTTGCCAAAGATGGCAAAACCTACGCTTAAACACTATCAAGTGGATGGAGGCAAGATAGTCGATGGGAAAGACTTTCAGACCTACCCTGGTGTCAATGACAATGATAGTATTGAAGATGCTGGGTAGCTTCTCGTCTAGCTTGGAGCACTATCCTTCCTTAAAACGAGAAGGAGATTTTCAAAGGTCTCTCTACTGGCGAAGACAGTTCAGACTATTTTGTCATGAAGTTAAAAGGCTTCAACTTCTACTCGAGCACATATATTTTATTATTTTTTGCTCCTTATTTTTTAGTATTTTTCTCATTTTGCCAGGCTACACAGCAGGTAGTAGCTATAAATGCCCAGCACAAGACCTATCGAGAGCAAACCGAGAAAGAGCTGTAGCAACTTAGGGCTGATAGCATTGGGCTTTGGAACGGGTCCAGCAGCTTCGCTCACTTCCTAATAGGGTGGATGAGTTGAAGAGGGAAATTGAGAACTTAAGATCTCAAATAACGGACCTTCAAATTAGGCTGGATAATGAGCAGGTGAAGACTCATTCCTTAGAGGGGTATAAGGAGGCTTATGAAAAAGCCATGGATGACGTACGACTTCCTCGATCTCAGTGAGATGAAGCCTTTAAGGAAATGCAAAGTTTGTAAGATCGGTAAAGAGAGGTAGAGACCGATTGCGAGCGTATCTGGGCTGAGGCTATTTGGTAATATCGTCTTTCCCAGGATTGCTTCGAGAAGAAGCAAATATACTCTATGGGCTTTGTGAAATACTGTTTTTATCTCGCCCGTGCTGGGTAGAAAAAGAGAGGCTTGATGAGACATTCTCGAAGCTTAAATTTTTTGATGAGGTTGAGTTGTACGAGCCATCCCCTTGGACTGAATACGAACCAAGTTCTGAGAAGCTCGAAGACTACTTAGAGAGAAGGGCTGAGGACAACTCGGAAAACCTTGCGGCCCTTGGCCTCCTCATCAGCTACATGGACAACCAGAGCCTATCGAGTCTTTAGAGGGTCTGAACAGTGAGGACTTGCAATTTTCTAATTCAACTACTGTAAAGCATGTGCTAGATCTTGTAGCTGTCAAAACCGCAGGGCCTCTTGGTAATGTCCAACCTATCGATGTTGCTGCTCTTGAAGGTCCAACTGAAGGCACGACTTTCCTACCTCCTCATGATTCTGCCTCTATAGCTGGATAGTCGAGATAAATTTTTTCTTCTTTTTATGTAAATTTCGTTTTTTGACGGTTGTAAATCATACATTTGTTTTTAGGAATTTTACAGTTGTAAATCATTCTTTTACTTTTAGTAAAAGTTGGTAATGATTTCTTTTGCAGTTTTTCTTTTCTTTTACTATTTTACTTTTAATGCTTGCTCATGATATTGTGATGGATTATTAAAGCACAATTATAACATGCGTAATATGCCATCATTAAAACACAGTTGTAATATGTATACCTTGCTAACATGTTAGTGTATCATGTGATCATATCTGATAAGACTATAACATTTTCATAACCGCAATGCTGCATAGCATGTTGAGGTATTAAAATGTTACAAAGCCAAAACATATCCACCATAAAATTGCAACTCATATCCAAATTGTAACATAACTTGTAACATACCATACCGTATGCTCCCCAGTTCTTCTTGCGAAGTAGTATCATTTCTTCTAAAGAAGAACTCTTGCTTAGGTATTGTGCCTGTCTCGTACATTTTTCGCTTAGAGACTTCTTTAGTTTGCCCGTCTCACGTATTTTTTCACTTAGGGACTGTTTTGTTTGCCCGTCTCGCGCATTTTTTGCTTAGGGACTTTTTTAGTTTGCCTGCCTTGCACAATTTTTTGCTTAGGGACCTTTTTAGTTGCGGCCAGCTTTTGCCCCTTTTATTTTTGTTCCTGTAATACATCTATCATTCACACAAGATTATCATTACAAAATGCATAAATATATAAAAGACTGGCCCTTTTATTCTCATTGATCAAATAACATCATACAAGACAAGTAATAAAGTAACTGTAAAAGATTAAGAAAGCAATAACATAAAACTTTTACTGTGAATACAACTTTAAATGATTAACATTCTAAGTCTTTGAAATCCTTTTTCCTTGCAAAGTCTCTAAAGTGCATGTACTTGGTCCAATCATTGTCCTGATTTTATAAGGTCCTTCCCAATTTGCTCAAACCTTACCATCTTCCATGTACACGTGTGAGACCCGATTCCACTGTACTGTACATCTAATATATAATTAATTATTAAGAGGAAATTAATGTGCTAAGTGATTATAAGTAAAGGTGTGATGTGGACCCCACTTACTTTTAAAGTGTTCAGATGGGCTCGAAACTGATAATAAAGTGTACAGTGGTGTAATAAATATAATACGATGAATTTGAGGTTTAAAATCATTGAATTATATTATTATGAATTATTTTGTGAAGGTGGGAAACAAATATCAAGTGATTATAAGTAAAGGTGTGATGTGGACCCCACTTACTTTTAAAGTGTTCAGATGGGCTCGAAACTGATAATAAAGTGTACAGTGGTGTAATAAATATAATATGATGAATTTGAGGTTTAAAATCATTGAATTATATTATTATGAATTATTTTGTGAAGGTGGGAAACAAATATCATGGTATTTTTACTTCGTCCCAACTCATTTTATGGTTACGGAAGTTAAAGGCAAAATTGTTCGAAATTTACATAACCAAGGGCAAAATGGTAATTTTACCCCTTTCTAGAAACATCATCATACTTCAGCCATAAGTGCTGCCCACTATTCAGTTTCTCCTTCATTTGGCTTGCATGACAAAGAAGAAAGAAAAGAAGAGAAAGAAAAGAAAAAGAAAGAAAAGTCAACAAAACCAACTAAAACTTGACTTTCTCACCAAACCCATTACTAGAAAAATATTCTACACAATTTCCTCTCTCTATTGACACCGATATCTCATCAAATAAAGAAGAAAGCAAGGAGAAAAGAGAGCCAAGAGGTTTCAGCTAAAGGTACGAAATTACAAATTTTAAAGTTTCAATTTATTTCAAAGTTGTATTTTGACTAAATCAAAGGTGTAGATTATGAATATACCATTGGATTTGATTTTTGTTGATTAAATAAAAATCCACCATGAAAGGGGATTTCGGCGTGCTTGAGAACTCATGGAATCAAAGTAAATCCTTGCATAAAAATGGTAGAAAATGAGACAATGAACATGGATTTAGTGTTTGGCAGCATTAGATTTAAGAAAATCATTAAGTTGGACTAATGGGAGCATTCGGCCAAGGGGTTTGGACAGCCTAAGATGCTGCATTTCATGGTTTTGTTTGTCAAATTACTATAGAAATTAAGAGAAGAATGGTGAAATCGGAGCTAAAACGAAGATGTTATGTTTTATTATCGGTGTAATTTACACTAGTTAGGCATAGACAGTATCCTATGTGGTTGCATTTAGTGAAAATTAATAGCTTAAAAATAAGAGAAAAATTAATGAAAATTTTTGGTGAAATTGTCTTGCAGCTGGGAGCAGTGGATTTCGTGCGGTGCTACCGAAAGTGTCGGTAATATGAGACAGGTAAGAGATGAGTGTGTAAGCCATAGGGATATAGTGAATGTATGATTTTGATGAGTATAATTTTATGAAATTATTGGGTACTGAATTGCCTTTAATATCTTGCAAATATGTGATTTACAATTGGCAAAAATATTGTGTTTATGTGTAGGGAGTTACAGTAATCTCAACTGTTATGCTACCGAAAATTCCTCCAAAATTTTTAAAATATCATGAAATATTTTATGAGCATAAAATGAGTGAAATTGTGTATTTTGGAGCTTATTTCCAATATTTTTCATAAATTGGAATTTTACTGAAAAATATTATTTAAATATTCATGTAATTAAATTTTATTAAAGTGAGATGTCAAATACGTTCTTTGAAACATTTCACAATTATTTAGAACGTTTACAAATTTTCTCACTGAAACATGAATATTTTATTGACTGTTTTTACTGTACTGTTAAATGTGAATTTAAATACCTTTTAGAATTTTATTAAATTTTAAATAATATTTGTTTAACTTCCTTAAAGGTATTTTCACTGTAAATGAAATGTTTTGAGACTGTTAGACCCCATATCATGCTCACGTGTATTACTATACTGTACTATTACTGTGGCTGATAGACCCGCCAAGTCATCAGTAATCTTAGGGACACTTGGCAAGTGTACTCTGAGGACACCTATAGACTATGGCCATAGATCTTATTGTTTACTGTTACTGTTCCCTATGGGGATTATAGCATGATATATCGAGGGTGATGCCTAGTCTCCACCTACTATTTACTGTTACTGAACTGTGAATTACTGCTTACTGTTTTACTGAACTGTGAAATACTGTTTACTGTTTAAAGAACTGTACTAAATTGTTACTGTTTATTGAATCGAAAGTGTTTTATGGAAATTATTATTGGTTTTGGAAAGTTTATTGCACCGTTACTGTATTATGAAATTCAAGTGCTTACTGTACTGAACTGTTTCTACACCGTTTACTAAACTGTTACAGTACCAATATTGAACTGTTTTATTATTACTGCAAAGAGTACTGCACCGAACTGTTATTGAAGTGTTTTACAGAACTATTAATGTTGAAAATGAACATTTTGTTGTCTCTAAACCTATATGGTTTACTAAAACCATTACCATCTACTAAATTGTGATTTACTGTCAAATGTTTATGGAATGGTGATTTACTGTCAACTAGTTACTGAACCGTACTGAGATATACTATTTATTGAAGTGAAAATAATTATGACATTATTATTGGTTTTTGAAAGAATTACTGAACTGTTACTGTGATGTGAAATTGAACTGTTTACTGTACTGAACTGTTTCTTCACCGTTTACTGAAGTGCTTTATCGTACTATTACTGAATCTATTTATATACTGTTACCACTGTTCAAGCTCAACTGTTTACTATACTGTTTTACTACTGTAACTGTCACGTGTTTTAAAGTGTTACTAAAGTGATGAAATTAAATGGTTTTTTTACCATTTATTTATTGAAAATTTAATTAAATTGTTTTATAATAACAATTTATCGATTACTCCCTATATTCGCTTCTAGGATTCTAGAACAAGACAGGTATTTCAAAATACCTTCCATGCTCCATCCGTTTGCCTGGCCGATTATAGTATCCTTCCGTTTACTGTACCTAGTGAACTGTTAGGAAAATAGTGTTTACTAGCATATAGATTTCATTATATCAGTCTTACATACGATTCCTTTACTGAGCACGTTTCGCTTACCCCTTTATTTTCCATTCCACAGGATATTATAAATGATTAAAAAGGGGTATACATTAGAGGATATTAGCTGAATCTAGTTTACCAAGATTGCTTTGTGTCAACCCGGGAGGTATTCATATTTTCTTTTATACATTTAGGTATATTGTACAGTACTACTTAAATCGTAAAATAGGAACATAGGATGTAAAGTGTAAGGAATATTGTAAATTACATAATCCAAATTTATTAATTTAAATAAATGTTTACTATTTATCATTGTTACTGTTCAAGTGTTAAAGGCATCACAGACAGCCCAATCGTAATTTATGTGTGAAATGTGTTTTTTTACTGTACATTTGGACTGTTACAACGTGTTTGTGATGGCTGACTTTCTTAGCACAAGGTCTCCTTTTTGCAACACCCGGCTTTTAACTCGAGTGTTATAGTATCTAGCTATTCTCTGTTGGTAAGCAGCCAATCTTATCCTTTCCCTATCCCTTAGCTCATCAATTGATAAGGGTTATACTAAAGGTCATTAGGCTTTGATATAAGTCAGGCTAAAGAATATTAGGCCTAATGGTAATTTAAGCTTAAGAGGAAAAAGGACTCAGAAAGGCCATGAAAGATGCACTAGGTTATCATTTAAGTTATGGGTCTTAACCGTATTTACGTGCCAAATAACTCCTACAAATAAGTCACAGGCATCATTTTTAGATCCTAATCTCTATTTTCAAAACCATACCTAAATCCGATCTTACTTAAGCATCCGAGAGCGCGCGCAAGGGAAAGCCCCTCGAATAGTTTTCTTTTTTGTAGAGCTCTTGGAGACAGGTGAACACGCAGATCGAGATTCATATGTCATCATTGTTGTGAATAGGAAACAACATCTGCATATTTATAATGCTTAATAAACACTGTGAGTGGACAGTTTGAGATCCGTTATTCAATTTTCTTATGCAATAATTAAAACACAACAGATATTCAACAATTAATTATGTGTACCCATTTGAAACAGATATCAATGAAAGCGAAAGCATAAAGAAATGTAATCACTAGGACTATGATTAGGTAAATCTTCCTCTCCTACTTCTCTCTTTAGGGTGGCTCTCAATGGGCAGATACCAATACATTAAGAAGTGAAGAGGAGACCTAGCTTTATATTTGTAATTAAACCTAACAGTCCCTCTATCAAAGACTTTTAAGTTTTAGGCCTACACAATCACCACACCATACTGACCCAATAAGATGCGAAAAAGCCCACATACTTGCTGATTATAATTAACTATTTAGCCTTACTTGCATATTTTCAACCCAGGACTAAATTATATCAACTTGTTTCATTAAAACACAAAACTACCTATTAATAGCAGCCCATCCATTGAAAATTTCTAACATTCTCCCACTTGGACAATATTAATTGAGGTTTTCAACTTTATGAAAATTTATTTTTATAAAATAAGACTCCAGGCTGATTAACTTTATTTTTTTTTTTTTGATGTGGCCACGATTTGAAAACAATTTAGTCCTTAGAAACAACATCTTAATGATCCTGTTCAACATGACCAACCAATACCAAATCATAGTGGCGATTGTGTCCTTTATTGACACAAGATCGATCCATAGTTACAACTACTAGTGACCACATCAACAATATATCTTAGTATAGTTATGCAGCAAGAAAATAACACCTAACAGTGATCAAATGTGTTACTTTCATTGCCAGTCCTCTAATTTCTCCTTAACTTGTTGAGAAATCTTATTTTTCCTTATGTAAGACCTGATTTTACAATACTGTACACCATATTTTGTAAATTTTGATAGTGGAAATACATGACTTAGTGAAATTAAATAAATAATGAATGTGGATTTCCAATTGAACCATTTTATGGAACAATGGATAGGCGAGAGTTATAATCCAACCTGCTCGCCCAATAGGCAAGCAAGACATATATGATGCTCGGACAATAGGGGGCAAGGCAATTCTGACGTTCACCCAATAGGCGAGCAAAGTAATTAAAATGTTCGCCCAAAGGATGATGCAAGTTTTGATGAGAATGCTAAATAGTCAACAAATATTTTCACTAAATAAGATAATTAAATTGATTGCTCGAATGAGGCGAGGGCTATGATGATCGCCCGAATTTCATGAACACCCAAACAGACTGAGGTGAAGATCGCCTAAACTTCATGATTGTCCAATATACGAAGGTAAAGATAGCCCGAGTTTCATGATCGCCTAAAAATGAATTGAGGTGAAGAGTGCCCAAGGATGAGAAAAAGGTCACCCAGATATAGGCGTAGATAAATGCCAAGTAGGCGACTAAGGCCATAAGATGATCGCCAAATTGATATGCTCATCTAGAATATGCGTGGATTCACCTTGGATAGATAGTAATTTGGATCCGCACACCAATTCTTCGCTGCTATAGTGCCATACGGTTTAATGACCAAAAGAAAAGTTAAAAGCAAATTGCTATGGCATAAAAGATAAGAGAAATAACACTTAAAGGATAAGGAATCTAATGCTAAACATGTGATTAAAGTATATTAGCCGGAGACTGCAAAAAGAGGATGAAAATAAGTAAAAAATGTGCAGTAAATCTTCCACTCCTGCCATTCCTTTTTATTGCAGTTTTTCTACAGATTTTAATGCTTAATAAGACAGGGTAATGATGAGGAGATGGGTAGGTAAATATGTGGCGAAATTCTATTGGCTAACATGGCTATATAGGAGACTAACGGGATTAAACTGAAGCGTAATTCTCTTCTCTTCGCTAACTTTCCCTGCTAATCTACGAGTAATCTGTTTTACGGTTATTCAGCTTGGTTCATTTCGTTTCTTCCCTGCATCCTTAGCAGAACCTCACCATAATTCTAGATAATCATCTAACCTTCTTCATAGGCTTTACATCTACTTTAAAGCCAACTGAGAAACAAGCAAAGTGAGGCTAACGTGAGGCAGAAAATAGTTCTGTGTTGGAGGAGAAATTTGGTTAAGGTAAGTTCAATAATTCTAAGGTGTTTTTGATACTAAATGATGAATTTACGTGTTTCTTAACATGAGAATCATGGTTATAGACTTATTTTAGTTAAGCTTCATTAAAAGATGAAATTAGAGCAAGATGTGAAATTAGTATATATGAGAACAATGAAGAAATAGTGCTGGAAATTGTATGAAGATGATGTGAAATGGTTAAAAGAAAATGAAAGTCAATGAAATGGCCAGATAGAGGGTTTCAGCCATGACTTTCTAAGCATGAAAATATGCTGAATTTTGTTATGATAGAAAACGATTATAGAAATTGAGAGGAAAAATATTAATAAGTTTTGATGAAATTATGTTGCAGACGGGAACTAAGAAATTCGGCAAACACAACCAGGAAACTTGACTTCATAAGATCAGTAAGGGGGAAGTGTGTGAGTTGTTGGGATATAATGAATTGCTTGTTTTCTTAAGTTAAATTCTGTGAAAATATTGGAAGCATGATTTGATTTGAAAACATGCAAAGTTGTGACCATTTTCGATATCATGGCTCGATAGTACAGATGGATGGAGAGATTGATGGTGATGTGACCTATCGAATCCAGGCTGGATGGAGTAAGTGGAGAAGTGTTACAAGTGTGTTATGCGATAAAGGAATTCCTATATGGTTGAAAGGTAAGTTTTATAGGACAGTTGTTAGACCAACATTGTTATATGGTAGTGAATGTTGGGCGACTAAGAGGCTACATACATAAAAAATGAGTGTAATAGAAATGCGAATGTTATGGTGGATATGTGGACATACAAGAAAGGATAGAATGAGAACTAATGATATTCGTAAAATGGTTGGAGTGGTACCTATCGAAGACAAAATGTGTGAAAATTATTTACGTTGGTTTGGACACCTAAGACGTAGACCTGTAGATGCTCTAGTTAGGAGAATAGAAGCTATGGATGTTGAGAGAAGGGTTAAGACTAGACGGAGACTGAAAAAGACTTGGAAGGAAGTGGTTTGGAAAGATATGGAGGTTTTAGAATTGGATGAGCAAATGGCCTTGGATAGGAATCTATGGAGGAGGAGAATACATATGGACGATCTAACGTGAATTCAGATATTGGTTCATATAGCCTACCCCAATCTCTTGGGATAAAGGCTTTGATGATGATGATGATGAGATGCGAGGGAAGCAAGCTTGTCCAAACCTTATGTAACAGTCCAAATGTACAATAAATAACAAATTTCACACATAAATTACGATTGGGCTGTGTGTGATGCCTTTAACACTTGAACAGTAACAGTGATAAATAATAAGCATTTACTTAAATTAATAACTTCGGATTATGTAATTTACAATATTCCTTAAACTTTACATCCTCTATTCCTATTTTACAATTTTAGTAGTATTGTATAATATACCTAAATGTATAAAAGAAAATTCGAATACTTCCCGGGTTGACAAAAAGCAATCTTGGTAAACCAGATTCAGTTGATATCCTCTAATGAATACCCCTTTTTAATCATTTATAATATCTTGTGGAGTGAAAAATAAAGGGGTAAGCGAAACGTACTCAGTAAAGGAATCATATATAAGACTAATATAACAAAATCTACATACTAGAAAACATTATTTTCCTAATAGTTCACTAGGCACAGTAAACGAAAAGATACTATAGTCGACCAAGCAACCGGATGGAGCACAGAAGGTATTTTAAAATACCTGTCCTGTCCCAGAAACCTAGAAGCGACTATAGGGAGTAATCAATAAATTGTTGTTATAAAACAATTTAATGAAATTTTCAATAAATAAATGGTAAATAAACCATTTAATTCCATCACTTCGGTAACACTTTAAAACACATGACAATGACAGTAGTAAAATAGTACAGTAAACAGTTGAGTTTGAATAGTGGTAACAGTATATATATCGATTCAGCAATAGTACGGTAAAGCACTTCAGTACACAATGAAGAAACAGTTCAGTACAGTAAACAGTTCAATTTCACATCACAGTAACAGTTTAGTAATTCTTTCAAAAACTAGTAATAATGTCATAATTGTTTTCACTTCAGTAAACAATATATCTTAGTACGATTCAGTAACCAGTTGACAATAAATCACCATTCCATAAACGTTTGACAGTAAATCACAGTTCAGTAGATGGTAGTGGTTTCAGTAAATCATATAGGTTTAGAGACAATAAAATGTTCATTTTGAACATTAACAATTCTGTAAAACACTTCAGTAACAGTTCGGTACAATACTCTTTACAGTAACAGTAAAACAATTCAGTATTGGTACTGTAACAGTTCAGTAAACGACGTAAAAACTTTCCAAAACCAGTTCTAATTTCCATAAAACACTTTCGATTCGGTAAACAGTAACAATTTAGTATAGTTCTGTAAACAGTAATTTACAGTTCAGTAAAACAGTTAACAGTAATTCACAGTTCAATAACAGTAAACAGTAGTGGAGACTAAGCATCACCCTTGATATATCATGCTGTAATCCCCGTAAGGAACAGTAAAAGTAAATAGTAAGATCTATGACCATAGTCTATAGGTGTCCTCAGAGTACACTTGCCAAGTGTCCCTAGGATTGCTGATGACTTGGCTGGTCTATCAGCCACAGTAACAGTACAGTAATATACGTGAGCATGATATGGGTCCTAACAGTCTCAAAACATTTTATTTATAGTGAAAATATCTTTAAGGAATTTAAACAAATATCATTTAAATTTAATAAAATTTCAAAAGGTATTTAAATTCACATTTAACAGTACAGTAAAAACAGTTAATAAAATATTTATGTCTCAGTGAAAAAATTTGTAAATGTTCTAAATAATTGTGAAATATTTCAAAGAACGTATTTGACATCTCACTTTAACAAAATTTAATTACATAAATATTTAAAAATTTTGGAAAAATTTTTGGCAGCATAACAGCTGCGATTACTCTAACCCCCTAAACTTAAACACAGTATTTTTACCAGTCGTAAACCACAGATTTGCATGATTTTAAAGGCAATTCAGCACCCAATAATTTCATAAAATTATACTCATCAAAATAATGCATTCACTATATCCCTACGGCTTACATACTCATCCCTTACTTGTCTTATATTATTGAGCCTTTCGATAGCATCGCACGAAATCCAATGCTCCCGACTGCAAAAAAATTTCACCAAAAATTTTCATTAATTTTCTTCTTATTTTTAAGCTATTAATTTTCACTAAATGTAGCCACATAGGATATTGTCTATGCCTAACTAGTGTAAATTACACCGGTAGTAAAACATAACTTCTTCGTTTTAGCTCTGATTTCATATCCGATTTCACCAGTCTTCTTCTCTTAATTTCTACAGTAATTTGACATATCAAAACCATGAAATGCAGCATCTTAGGCTGTCCAAAACCCCTTGGCCGAATGCTCCCATGTATCCAACTTAGTGATTTTCTTAAATCTAATGCTACTAAACACTAAATCCATGTTCATTGTCTCATTTTCTACCATTTTTATACAAGGATTTACATGGATTCCATGAGTTCTCAAGCACACCAAAATCCCCTTTCATGGTGGATTTTTATTTAGTCAACAAAAATCAAATCCAATGGTATATTCATAATCTACACCTTTGATTTAGTCAAAATACAACTTTGAAATAAATTGAAACTTTAAAATTTGTAATTTCTTACCTTTGGCCGAAACCTCTTGGCTTTCTTTTCTCCTTTTTTTTTTCTTTATTTGATGAATATTGGTGTCAATGGAGAGAGGAAATTGTGTAGAATATTTTTCTAATAATGGATTTGGTGAGAAAGTTAAGTTTGAGTTGGTTTTGTTGACTTTACTTTCTTTTTCTTTTCTTTCTCTTCTTTTCTTTCTTCTTTGTCGTGCAAGCCAAATGAAGGTGAAAGTGAACAGTGTCTGGCACTTATGGCTGAAGTGTGATGATGTTTCTAGAAGGGGGTGAAATTACCATTTTGCCCTTGGTTATGTAAATTTCGGATAATTTTGCCCTTACCTTCTGTAATCGTAAAAACTATGTAATTGGACTCCAAAATTTCGGATTCCATTGTCAAATAGTCATATTTAATGTATCTTGATGATTGGAAGTGGTTTCGTCGATGCGCGGTGCACGGATAGTGAGAAATTACGATTTTACCCCCACGACCCGCCAGTGAATTTCTCTGACTTCACCATTGTTTCGATAAATCTCTTGACACTAGAATATCATGGTATTTTTACTTCGTCCCAACTGATTTTAGTTTGGGCATAATTTATAAAAATGCCCTCAGGATGTAACTGTCATTTTCCAATTTGTTTCCCACCTTCACAAAATAATTCAAAATAATTCATAATAATATAATTCAATGATTTTAAACCTCAAATTCATCATATTATATTTATTACACCACTGTACACTTTATTATCAGTCTCGAGCCCATCTGAACACGTTAAAAATAAGTAAAGCCCACATCACACTTCACTTATAATCACTTAGCAGATTAATTTCCTCTTAATAATTAATTACATATTACATGTACAGTACAATAGAATCAGGTCTCACACCTTATTGGTTTTAATGCAGTCTCATATTACATGAAAAACGGTTTTGACCTCATTACCACAAACTTCACAAATTACTATAAGAGATAGACCCTATTTAAACCGTAGCTCCTTTGTATGCAATCTTCCTCTACGTACTAACCATAAGAACTGTATCCATCTTTGTGGTGCACGCAATTTTCATAACCTTTCCAACTAGGATCCTTATCATTTGAATCCAAAATTATAGTAGCCATGTACATTTACTTAGAAGAAAAAACACCATCAGATTATAGCTCCATATCCATCTATGATTTGAAGGATACAATTGTGGGATAGGTGAACCTACAAGTTGAATAGCAATTTCCCATGGCACATGAGCAAAAAGCAACTCTAAATTCCTACCTCCTTCCATATTTATATAGTCACTAACCTTTGTATTTAGCTCTACAAATTTCGGCAAGTTGGTCAACAAGTGCCTTTCCAATCCAACTATTTCTCCAAAAATAAGTGGATGTCCCATCTCCCACTTTTTGTATTAACCCATTAAAAAAGTGAAGCTTACTAGTTGTTATAGGGTTCTTATAAGATGGTGACCAACCACCCATATTATTTCCATTCTACACAATAAAACACAATGGATCACCACTGACACCATACATAGCTTTAAGGACATGAACCCAAAACTTTTAGGTTCATTAATAAAATGCCAACCTACCTTTTGAAGCGAAACCACATTCTGCTTCTCCAAGCTTTTTAATCCCAACTCCCTATATATTTAAGGCTTACTAACATCATCTCATCTAACCATGTGCATCCCTTTCTTATTTTCTAAGCCACCCCATAGAAATTTCCTATTCAATTTATCAATATGTTCATTCACGAATTTAGAAAAAATGGTTATCATCACATGATAGGTAGGAATTATTAAAGTATCAAGCTACCTACCAAATTCAAGCAATTTGCTTTCCAACTTTGACAATTGTTCATTCACTTTTTTCTACCACTTGAAAAAAAATGCTTTGAAACCCTCCCGTGAAATGAAGGAATTCCCAAATATTTCCCTAAGTTATTTATCAAACCAATACCTAGCATTCAAATAGCTCTTCTAGATTTTCTAGCATTCCTATTCTTTGCTTTTGGAGATATAAGTACTTTTGACCTCTTAAAACTCACTTTAGCCCCCGATACAGCACAAAATTGTTCTAAAGTGGATTTAATTGTGGTTACCTAATTCCCTTATGCTTGCCTAAAGAGAAAAAAAAATCATCTACAAAAAAACAAATGAGATATCCCAAACCTTCCTCTTCTAACCTTAATTGGTTTCCAAAGTTCCATGTTCATTGTATTATCTATTAGGTGACCCAATCACTCCATGCATAGAAAAAAATGGTAAGGTTAAAAGAAACCCCTTTGACATAAACCTCTTTCTAGTATGAACGGCTCTAGTTTCTCCCCATTTTATAACACTTACATTTTAGTATTCCTTACTAATTAATGATTTCATCCAATCATGTCATGTAATTATATTATTAAAAAAACTATTTATTACTTATTATATATATGATTAAATGATAAATATATAGATTCATTAATAATTTGGATAATTACTGACTGAAATCTTTCGATGTAGGACTGATCTGAGTTATCTTTGAATAAGAGGGTTTAGGGTAAATTTTAGCCTAGGAGTCTCACTTAGGGTAATAAAGAAGAAGAATAAAAACCTTGGAGTCTCACTTAGGGTTTCTTAAGAGTCACAACTAAGAATGGTTGAGTCACACAACCAAAGAGCAAAACCTTTGCTAGAAAACTTTTGATAATAATTTATTAACTGCTTTAGAAGAGAGTACAAAACCTATTTATAGGTAAGTAAGTAAGCCTAATGCTAATAAAATATAAACTCTCTATTAAAACTCAAATATCTAATCCTATAAATAAAATTAAACACACAATATTTTTCAGCCTAGGACTCCAAAACAATTAAAAGACAAATTAAATTCCTATTCAAATTTCTAATAGGCCCAAAAATTACAAAAAATACCCCTAATTTTAAAACTTAAACTAAAATAATTTCTATTGCTTCCATTTTGCATCATTCTCCCTAGTTGGGAAAAACTCAACTTTGGTGAGTTTAAGAGTAAGATTGAGGTATTACAACTCTTGCTTTGTAATCCGAGTGCAATGTGATCAGGTTTGTCCTTTCCATTTTACAAGAAACTCTTGATAACCACTTTTCAAATCTATCTAGGAAAAAATAGTAAAACCAATCATTAGATCCAACATATGATCAATCCTAGTAATAGGGAATCTATACTTTATGGTTATTTTGTTAATTGCATGACTATCAACACACATCTCCAAGAATTAGGTGTTAACAATGTCGAGGTAGCACATGGACTCAACTTTTCATGAATTAATCCCTTGGACAATAGCTCATCTACTTTGTCATGTTCACTAGGGTTCATATAATGGGGTGATATGTTTAGTAATTGGACTTTGGGTAGTTCTTCTGGCACAACATCAAAAGGTACTTCTGATGTAGGGATAGCTGCTGACTTTTGAACTTCTTTTACCACATCTATCTTCACCTTTTTAGTGATATTTGTAGCATAATCATGGGGCTCAACACGTTCTCCTTTAACTAAAGGTAGAACTACAGTTAGTTGAGTAGCAGGTTAGGCTTGAGCAACGCCTTAAGGTGCTTGAATTAGATGTGCTTCTATATGTGCTATAAAAGCTACAAGTGCTTTAACAGTCTATTGTAAGATAGTGAGGTGCTCATTTATATACGCCACAACTTTCTTGGTATGCTCATGTTCTTGCTAGAGCCTATATATATCTCTAATTAATTCAACATTAGTCACCATCGCAAAAGCAACTTTATTTTTCAAACATAGATATGTTAAAAGATCTTTTCTGTCTTGCGTTCTCTTGTTTAGTTTTCCACAGACGGTACCAATTGATGTATAAATCTTAGTTATCTTTGAATAAAGGGATTTAAGGTAAATTTTAGCTTAGGAGTCTCATTTAGGGTAATAAAGAAGAAGAATAAAAACCTAGAGATAGGATGTAGAAAACATTAATTATAAATATTTTAATATTATTATTTTAATTATATTTTTTGCCTAAATGAGCTCGCTAATACTTTTTTTCTATTTTAGGTAACAAAAATAAGCTTTTGAAGCTTAATGAGCTAAAATAGCGGTTGAGATTTTCTGACTAGTCAAGAGTAAAATGATAATTTGACTATCTTAACAACTTTAGATGAAGATGAAGCCTTCATAAGAGTTACAGCTTCTTAGGAATCACACCTAAGAATAATTGAGTCATATAACCAAAAAGCCAAAGCTTTGCTAGAAAACTTTTGATAATATTTTATTCCCTACTTTAGAATAGAGTACAAAACCTATTTATTCCCTGCTTTAGAATAGAGTACAAAACCTATTTATAGCTAAGCAAGCATGTTTAACCTTAATATAATACAAACTCCCTATTAGAACTCTCAAATTGTAATCCTATTAATAAAATTAAACACAATATTTTTCAACCTAAGATTCTAAAATATTTAAAAAATTAAAATTAAATTCCTATTCAAATTTCTAACAAACCTAAAAATTACAAAAATACCCCTACTGTTAAGACTTAAACTAAGATATATGTTAAAGATAGCCACTTTTGACGATCACTTTTAACGCTCTCATTGTCATAAAGTTACGTCACATTATTAGTATGGATAACTTGATTGTAACAAGTTATTTACTTTCTCTTTTGCCAATAAAAACATATGTAGTACTAATAGAAGCAATAAGTTATGACTTTCAACTTTTACATTTAATGAGTGACTTTGTGAGTGAAAAAGTTAAAAGTAATTATCTCTAACTTTTCTCTTAAATTAAAATAATTTCTGTTGCTACCATATTGCATCACCTTTTAATAATATAACTATTTGATATGATGTGATGTGAAATAACATTTTATATAATTTTTTTTTTCACTCCTTAATGCGTATTGCACAAATAACCCATAACTAATATGAAACACCACAGCCACGAAAGGAATTGTTGCTAATGCTCGTATAAATTCATAACTTCAAAAAATCCACTGCATAATACCAACAGATAAAATCTTGATTCTACGCTCTGTTCCTTTCAGTGTTTCAGCCAATAATTCCGTAGTTGAGCCATGTGCAGCAGTATCTCATCACGGCCTTGATTTGTAACACAACTGGTCATAATCCACGGGGGCACAGCTTGGAAGAAGTCACGTATCAGTTCCTGAAAGTCACTCACATTTTCTTCAGGCCTTTTTCCTCCATTCTTTTTCTTCTTCCGCTTGTCGCATTTGGTGAAGATTAGTGTCATGGGGATCTGAAGACAACGAATTAAGAGTTAGGATGAAAACAGATAAACATCATGAAAAAGCAAAGTGAAATATACAGAAGTCGGCACAAAGGTTCAATGGGCTTTTGCCGCTCTATTGAGAAGATGATATAAGAGACATATCAAAGTGGGTTACCGTCCATCTCCTTGTGCTTTTCTCTTTCCTTGTTAGACATGGAAGAAGTTACCTGGTTCTGACCAAGCCAACTAGCATATTCCAGGTCAATTTTCTTTGCAGGAATGCTGGCATCTATAAGTAGGAAAACTGAGACTAATGTTGAACGGTTGATAAAATAGTCTTTGGTAAACTTGCTCCAGTCTGTCCGAAGTTCCTGAGGGGCAGATGCATACCTATCCAAGAAAAAAGTGTAATGGAACTGTACTCTTGTGCAAGTGCCAAATGCATAGTCAACTCTTATAGTTGAGATATATGAATATAATAGCATAAATCTTGGAAACAGCATAATCTAAACTTTTGGGGTTAGTTCTTGGATGTTGGATAGAGCTGATTCAACACAATATGCTTGCTAGCTTTGTTTTCCCCTTTGCCCTCTTCAGCTAAGCTCAAAAGTTATACTAGTTTACAGTTGAACAAAAACCATTAAAGTTAAGATAAAAATCAAATCAAGGCAATATTTGATTGAGTTTGGAATAACATGGGAATTCCTAAACAGCTAAAACAGTGAACTAACAAAAATTTTGAAGGAAGACTGAATGATGGCAAAGGGCACAGTTTCATGCACTATTAAAGACATAGTACAACATCTCTATTAAAAACATAAGAGTAAATCCTCTTGCCAGCCACAATGGTCCGCAAATATTTCAGAGAAAATAACCTAATTCAATAACCAGGGCTATATTAGTTTGGATTCGATGGAGGTCAATCAAAACAGAGGTTAAAAGGAACTCAGCTATATATACTTATATTAACACCGACTTGAACAGAAAAAGGGAAGTATCATACTCATTATTAATTGTTTAAGTACATTTTGCATCTTAAGTAATGTCGGGCTGCAATTGACTAGTCTTAACAAATTTATCAGTATAATGTCGGACTGCAACCGAAAAGAAATATACGCCCATATAAAAATCATGATTACATGTCATGATATTGATCCCTCACTGTTTAAAATTGGAAAAACTGATTCAACTAAGCCCTAGTCCCAAATTAATCATTTGACAAGGGTCCATGAATTTCTTTTTTTTTCTCCAGGACAGTGAATAACCTTAATGAATGTAAGTAACCAATATTCCAGCAACAGGAAAATCAGATATTTCACAAGCAGCAGAAGTCACCTAGTGGTTGCTTCAAATAAGCTTGTTTCTATTCATACAAGGTCTAAGTAAAAAACAGGCTATGTAGGAAGAAATTAAAGATAAAGCATACCCATATCCAGGCAAATCCACCAGGTACCAACTATCATTGATGAGGAAATGGTTGATGCATTGCGTCTTCCCTGCAAGGATGAAAGCACTCCTGGGTAATATGCACCTAATACCATACTTTGAAGCTAAAAAAAAAGTTTTAATTAAATGAGCCAATAAAAAGAATTTCCTTACAGTAAGATTGACATTAACACAATGAAAGAAGCTTAATAGTACCAACCAAGAATTGACAAACCATTAACAGCAAGAAGCATAACAGATGTACTTTTATTTAAAATCCTTATTAAAAGTGTCAACTAGGATAAAATTATCCTGATTCTAGTATCTCACCCAAATTAAAATTGACATTAACAAGATGCAAATATATTGCTTTGAAGCAGACATGTCAAGTTTGGAAGATTCTTTCACAGTAAAATTCCAGTAGCCAAAGCAAGATAAACATTCAGTATTACAGCTCTACCATTACCATATTTTTCTTTATAAACCAACTTCACGTTAAACCCTCACCAGGTTTCTTAGACGTGAGAGCAAGGCGTTTCCTTCTGACAAGTGAGTTAAGAAGCGAGGATTTCCCCACATTAGATCGACCAACAAGCGCGAACTCAGGCAATCCATCAGAAGGACAATCCTCAGTTCTCACACTACTCTTCACAAATTCAGCCTGAACCACTTGAGCGTCCCTTGCATACTTACTCAACACTATATTCGACCCTTTCAAGATTCTTGTGCTCAAGTTAGGATCATCACAAGAAACTTCTGTCTCCGGAGGAACAAACAACTTGTCCAATGAAATCTCGAGCCGTGGCTCTTCGGGCACTGAAAAATCAGTGATGGGTATTGGCTCTGTGGTGGAAAGAGTCGATTTTGGCGCAGTGAAGAGTGATGGGAAAGTGAATTTGATGGGTTGTTTTGGTTTGGAGAAAAAATTGAAACTTGGCGGCGGGTTTTTGAGGACTAAAAAATGAAATCTTGGTACCTGAGTTAGAACCATGACTCTCCCTTACAGCCAAACAGATGGATTGTTCAACTCTGTTCTTCGTCGTCACTAGGCAAAGCCGCACGCAGAGCTGACTGGCAGCAAGCAAAAATCTTAGCTGATATTCTTTGAGTAAAACGCCCCGTTTGCTTCTAATTAACAATTTTAACACTGGTGCGTCAAACAGTTAAGGGAACTGTGCCGTTTTGAATGGACCATCAGCCGTGACTTAGCATCTCTTTTAACTAGATTTGGCAATCAATGTAAATTGAGTTTATATATGATGTACTGATAGTATATAATTTCTATACACTATTAATATATCAGAGATTGACACATCATCAATAGATCCTTATGGGCAAATTAAAAAAATATATTTATATTTGCATATAAGAACCTATTGATGAGGTGTTAACCTCTGATGCATTGACAGTATATAAAAATTATACACTGTCGGTACATCATATATAAATCTATGTATAATTCCATGTTCTAGCAGCGTAAAATATAAAAATTTTGTATTAAAATTTATATTGATAGGTTAAATATAAAATTTATTGTTTTCAATTTTGCTATATTTATATATAATTTTTACTAACTTCAAGTCATGTTACCATCGTGTTTTTTATTTGCATCGATTTCATGTCGTATCACCATATCATGTTCAAGATTGTTAAGTCTATCTTTAACTATCTATAACCCAACACAGACTTGACTTTCTTCAACAATCTATAACCCAACACAAACTTGTCTTTCTTCTACTGTCGATGTGTAAGTTAGGGGTGAGCATTCGTCAGTTATAATAAAATAAAAAAACCGATCAAACTGAGTGAAAAATGGTTAATTTAAGTCGGGTTAGTCGATTAATAGGATATTTTGGTTAAGGCATTGCTTGAATTGGTTAATTCAATTGGTTCTCGCTTATCAAATCTCATACTTGAATCGATCGAATTAATCGAATTATGTTAAAAAATTAAATTTTAAACATATAAGAAAGTCGTTTAAAGTTTTTTATTTTATTATATTCCTTAAGTCCTAAACACCATTTCCTAAGCAAGCCAGACGACTAACAGTGATGGATGTCACGTAATTGGGACTCTTTCTTCTTCTTTTTTTTATTGGAACTTCAATAATTTTATTTCAGCTCATAACGTCCAAGTTACAAATACCCTTAGGTAAAGAGTTATGCCATATACGTATATCACAATCAGGATCTACTCTAGAAAGGGCATCTGCTAAACTATTACATTCTCGTTTAGTGTGGCTAAACTGACAGGAAACTAATGTTTTCGCCTCATCAGTGATGTCCTTAACAATGCTATACCACTCTGACAAAGAAGCATCAACCCGCTGTAACTCTCTATATTGCTTGCAAACAGTCGCTCTCAAGTTGCACCAAAGTAAGCATACACTGCTTCCCACATTGAAGTCCAGACAAAAGAGCATAAAGTTTTGCAGAAAGGGCATTATCTGTTGAAAAAAAAAAGAGTAAAATATGGGATTACAGATCTTGTCCACTTGGGGTACTATGAAGATGAAAAACTTGAACTTCTTCTTGGACTTCAACTTCTGGAACTGAACTTCTTTGATCACGAACAGTCACGAACAATCACGAACTAAATGCAGAGAAAGACTTCAAGGCGTGCTGCTATAATGCCACTTTCCTTAAGACTTATTTCACCCCCACCAGTTATGGTATGCAACAGGGATTATAGAAATAGCCTCAGGATACAATGAAGTCAACTTGTTTAATATTACCTTGCACTTGTAATATTAAACCACTAAACACTTTAGACAAATACAAAAGTATTATGTCTTAGCCAAAGTTTTCTGCAGCAAACAATGTCTAAGAGACTTGTTTTCTATTTTGAGATTGGGAGAGGAAAAAGAATTCAGAATATTTTCGTTATATTTTTTCTGTCTTCTATATGTCTTCTTGAATGAACATTGTCATCTCTTTTATAGAGATAATTTCAAGATATGTGTTCTTTGGTTTGAATGACACAACCTTTCAATTGTGTTGTTTGATTTAAACAAACACATCATTCAGATTATTCACAACCTCTCAAATTCAATGGTTATGTCCTTAAACCATTCTGTAGTGAAAGATTACCCTTTGAATGAGGTTGTACCTATTCAAAGAAAACTAGTCGTTACAATTCATTTTGCACTAGAGCAGTTGACTGCCATAAGAGGCAGTTGACTGCCCTTAGATTTCCAGGCAAGGAAGTCGGATGCCCGAAAATAGCATCCGAATGCCCTAGTGTATTTTTGAAACAGTATGCAACTTCTAGGAGGGCAGTCGACTGCCTTCATATGGCAGTCGACTGCCTTAAAGTATCTTAAAATCCGAGTATTCACATTGTATAGGCAGTTGACTGCCCTATTTGGGCAGTTGACTGCCATCCCGGGGCAGCCGACTGCCCTCCCAGGGCATCCGACTGCCCAAGTGCATTTTTCGGACAGAATACTTACTGCGCAAGGGCAGTTGACTGCCCTATATGGGCAGTTGACTGCCCTATAAAATTAGTAAAAATCATTTTAACATGATTTTACTTCACCCGGAGTCATACCAATCACTAGTTTTACTTGTACATTGATTAAACAACATTTTAATCAATCTTTTCACTTTATATTTTGAAATTTTCTAACAATCCCCCACCAATTTCAAAATAGAACAAGTCTAATACTTGAGGAATCCTCATGCATAAAATGATGGTGAACTAGGTCTTGAACCATCACCTTAGAGAAAAAGTGCTTTCAGTTAATCAGAACGGTATGGTGGACTAAGTCTTGAACCAACGGTTCTATGATGATTAACTAATGACTAAATCTCACATGAGACTTCAAAAATTTGTCCAAAGTCATTTAGTAGAACTTCGACACTTATACTGGCCATGTGTCTTGTATCATTTCATGAGTGCTTAAGAGCTAAACCCTAAGCTCCTAGAAGCGGCACCACTTCCACTCATATAGGTGAACTCATCAGAAATGCAATCATATAAGCATTCCAACACTTATACTTACGTGTTATGGGTTCATTAAGAGTAACAACTCAACCTCCTTATTTTCATATGATTTCAAGTATTCATAACCTTTGGGATGTTAATCAGCACAATACTTGCAGCCACATTCAGATAATGTACTTGATCTCATTGAACTCAAGACTTAATGTCCAATTAAGCGTTGAGTTGAGTTTCCATTATGTGTGACTAATTCAAATGGGTTTTAGTCCCATCCCCTTGGAAGTTCTAGACACTATCTCTCTTGTGAGACCTTTTGTCAATGGATCCGCCAAGTTTTCACTTGACTTGACAAAGTTAATGGTGATCACCCCATCTTTAATTAATTGTCTAACATAGCTGTGCCTTAGACCAATATGTCTAGATTTCCCATTATATACTTGGCTATAAGCCTTTGATAGTGTAGCTTCACTATCACAATGTATTGATATAGGTGACATTGGTTTAGGCCATAAAGGAATTTCATGGAGTAAGTTTCTCAACCACTTAACCTCCTTACTTGCCGAAGCTAATGCCACAAATTCTGAAGCCATAGTAAAATCAGAAATACAAGTTTGTTTCATGTTATTTTAGTTAGCATGCAAGTTATACATTTTTCATCACTTCTAACTACATATGGAACCAGATTAGATTTAGACATCATGATTACTTTATCATAATTTATATGTCCTAATCTACTATGCCATAAATCAAAAGAATCCACAATATAATCTGAATTATTCTTCTTATTATTGATATTGAAATGAGATACATTAAGTTTAAACATGCCTTCATTGGCATATCCTTTTCCCACAAAAGTTCCACTCTTGGATAGTATACACTTATCCCCCTCAAAGATAACTTTAAACCCAAACTTATTGAGTAAACTAACAGACATTAGATTCTTCCTAACTTCTGGAACATAGAAAACATTGGTTAAAGTCAATGTTTTTCCAGAAGTGAAGTTTAAATCTATGGTCCCCTTGCCTTTGATTTCAGTTGAAGAAGAATTCCCCATGTAGAGCACATTGCCATCTACTTCCTCTTTGAAAGTTTTGAACATAGCCTTGTTTGTGCACACATGTTTTGTAGCACCAGAATCTATCCACCATGCTTCTTTGTCTTCAATGACATTGACTTCAGAAATCACAGCAACAAAGTTGTCCTTGGTTGCATTGGATGCTTCTTTCTTCTTTTTGAAGACATAGCAATCCCTTTTGAAGTGCCCTGGTTTTCCACAATGGAAACATGCACCTTTCCTCTTGAACTTCTTGCCTTTGGTGGAAAGTTCTTTCTTCTTCTTTGTGGATTTTTTGTTGGAAACAGTATCCTCTACCACATGGACTTTGGAGATGTTAGTCTCCTTCTCCTTTTCTTTGTCATTCTCCTTGCGATATTGCTCTTCAATCCGAAGATAGTTTGCAAGGTAATCAAGAGTGATTTCTTCCTTTTTGTGTTTCAAGGTTCTCTTGATATCCTTCCATGATGCTGGAAGTTTGTCAATTATAGAGGACACTATAATTGACTCATCCATGTTCATTGAATACTGCTTAAACTTGTTAAGGATGACTTCAATCTCAGCAAACTGTTCCATAATAGGTCTGGAATCATTCATTCTAAAAATGTTCCAACTTGTTACCAGGAACTTTTTGCTAGTTGCGTCTTCCTTCATGTATCTTGCATCCAGCTTTTCCCATAACTCTTTTGATGTATTGATTGTGATGTAAGTATCAAATAAAGAATCAGACATACCATTTAGGATGCATCCTCTACAAGTGTAGTCATCGTTGTCCCACTTTTGTCTTTGATGCACTTCCTCATTTGTGTCATCTTCTTTTTCTTCTGGTCTTGGTGTTGTAAGTACATAGAGCACATTGAGGGATGTAAGTAAAATCTTCATCTTCTGTTGCCACCTTAGGAAGTTCCCTCCATCGAACCTCTCCAACTTTTGAAAGTTAAATGCCAATTCTTTCAACGTTTCCATCTTCATGGTTTCTGAAAATAAGTCTTAAGATTGTTGAAAAAAAAAAGAGTAAAATATGGGATTACAGATCTTGTCCACTTGGGGTACTATGAAGATGAAAAACTTGAACTTCTTCTTGGACTTCAACTTCTGGAACTGAACTTCTTTGATCACGAACAGTCACGAACAATCACGAACTAAATGCAGAGAAAGACTTCAAGGCGTGCTGCTATAATGCCACTTTCCTTAAGACTTATTTCACCCCCACCAGTTATGGTATGCAACAGGGATTATAGAAATAGCCTCAGGATACAATGAAGTCAACTTGTTTAATATTACCTTGCACTTGTAATATTAAACCACTAAACACTTTAGACAAATACAAAAGTATTATGTCTTAGCCAAAGTTTTCTGCAGCAAACAATGTCTAAGAGACTTGTTTTCTATTTTGAGATTGGGAGAGGAAAAAGAATTCAGAATATTTTCGTTATATTTTTTCTGTCTTCTATATGTCTTCTTGAATGAACATTGTCATCTCTTTTATAGAGATAATTTCAAGATATGTGTTCTTTGGTTTGAATGACACAACCTTTCAATTGTGTTGTTTGATTTAAACAAACACATCATTCAGATTATTCACAACCTCTCAAATTCAATGGTTATGTCCTTAAACCATTCTGTAGTGAAAGATTACCCTTTGAATGAGGTTGTACCTATTCAAAGAAAACTAGTCGTTACAATTCATTTTGCACTAGAGCAGTTGACTGCCATAAGAGGCAGTTGACTGCCCTTAGATTTCCAGGCAAGGAAGTCGGATGCCCGAAAATAGCATCCGAATGCCCTAGTGTATTTTTGAAACAGTATGCAACTTCTAGGAGGGCAGTCGACTGCCTTCATATGGCAGTCGACTGCCTTAAAGTATCTTAAAATCCGAGTATTCACATTGTATAGGCAGTTGACTGCCCTATTTGGGCAGTTGACTGCCATCCCGGGGCAGCCGACTGCCCTCCCAGGGCATCCGACTGCCCAAGTGCATTTTTCGGACAGAATACTTACTGCGCAAGGGCAGTTGACTGCCCTATATGGGCAGTTGACTGCCCTATAAAATTAGTAAAAATCATTTTAACATGATTTTACTTCACCCGGAGTCATACCAATCACTAGTTTTACTTGTACATTGATTAAACAACATTTTAATCAATCTTTTCACTTTATATTTTGAAATTTTCTAACAATATCTACATTGTGCAGAATCTTCACAGCACTGAAGATTACTTGCCCCTGTGAGTCGCGGCCAATAGCAGACAATGTAGCCTGTCTTCTAGTGGTATGAATCGTTGCATCTGTATTGATCTTATAAAAACCTGCTGAGGGAGCCTTCCATGTGACATCACGAGCACTTATGAGGTTAACTTGTTCATTAGCCTATCTGAAATCAACTTTCAATTCACGTTGCAGCCTGCAAATAGTTTTTGGGATCTTACACTGTTTAAGATGGAAACAATCGTTACGGTTACTCCATAACAACCAAAAAGTGATTAACCCGTCCTCCAGTTGATTTTGCAACTACCATAGAGTTAGAATATCACTCCGGAATTGACTTAAACTAGTTATATTCCAAGCTAATATCTCAGGCCAAAGAAGTTGTCATACCTTAGTAGTGAAAGTGCACCCATGAAACACATGCAAGGTAGTTTCTTCTGAATTTTCACAAACAACACAATCCGTCTCTAGTTGTATGGTTCTTATTTTTAGATTCATGGTGGGAGGAAGTATATCCTACAAGCATCTCCATATAAACAGTTTTATTTTAGGAACCACCTGAGCAGACCAAAGTAACTTCTAAGAGGGATCTCGCTCGAAAGAGCCCTTCCCCAAAGCTGTGTGTGCATGAACATAAGCAGTCCAAACTGTCATTTCCCCATACTTAAAGGCTGTGCTTGGTACAGCTGAAAAGTGGAAAGAAAGAAAATGATGGAGAGAAAAGTGAGAGGAAAATGAATTTTTGGGTTGCTTGGTAGAACAAAAAATGAAAGGGAAAGAAAAGGTAGAAGAAATGTGTTTTCTGCTCTAAGACAAAATACAAATCTGTCCAAATTGGACAGAAAAAAAGAAAGAAAACGGAAGCATGTGAAAAAATTAATGAAAAAGACAAAATTATCCCTATTAAAATTTAAAATTTTCAACTTCTGTCTCCTCTTTTTTTTTTCATATTTCCCGTAACTATGAAATAGTAAAGTGAAAAATGGGGAAAATTTGAATACAAAAAATGTACATCAGCGAATTGAACGTTAGTCCAGCTTTTGTTGATTGGTTCATTTCCAAGAAATGAAAATCTTCTAGCCAAAGCGGTAAAATTCTAGTAGTAAATTTTTTGGATTATTTAATATATCAGGGAAATTTTTTCCTTACCAAAAATAGTAGTGAATTTTTAGTGTTTAGAAATAGAATTACGATGATGAAATATACGACTATAGAATACTTAAAAAATGAAGTAAATGAAGATATCTGTTATTATTTTTTTTGTTTATGAAATTCAAAATTTTTTTGGGATAATAATCTAATTTTTTTATTAAAAAGTTGTGATTTAATTTAATCTATAATAAATGTATAAGTCGTATTTAATTTATAAATTATATGTGAAAATATTCTTTTTTTTTTTTAATATCTGGAAATATACATGATAAATGTCTAACATAAAATGTATATTTGGATGAAATTACACAAAGAAACTTGAGCTCATGTTGGTCTTTAAAAGAATTTTGGAGTCAAAAAATTTATATCAAGTTTTTTGTATAAAAATGAGTTTTTTGTATTCAACCTATGTTATATCAAGTTTTTTGTCTAAAAATGAGTTTATTAGTATTAGACATTATTCATGATTGAGTTGAGCATTTAACATCAATTAATCATTATATAATTAATTAATAATGAATAAATTAAATAATTATCATAAATTAATTATTATTTAATTATTTATTTATTATAATTAATAATTAATAATAATGAATAAATTAATGAATTATTTTGTTTTTTTAAAAAATATTTCATTGGAAATGAAAACTCAATAAATGCAAAACAAAAAGTAATCCAAAAACAATTACACTTAATAAATATTTGTATAAGGGTAGAATGGTAAAATCATTTTATTTTTAATTTTCTTTCCTTTCACTTTTTTACTCTACCAAGCAATAAAAGGAAAGAAATGTACTTTCTATTCATTTTTCTATCTTTCATACCAAGCACATCTAAGAAAAAAAATTAAAATTTTCCATCTTTCCAATTTTCCCTCTTTCCAGTTTTCTATCTTTCTAGTTTTCTTTCCTCTCTACCAAGCAAAGCCTAAGAGTCCTTCCAGATTACCCTATCAGGTATTGGGTTTTTACATATCAGGATACTAACAATACGCTTAGCATCCTTCTCAGCAAATAATTGGTTGATTCTGTCGGTATCCCATGTTCTATTTTCCAATATAAGCTCAGCAACTTTAAGAAGGGTAGGTTCACTACAGCAAAAATAATTTTTTGTGGCACTTATTTAACGGTGTTTTTTATAAAATGCCGCTAAATACCGTATTTTTATCAGCTCATGACGTTTTATGATTAAAACGCCATACGATTTAGCAAATTGCGGCATTTGTATGAATAAACGCCTGTAAGTTACTCATATAGCGGCGTTTCTTTTTTAGAAACGCCGTTATATTTTAAAATAAAAAATAAAAATATATATCCTAAATTTTTTGAAAATATATATCCTAAATTTTTTGAAAATATATATTACTCTCGTCTTTATTTTGCTCTCATCTCTTACCATCACCACTCGCGAAAATCCGAGTCGAAAGAAGAGGTGAAATCAGAGCTTTCTAAAGCTGGCCTATAGTCCGAAGTGAGCTATGGCTGAGCTGAGGCACTTGAGCAGCTTTCTCGGGAGCCGAGCCTCTTCTTCTCCAATGAAACAGGACGAGGACGCCTCTCCTCTTATCCACGATCAGATCCCTCAAGATGATGACGACGATCACCCTTGCCATTCTTTACGAGATCGTGACCATTCGTTTCTTTAACGATGATTCTAGGGTTTCTATATACACCTCTAGGATCTCGCTTCTCTTGTTCCTTTTCGACGCCATTACTGGATTGATCTCCATTTTCTCGATCTTACATCAATTAGTAAGAAACGGATTCACTTTATTTTTAAATAGTTGAATTACTCAATACTTTATTTTAGTTTTTTTTTCTTTTTCTCTTATGTTGCATAGGAATTTCGAATTTTAAATTATTCTTATTTTTAAAATAATTGTATTATTGATCTTCGGAAAAAAAAATTAAATGGAGTGAGCTAGCAGGTCAGGTATAATTAAAGTTTTGCTTATTGGGTTTTTTTAATGGAAATTCTGAGGCCAACTTTTTCCTAGATTTGGTTTTGTGTTACTAATCTGATATCTCTCTCTTAATTTATTGTAGAATTCCCCGTATTTGTGTAAAAAAGATGGCATTGTTCTTCACTGTCCGCCTGTAAGTTTCTGACCTTATTATGGTTGTTATTATTTTTCTCACTTCTTCTTTCGTTTAGGAAGGAGCTTAAAGGTATTGAATGAATTACTGTATCATCAGTTAGATTTTTGATTTGTAGATATGTTCACTGCTGATTGTTCTATTCTTTCTCAATTTGGAGAAAAGCATGATATTAAAGCTTCTTTTAATGACATTGTCATAAAAGTGGTGGCAATTGCTCTAAAAAAATGTACCTGAAGCTAGACATAATTTATTGCTTTTGGGATAACTTTTTTTTTTATTAAAATGATTCTTAATTTGGACCCTTTGTTAGGTAAGAGTTTTTATGTTATTTTATTTTTATGTTTTCATTTATGTTCTTTTGTTTTCTAGATGATTAGATTTAATTACCTCCATATTTCTCTTTTGAGAAGTTTTCTGCTTTTTGTTATTAGTATTTTTGTGCCCTGTATTTTCTTTAACAATCCCATCATGTTATGGGATATTTGTTTCGTTATTAACATTGTTTTATTCACTGTTTGATACAAAGAAAAAGAAGAAGAAAAGGGTGAAGAAAATTTAAGTGATTTCCACTATAGATATCTTACTATATATGATTAAAATAGTAGTAACTTGTTATTGCTTTGTTTCCCCGACATATATGATATTTGTCTTTCGGTCTTTTGAATTTTGTCCATCTTCTATTTGCTTTATGCTCATGGACTGATGCAACTGATAATTGCATTTTCACAGTGAAGACACAAGCAGAAGAGGGCTTCAAAGAAACAAGGTTTTTAAAGATGTTGAGAAGGCCCTCCAAGTTCCCATTCAATACAGGAATTTCAATTGCAAGACATCTACCCTGAAAGTTGTGCTGGTTATAATCCTATTGGGCACTCTCTTCACACTCTTTCGCTCTCCTGCAATTTATATTTCAGATCGTTTATCCAATTTTGAATCTCAGTATATTCTACTGCCAGTTTATCTTTTCTGTGCTCTCTTGTACTTTAATTATTTTCTGTTTTAAAATATAATGTGTATGTTTGAGCATGTGCATATACGAGAGCGTACATTTAGATACATGTGTGTGTGACTGTATCTAACTAGCTATCCAACTAGTATTGGTAACAACATCAATATCTCTACTTTTAACTTGACCACCTTTAATTTCCAGTACTGAAGGCTAGGAGCAACAAGTTTGTTGGCATATATGTTGAAGATTACTCTTGTTTCTGTTTTATTTTTCAGTTATTTGAAGTAGAATGTCGTTACATGCTGGCTTGGTTTTGTGGACAGATGGATAAGAGATAGTGCTTCCGCAGATGCACGTTATATATCAATGTTGGATGTAAATTGGGGTGAAATCTCGAATGTCATTGAGAAACTGATGGACAGGGATGAATTTCAGGGAATCGGCTTGTTGCACTTCAATAATAGTGAAATTGATCAATGGACGCAGCTGTTACCAGATGCTGAGCATGTTGTTTTGCAATTGGACTATATGGCAGACAATGTAACTTGGGAATCCCTGTACCCTGAATGGATAGATGAAGAAGAAGAATTTGAGGTTCCTAATTGCCCTTCTCTACCCAGTCTTCAGGTTCCTGGAAAACCATGGATTGATCTTATTGCTGTCAAACTTCCTTGCAACAAGGCAGGAAAATGGTCAAGGGATGTTGCATATCTACACTTTCAGCTAGTGGTTGCAAGGCTTGCTTCATCAGCCATGAGGTTTCACCCAGTGCATGTACTTTTCGTGACTGACTGCTTCCTACTTCCAAATCTTTTCACTTGTAAGGACCTTATTGCACCTGAAGGGAATGCTTGGTTGTATACACCCAACCTACATAGGTTAAGAGAAAAGATTCGGTTACCTGTCAGGTCATGTGAATTTTCAGTTCCTCTCCAGGCTAAAGGTTAGTTTCAAACTAGTTTCTTCAAGATACTTGTTCATACAAAATCTTCTACTCTTCAATAGAAACGAGGCTGGCTGGTTGAAATTTACATGTCACTATCAACTTTTTACACATTTAGAATCTTTTAGCTACTGCTGAGAAAACTTGAATGCATGACTATAATGATGAGGCAAGATTGTTGTCTTAGTTGGTGATGGTGACTAAGTCTGACAAAGGAATCTGTGACATCCTAAATTACTGACCTAAATGATCTGTTTGAACTCCATAATTCTTTTGAGCTAGGGTTTTTCTATTGGAATTCTAATTGTTGTTGTTTATTCCCTTAATCTATTCTACATTGTATTCTACGTTTTTCTTGCTAATTTGGAAATTTTCCATCTTGGAATGATGAGTTGAAGTCCAGCACCTGTTAATGGAAGGCTTAAACTAACTGAATTTTCTAGTTTTCCCAAGTCTGAAAGACTTTAATTTAAACTTACTGGATAAATTTGAACAGAATTTTTCCATTCAGAGAGAGCACATCATGAAGCATATGCAACAATTCTACACTGCTCATGTATATGTTTGTGGAGCCATTGCTGCTGCTCAAGTATCCGCATGTCAGGTTCAACTAGGGACTTGTGATACTTGTTGATGACTCGATCAGTGATTATCATTGAGGTGGTTTGGAGGCTGCTGGGTGGAAAATTTATACAATCCAAAGAATCAAAAATCCAAAAGCTGAACCAGAAGCATATAATGAATGGAAATACAGCAAGTTCCGTCTTTGGTAGTTAACTGATTATGACAAGATAATTTTCATTGATGCTTGATCTTTGTCCTTTCTTTTTACTTACATAATTAATTATTCTGTAAAAGCTTAGGTGTTGGTAGACTGAAATGTTTAGGACAGATATGACTAGAAGAAGTGTATTTTACATTCTTAACAATTGACAACTCTTACTATATTGAAGGCAAAAGCTCATATTTTCATCATTCCTGTCTGTTCCTTTCTAAAAATAATTAAAATGTTTTCTAAAAACATAATTAAAAACCATTAAATATATTCAAATTGAAAATATAAAATCTAATTATATAATTAAAATTCTAAAAAAAGTCTAAATTAGCAGCGTTTTATAACAAAAACGCCGCTAATCTATAGCTTAGCGACGTTTATACAGAAAAATGCCGCTAATTTTGTGGCATTTTTTTTGCATAAATGCCTATAAATTTGCTGTGATGCCGTTAATTGGTAGAAAACAGTTGCCAACTTAGCAGCGTTTTTAGGAAAAATGCCGCTATTTTTCCCGACGCTACTAAAGCCGGCACTTTTTGTTGTGTTTTTTGCTAGTGCCGCAATAGTTTAGCAGCATTTATAAACGCCGCTAAATAACAAAAAAAACGCCGCTAAAAATATATTTTGCTATAGTGGTTCAACTACAGGAGATGTTGGTTTGTTTTCTAGTTCTTTTCGAATCCATTTATCTTACCACACATCAATATTTTTGCCGTCCCCCACTCTCCATAGAATACCATCATCAACTAATTTTTTACCTTCCATTAAACTATTCCAAATGAAAGAGGAATCATAGGAAGGCTTTGCCTTAAGAGGTGAAGAGTATGGAAAATATTTACCTCTCAGGACTCAAAAACGTAAGAAGTTTTGATGTTGTAATAGCCTCCACCATTGACGTGCTAAAAGAGCAAGGTTGAAGCTTTCAAGATCCTAGAAACCTGAAGGAAACCGAAACAAACACGCAGCGGAATTTAAATCATTCGGCCTCCACCAGGATCGATTCGGAGAGTTGCCTGATTAGGGTTTCAAGATTTTACCTAACGTTTTCTCTGATTTTCTGTCGTTGGTCGAGTCACAAGCAACAACTTTTCGTTCCTGCCTCTATGGTATCCACACGAACGGATCTCACGACTCTTGAACGTCTCACGATCAAAAGCCTTAAAGAGCGTTTTTGATTCCTTATAACCAAATTGCTAGCTTCGATTAAAAGAATATTTTGTTTTCTGTTTAATTGTGCAGCTATCTTTTAGAAAACACAAAACATCCTTTTATAGGCAGTAAATTTTACCCTAAAATTTACTGTCAAACAGAACTCTAATCCTACTTAGAATAGGATTAGTTATATCCTTAATCCAATTCAGAATAGGATTAGTTATATCCTTAATCCAATTCAGAATAGGATTAATTAAGCTCCTCATTGATCCGCTCTAAGTGTGCGACCCAATAGGTTCTCAAAACAATGGCAATGACAAAATTGTCACAGGCAATGAGCGGTATCTAGCAACACATCATTGCTACCCATGTAACGAGAATGTCAATGACTCGACACAACCTTACTCGGGATAGATGTTACCGTGTAGTCTAATCCCTTTGATGTCTTGATTAGACACAAGTCATGGAATGTGTCACACTTGTATAGTCTAATCAGAGTTTCTTGATTCCTGAGTAGACTAATTAAACAAATAAAATCAATATCTCATATTGACTTATTCGAGCACGGCCATGCATTTCTTAGTCTCACTCTATCAAAGGGCCCAAGACATCACTCTTGTTATGTAAGAGGGATAAATCCTATCTTGATCACTCAACATCCCTCTACATAGATCAAGGCATACCCAATTACTACCTTTATAGTCCATCCTGTTACAAATGACATCTAGCAGCATTAAAGTATGCAATTCTCTATGTTGGGATCTCTGATGATTTCAAGTCAAAGGATCACATACACCATCATCACTATGAGAATCGCTTATGACACTCATATAACAATCTATGTAGCGTTCTCATTGAGGGTCGATCCAGTACATAGTTCTCTAACATGTACCTATGTGATGACTTGATATCCTATATCCATGACAATGGTCATCAGTCAACCACATACTAGTCTTATCGTATCATTGTTATCCTTGTTCACAATAATACTTGACTAGGGATATTTTTAAGAATAGTGTGTTATTACTATTCTAAGGACATTATCATATAAGATTACATTACGCAGCTATAAGACAAATATAATAATGAACTATAATAAATAAAATGTCATGATACATAAAAAAAAAGCCAAAGTCAATCATCTAATGAATGGTTCTAAGGGCATAATCCAACAAAACCAACTCCACCATCAAACTTTCAGCAACATAGAGTCCCAATTACACCAATGTATCTTCCTTTTGTTTCCGCTTCCACCCCACCAATATTTTGCAATCGACACATCAATATCATGTACCAGGTTTCGTGGTAGACTAAAACAATGCATTATGTAACCAAGGATAGCTTGAGCCATAGCTTTGATAAGAACTGTTCTCCCTGCTTGTGAAAGAAATCTACTGCTCCATCCTTGTATCTTGTTTTGAACCCTTTCTTTTATGTGCATGAAGACTCGGTGCTTCTTCCTACCAACCAGAAGAGGCATTCCAAGGTAGAACTCATCTTCAAAAATCTTATTAATTCCCATGATGGACACTACTTTGTCACGGGTTTCCTGACTAGAATTGCTATTGAAATAGATACCAGATTTAGACATGTGAACTAGTTGTCCTGAAGCCACCCCATAAGTTCTTAAGATGTCATTAATCCGCAAAGCCTCCCTTTCAGTAGCCTGAAACATTAGTAAGCTATCATCTGCAAATAGCAGGCGAGATAATTTGGAACAAGGCTTGGTTATTGAAAAACCATTAATCCATCCTCTATGCAGAGCATCATTTAGCAAGCAAGATAAACCCTATGCCACAATAAGAAATAAATAGAGTGAAAAGGGGTCACCCTGGTGCCACCCCTTAGAAGGACAAACATCCCCATAAATTTTACCATTAACAACAATTGAATACCGTATCGTAGTCCCACAAGCCATGATTAAGGAAATCCACCTACTTGGGAAGTTCATCACCTTAAGCCTTTCCTCCAAGTATCGCCACTGTACCCTATTATAGGCCTTGCTAATACCTAGCTTGGCTGCAGCATAGGCTTTTTTACCGTACATGTGATTCTTCATTGACCAGATGGCTTCATGAGCTATAATGCTATTGTCAAAAATGGACCTCTGTGGGATAAAAGCTGACCGTGTATCATCAATGATAAGAGGTAAAGCCACCTTCAGTCTATTAACAAGAACTTTAGAAATAATTTTATAAATAATTGAGCAAAGGCTTATTGGGCGAAAATCAGCTAGGGTACATGAAGCCTTCTTCTTAGGAATAAGAACCACATTAGTACCTTTTATAAGGCTCAAGTCATCATTACCATTCAAGAAATTTAGCACTAACTTGGTTACATCATCACCTAGCACATGCCAATTCTTTTGATAAAAATAAGAGGCCATACCATCAAAACCAGGGGCTTTGTTTGGGTTAATTTGGTTGATAGCCTGCTTTACTTCATCAGCTCTAAACGGAAAATCTAACTGGTGCTTCAATTCGACTGTGAGCTTTCTATCAACCTTGTTCAAAATCGACCTCACATCACCCAAGTTACCAGAAGCAAATGTAAGGTTAAATTAAGCCTAAACATGCTTCTAAACATACATGAAACATGCTTTAATCTGTATGCGGAAAAATACTGTAAGGATCGAAACTAATCTCCAACCATTGCTTTGCTATCTGTATGATTTTGATCCAGTCTCAGAAAATCGACGAGCTTGCTTGAATTACTTCCAAGCCTTCCAAACACTCAAAAACCTCACTAGATGGTGTCTTTGTCTGAAATTAACCTACTTGGGGCCCGGAAGGAGCCCTCTTTTATTACTAACGAGAGCATGCTAATTATGGCAATAAAATCACGTTTTAACCATCACAAAATCGTGTTTTAATAGCCAAATATTGAGTTGAGATTCAGTGTGAAATTATGGACCATATCCGGAATTGGTCAACCAAATATTTAGTTCCATAATAAGGAGATATACTAACATTCTCCCACTTGGTCCATATATTTCACTTATAGAATAAACAAATCACATGAATCATCGCGACAGTTCCTCAAGTGGTGAGTATTATCTTCCATGTATTACTATGTAAAATGTTTCTAAATCAACCCATTTTTACTTAATGAATAAACCTTATGTTTATTCTCGGTCCAAATAACAAGGATATTTCTCAAATAAAACTTTAGTGTATACAAATCAAATGAGAAACATCATAGTATTAATAAGAGTTTCAATTACAATCAAAATGTGGGACCAAGTCCCATTCTCTCTACATGATCCTTAAATTTAAACGATGGCATGCCCTTAGTCAAAGGATCAATTCAATGCTAACGTGTTCAATGACCACTCTATTATCTCTAACACGTTCTCTGATGGCTAAGTACGTAATGTCGATATGCTTACTTCGACTTCCACTCTTATTGTTCTTAGCCATGAATACCGTAGCTGAATTGTCACAAAATATCCTCAATGGCTTAGATATGGAGTCAACAACTCTAAGCCCACCAACGAAACTCTTAAGCCATACACCATGTGAGGTAGTCTCAAAACAAGAAACAAACTCGAACTCCATAGTGGAAGTGGCAGTCAGTGTCTGCTTAGCACTCTTCCATGAAACAGCTCCACCGGCAAGCATGAAGATGTAGCCGGATGTTGATTTTCGGGTATCAACACAGCAGCAAAGTCTGAGTCTGAGTAGCCAATCACTTCCAACTCATCGGTCCGTCTATACATAAGCATGTAATCCTTAGTGCCTTGAAGATATCTAAGCACCTTCTTCGCAGCTCTCCAGTGGTCCATCCCCGGGTCACTTTGATTTCTACCCAACATTCCCACAGCAAAAGCAATATCAAGCCTGGTACAGACCTGTGCATACATAATGCTTCCAACAGCTGAGGCATATGGAATGTTCTTCATCTGTTCCCGCTCAAGATCATTTTTCGGGCACTGGTTCAAATTGAACCTGTCACCCTTCACAATAGGAGCTGGGCTTGGTGAACAATCTTTCATTCTGAATCTTTCCAAGACTTTATTGATATAGGCTTCTTGTGACAGACCTAATATACCTCTATGTCTATCTCTATGGATCTTAATGCCAATGACATAAGATGCACTGCCCATATCCTTCATATCAAAGTTCTCAAAAAGAAATTGTTTCACCTCACGTAGCATCCCCTTACCATTAGTTGCAAGCAGAATATCATCCACATATAGCACAAGGAAACAAATCTTGCTCCCACTGACCTTCTAGTATATACACTGATCCATGATGTTCTCAACGAAAATAAATGATGAGATGACTTCATGGAATTTTAAATACCATTGGCGGGAAGCTTGTTTCAACCCATATATGGACTTTTTGAGCTTACAGACCAAATGCTCACCATTACTAGAGGAAAAACCTTCAGGTTGTTTCATGTAAACCTTTTCCTCTAGATCACCATTGAGAAATGCCGTTTTCACAACCATTTGTTGCAACTTTAAGTCAAAATGTGCAACAAGCGCCATTATGATGTGGAGAGAATCTTTCTTAGATACAGGAGACAAGGTCTCCTTGTAATCGATTCCCTCCTTTTGAGTGAATCCTTTGGCTACGAGTCTTGCCTTATAACGCTCAATGTTGCCTAATGAGTCAGTCTTGGTCTTAAAGACCCATTTACAGCCTATAGCCTTGGCCATATTAGGCAACTCGATAAGATCCCATACTCTATTAGATGTCATCGAATTCATCTCATCCTTCATAGCATCGAACCAAAGTTTTGATTCTTTGCTATTTATGGCTTGTGAAAACGTCTCTGGATCATTAACGAGCCCAATATTGAAATCATACTCTTGTAGATACACATTATACAAGTAGACATACGAAACAGTAAAAAAAATATAACACTTAAAACCAAAAATATGACATTAAAGTAACACTTAAAACCAAAAATATGACATTAAAGTAGACATACGAAACAGTAAAAAAAATTATAAACTACAGAAATAATGCTTTAAAACAGTAAATAAAATATCACTAAAGAAAAGTGTAGACAAAGTTCTAGAACAAGAACTATGGAGGTATTGTTTCAACCTTTTTAATTCCCATTCTCACAGAACCCATCAATAACCAAAATATAACAAAAAGAAATGGTAGAAGAAGGTATCATTGCAAGAAATATAAATGAACACTAAGATTAAAAGAGAACATGAAAGAAACTTTACTAAACTTAAAGGAAATAACAACAAAGTAAGTAACTTGCATAAAAAAAGGAAAGAACTTGAGAAACGTGAAAGATGGTGGCTACTTCTAAATTTCTTAAGACCTAAAAGAAATGCTGGAAAGTAAATAAAATTAAACCCTAGGCAGCCTCCTTAGGTTAGGTCTCATAAAGTTGCTTATATAGTCACTTAACCTAGGGATACAATGGTAATTCCTATCCTAGATGAGTTGGCATTAATTGCCACTTGTCTTCATGTCCTTGGCTCTTCAAAGTAGATATTTCCATGTCATTTAAGTGCACACATTAGCCATGGACATCTCATCACTTCTAGCACCTTCCTTTTTGTCTTCTAATCCACATAAGCATGCAAGGTGGCAAGGGCATGTGTCCTCCATGTGTTGGCATGTGTATTTTGTTCTTATCCACTAAGAGTGAGTAGGATGATGACATGTGGCATGCTAGATGTTTAAAGATGAGAGAGAAAATGAAGAGTCATGCTCCCTTGTCTTGTAGTGGTCCAGTCTTCTTTCTTGCCCATTTTCAGTCTATTTTCTACCGAAAAGACTGAAATTCGTCTAGAATTTATTTTTCTGCAAAACATGAGGAATTTAATAAAATGAGGGGAATAATTAATAAAATAATGGGGGAATTAAATAATTATTAATCAATAATAAAATAATTCATAGAGTTATCACACCCCCAAACTTGAGCTTTTGCTTGCCCTCAAGCAAAACAAAACATAAGTAGGAGATGACAAGTACGAAGCATACTTATTTTCTCAATCATCCTCAAATATAAAGTACAAATTCCAATCTCAAAGACTCACAATCATAGATCAAACACTAGGTATCATTCAATCATAAGTCTTAACCCAAATTGGAATCCTTGTGTGTGTGCGTAATGTCAGTCTCACTTCAAAGTACACAATTCGGATTAGTTTATGCAAACATAAAGATGCAAGGTCAGTGATAAGTGATCACTTCCATATGTTTGTCTTTCACTTCTCTTTCCACTAATGTGCTCACACTTAACCAAGAATCAATAGGTCTTTATTAAGCTTGTAATGTAAGGCTAGGGCTAAGGTATGATAAAGGAAATTTAGACTCATCCCCTAATCATGCATTACTCACTAGGATCTATGATGTTTAGAGCTCTAACCATCTTCCCCTAAACTTAGTTCTTTTGCTATACACTTTATTTTCTTTTTCTTTTTCTTTTTTTTCAACTTTTTTTTAATTTTTTTTGAATTTTCCATTTTTCTTTCTTTTTTCTTTCTTTTTTTAAAAAATTTTTTTATATCCTATTTGTCTACCCAAATATGTACATAGCTCATGATATATCCTAGTAAAACACATGCTTTTGGGGTAAGGGATAGGAAAGTGTGTTTATTTGGCTAAAGGAAATTAACTTGTAGGTGTATAAACAGAGAAAAGCTAATTTGGCTCAAAGGGGTGACTAAGGATAAAATATGAACAAGGCTAGTTAGAAAGGCTCAAACGATCCAAAGATGGCCTAAATCACTTTCCTAATCAAGTGTGATCTAATAATTTCGCCTCAAGAGAAGATCAAGCAAATTCTAGAATATGATAGACAAAGTCAAATGAACCAATGCAATCCTATGTCCACATAAGCCTTCTCTAAATGTGCATACTAATCCATGATCATGACATGTGTATAAAGATGAGGATATCGCAATTAGAATCAAGACAAATTCAAAGAATTTAACTTCATGCTTTCACCACAATCATGCTTCTTAGTCAATCAGAATCAGACCAAATTAAGGGGTAATATCATAGGATTATGAGAAAACAACCTGCTAAGTACTCAAATCATCTCAAAACAAATCATTTTAAGCCCAATTTTTCTAAAATTTTGAAAGATTTTTCAATTTTTCACAAATTTAAAAAAAAAACGCTCAAGTTAACCCCTCCCCCAAACTTAAAATGCACAGTGTCCTCAGTGTGCAGATAAAATAAAAAAACTTAAGAACAGAATAGGAAACTCCCTTATTATCCTAAGGATGATCACTATGAAGCTCAAAGAAGGGTGCTGCTATAAAGAATACCTACAGAAGCAAACAAAGAAAAACAAGCATCACACAGAAAAAAGAACTGTACAAAAATAAAAAGAAAGGAAAAGAAAAGAAAAGAAAATAACAATTAAATACTGAAGCTAGGCTAAGTTTATAGTCTTTAGCAAGACTTTAAATCAGTTTGCATCAATCTGGATTTAAAGCAATAGTAGGGCGACTACGATCAGCTAATACAGTGACCGAATCTTGCCTATCATATCCTCCCCCAAAATACAACTTCAGCCTCTGCCCATTAACCTTAAAGGGTTGCCTAATGGTCTCATCCATGATCTCTACTGCCCCGTGTGGAAAGACTTGTGTAATGGTGAAAGGCCCTGACCACCTAGACTTAAGCTTGCCTAGAAACAACTTCAAGCGTGAATTAAATAACAAAACCTGCTGCCCCGGCTCGAAGTGTTTCGCCTTGAGCTTTCTATCATGCCACAGCTTAGTCTTTTCCTTATAGAGCTTGGCATTCTCATATGCTTGTAACCTGAATTCATCTAACTCATTTAACTGCAACAACCTTTTCTCACCAGCTACTTTAAGATCAAAGTTCAAGTTCTTAATAGCCCAGTAAGCTCTATGTTCTAACTCTACAGGTAAATGGCAAGCCTTTCCATAGACCAATTTATATGGTGACATCCCTATAGGCATTTTGAATGCAGTCCTATAAGCCCACAATGCATCATCTAGCCTAAGAGACCAATCTTTTCTATTGGGATTCACAGTCTTTTCCAAAATTCTCTTAATCTCCCTATTGGAAATCTCTGCTTGGCCACTAGTCTGAGGGTGATAAGCAGTAGCTACCATATGCTTGACCCCATACTTCTTTAAAAGTGCCTCTAGAGTTCTATTGCAAAAATGGGATCCTTCATCACTAATGATTGCTCTAGGTGTACCAAATCTAGAAAAGATATTTTTCCTAAGAAACTTCATCACTACCCGAGAATCATTAGTAGGTACTGCTATTGCTTCAACCCACTTAGAAACATAATCTACTGCCAGCAAAATGTATAGATTCCCATAGGAAGGAATAAAGGGTCCCATAAAGTCAATGCCCCACAAATCAAATAGCTCCACTTCTAAAATGTTTGTCAGACGCATCTCATTTCTTCTAGATATATTACCTGTCCTCTGACACCTATCACATCTCGAAGCAAATAAGTGGGCATCCTTAAATAGGGTAGGCTAGTAGTATCCACACTGAAGTACCTTGGCAGCTGTCCTACTACCACCAAAATGTCCCCCATACTCAGAAGAATGACAATGTCTAAGTATACTCTCTATCTCCTCACTGGAGACACACCTCCTCAAAATGTGATCTCTACACTACTTGTACAGATAAGGCTCGTCCCACATAACTCTTGACATCATTTAAAAACTTCTTCTTTTTTTGGGTAGACAAATCAGGTGGTAACACATTACTAACCAAGAAATTAACATAGTCAGCATACCATGGTAAACTCAAATGACCATAAGCAAATAACTGCTCATCTGGGAAGGATTCATTAATCTCTGCCCTATCCTCCACTGCTCTACTCTCTAACCTTGAAAGATGATCAGCCACCTGGTTTTCTGTGCCTTTCTTATCCCTAATCTCTAGGTCAAACTCCTAAAGAAGGAGGATCCACCTAATCAACCTAGGCTTAGCATCTTTCTTAGCAATAAGGTATTTAATAGCAGAGTGATCAGTGTATACCACCACTTTAGTCCCTATGAGATAGGAGCTAAACTTATCGAATGCAAACACTATTGCTAGCAACTCCTTCTCAGTGGTGGCATAGTTTAGCTGAGCATCTGTCAGAGTCTTACTTGCATAATAGATGGCATGGAAGACCTTTCCTTTCCTCTGTCCAAGGACTGCACCCACAGCATAATCGCTCGCATCACACATAAGCTCAAATGAAAGATTCCAATCCGGAGCAACAATAACTGGGGCAGTCACTAACTTTTCTTTTAAGGTCTTAAATGCCTCTAAACAACGCTCATCTAAATTAAACTTTACATCCTTCTCAAGAAGATTACATAAAGGCTTAGAGATCTAAGAGAAGTCCTTCATGAATCTCCTATAGAAGCCTGCATGTCCTAAGAAGCTCCGAATGCCCTTAACAGAAGAAGGAGGAGGTAGTTTCTCAATGGCCTCTATCTTAGCTTTATCTACCTCAATCCCCTTAGAAGAGATCTTATGCCCTAGCACTATTCCTTCTTTTACCATAAAATGGCACTTCTCCCAATTAAGCACTAGGTTAGTTTCTTCACACCTTTTTAGCACTAGAGAAAGATTATGTAAACAGAGATCAAAGCTATCCCCAAATACTGAAAAATCATCCATAAAAACCTCAAGAAAATTCTCCACCATATCGGAGAAAATAGCCATTATACATCTTTGAAAAGTAGTAGGTGCATTACATAGTCCAAATGGCATTCTCTTAAAAGCAAAAGTCCCATAAGGACAAGTGAAGGTGGTCTTTTCTTGGTCCTCTAGGGCTATAGCTATCTGATTGTATCCTGAATACCCATCCAGCAAGCAATAAAACTCATGACCAGCTAGCCTATCCAACATTTGGTCAATGAAAGGTAAAGGGAAGTGGTCTTTTCTGGTGGCTTTGTTCAACTTTCTATAATCCATACATACTCGCCAACCAATGACAGTCCTAGTGGGGATGAGTTCATTATTCTCATTCTCTACGACAGTCATCCCTCCCTTTTTAGGGACACATTGAATTGGACTCACCCAGGCACTGTCTGAGATGGGGTATATAATTCCTGCATCTAACCATTTAATAATTTCCTTCTTGACCACTTCTTTCATTACTGGATTTAGCCTGCGCTTATGCTCTATAGATGACTTATACCCTTCCTCTAGAAGTATCTTGTGTATACAAATTGAGGGACTAATACCCTTTATATAAGCAATAGACCATCCTATGGCCTTCTGGTGCTCTTTTAATACCTTTAACAACTTCTCCTCCTGATCAGAAGTGAGAGCAGCAGAAATAATGACTGGTCGAGTAGAGGACTTACCTAGATAAGCATATCTAAGGTGTGGAAGTAAAGGTTTCAGCTCTAAAGCTGGAGGGTCACTAATGGATGGGTGGACATCTAAAGCTAGGGAGGATGTTGTGTCAATAGCCTCAAATTGAGCTAACTCCATCAGCGGGGAAGTCTCTAATAATTGCAAAGCCTCAATTACATCATCATCCTCCTCCTCATACTCCTCTAAATGAACAGATTTAACTAAAGAAGCCTCTAAAGGGTTCATAGGGTATGACCTAGAAAACTCCTTAATAATGTTTCTGTCCACTACATCCATACGGAAACAATCTTGAAAGTCATCAAGATACTTCATAGATTTAAAGACATTAAATGTAACCTCCTGATCCTGAACTCTCATAGTAAGCTCCCTTTTTTGCAAATCAATAAGGGTCCTACCAGTAGCTAGGAAAGGTCTGCCTAGAATGATGGGAACTTCCCTATCTTCCTCCATGTCAAGCACTATAAAATCAGCAGGGAAGATAAACTTATCCACCTTCACTAAGACATCCTCAATGACCCCTTTCGGATATTTAATGGACTTTTCTGCTAACTGTAGGGTCACTATAGTAGGCTTTGTAGCACCTACTCCTAGCTTTTGGTATATGGACCACGACATTAAATTAATACTAGCTCCCAGATCACATAAGGCTCTACTAAAGAACTGATCACCTATGGTGCAAGGAATGGTAAAGCTACCTGGATCTTCGAGCTTAGGGGGTAATCTCCTTTGAATAATTGCACTACATCCCTCCGTCAGTGCCACAGTCTCATAATCCTCCAATATTCGCTTCTTCGAGAGGATATCCTTCATGAATTTCACATAACTAGGCATCTTCTCTAAAGCATCAGCGAATGGAATGTTAATGTGAAGCTTCTTAAATACCTCTAAGAATTTGGAGAATTGCTGATCTGACTTTTGATTTTGAAAGCGCTAAGGAAAAGGTATCGGTGGCCTAGGAACAGAAGGTGTAGTGCTAATAGGTGTAGAACTAGAGGGTGAAGAACTAGATAAAGAAGAAGAAGTGCCAGCCTGAAGCTTCCCTGCAACTGTATCATCCTTTACCTACTCTTTCCTAGCTGCCTCACTAGAACTTAGGGGCTTTGCCACTATGGGCTCAACAGGAATAGACCTAGCATCTGAATCACCTAACTCTCTACCACTCCTTAAGGCTACTGCCTTAACATGCTTTTTACCCTCCCTTCTTATAGGATTAGCTTCAGTGTTACTAGGAAGGGTTCCTTGTGGACGTTGGTTGAGAGCATTAGTTACCTGTCCAATCTGGACTTCCAAGTTCTTGATGGAAGCAGCTTGATTTTGCAGGATAGTCGTAAACTTGTTGCGTATCTAAGACCTATACCGCAAGTGCACAGGTCGCGACAAGTAATAAAGAGTGAGTAGAGTATCGTTCCCACGAGGATTTTATAGGTTATTTAGCTAAGTACTAAAATTGGTCACACCTATATTTATTCAAGCAAATGAGCATTATTTTTTTTTTTGAAGTCAATTAACTACTAAAATCACTAAAATAAAACTTAAACTAACATTAGAAATTAACTTAAAGAGTATGAAAATTAAATTGCAAGAAAAAGAAGAAAAAAAATTAATAATAATAATAAAAAAAATTAAAATGCATAAAAAATAAAAAATAAAAATGAAAATAAATTGAAAAATTAATATGCAAAAAAAATAAAATAAAAAAAAACAAATGCAAAATTAAATTACCCAAACAAACTTCACTAACTAAATACCTAAAACTAATTCTATTTAAACTAACGAAACAATTAAATGAATGACTAATAAACTAACAATACCTAACCTATTATAACAAGAATCTAATCAGCTATTTAAAATAAATAAATAAATAAAACATTAAACAAATAAAACTATTAAAACGCTTTGCACACCACGTCCGGCTTCCTGTTTCTGTTGCCACGCACATGCCAGCTCCTGCACAACATCAACACATGTCCTGCCATTCCACGCATGTCAAGCCAAAGCAGAAAAAAGCAACAGGCACTCCACCGCTTAAGCCTTCTTCTGCGTCCCCTGCAAGCAGCCAAGTGCCGCACAACTGCACTTGTCCAGGCAGCAACATAAACGCCTCTTCTAGCTCCACGCAGCCAAGCCTTCAACTCCAACGGTGCCACACAGCTACTGCTCAACATCCATTCAGCTTTCTGCCACGTCGTTCAGCTTGCACTCCTCAACATCCTCCCATGACCCGAGACCCAAGCACAATCAGGAGCATCAACCAGTACAAGCAGAACTCACGTATAGCAGGTGAAATCGAGATAGACAGTTTTCAGAAATGTTTGCAGCACCTCTTCTATACTTTATCCAAACTTAATTAATTCTAAACCAGACCTTAACTAAAAAAAAAAAACTTCAAGACAATGAAATAAAACAAAAAGCATTAAAGAACTTAAGAACCGAAACGTAAAGATGAAACAAACAAAAGATAAAATGTTAAAATTGAAGCTTAAACAACTTAAAGCAGAAAATAACAAAGAGGTGATGAAACAGTAAATAAAATTAACAACTTAAAATAAACAGGAAGAAAAAGAAAGCTGTACTTGTATTTAAACTCATGAACAATGCAACCCAACTGTCTGAAGAAATGCGATGATGGTTTGGAGCATTATGGCTGCTGTCACCAGCCTTCAAACCACTCACATCCGAAACTGAGGCAGAAAACTACACATCAAAACTTTTACTAAACTAGAGGAAAACATGTACAAGGAATGCAGTAAACGGTTGAAGAAGAGCTACTGTCGCCCCAGCCTCTACTGCTCCCCTCACCAACGACCTAAACTAGAAAAACAGTAAAGAAAAATATTGCAGGAAAGGTCGAAGGAGACCATCTCCTGTCACGAGCTATCTCCCTCCTCGCCTCTCACTCTTGCGGCAGCTTCATTCTTCTTTTAATTAGGTAGGGTTCCCTTCGAGTCTTGGGCTTTGGCAATAATCTTCATGGGCTGCCTTTTCCTTTGGGCTGGACTTTTTCATTTCTTGTGTTTGTTGAAGCCCACTTAAATAAAGAATGTGTTTTGGGCTTGTATGAGATTACATGGACTCTTGTGTTTGTGATTTAGATCCCAAAGCAATTACTTTTGTCTCTTTTTGCATCATTTTCTCAACTTTATCTTGATTTTTGAATTTTCTACACAAGACAAAAAAATTTAATTCATTAGGAAAGAAAATAAATAAAAATTCCAAAATTCATCCAAAAATCATGTAATAATATCCCATAAAAATAGACATTTCAAGGACTTATCACACCCCCAAACTTAATATTTTGCTTGTCCTCAAGCAAAACAATCTCAAGCATGCAAGAGATAACATGTACTTAATAGATATATTCCCAACAAACACCTCATAGAAAGAGTACTAATCTAATCTAAGGAAAAATCACAATTATTGATCAACATAGAGTTTCCTCCAATCACATGCTCAAGTCCTAATTAGATTCTCTGTGTGTGTGTGAAGCATCCATCACATATCAAAGCATACATATTCGGATGAGATTATGCAAACATAAAAAGTAAAATCTCTAAAGCATGAACAATCCCATAAGTTTGCTTCTCACTTCTCTCTCCACTAATGTAGCCATACTCAATCAAGAATCAATAGGACTTCATTAAGCTTGTAATGTAAGGCTAGGGTAAAGGTATGATAAAAGTCAATTTAGGCTCAACAACCCTAAATCATGCATTACACTCTAGGATCTTTATGTTTCGAGCTTCAATTAACTCCCCCAAACTTAGTTTCTTCATACTTTGTTATACACTTTATTCTATTTTTGTATTTTTCTCATTTTTTCATTCATTTTCTTCTTCTTTTTTTTTGAATTTTCTATTTTTTATTTCTTTTTTTCTTTTTTTTTTCATTTTCTTTTTTTTTTATTTTCAATTTTTTTATATCCTATCTATCTACCCAAATATGTACATAGCTCATGATATATCCTAGTAAATTGCATGCTTTTGGGGTAAGTGATAGGAAGGTGTTTTTATTTGGCTAAAGGAAATTAACTTTTAGGTGTATAAACAGAGAAAAGCTAATTTGGCTCAAAGGGGTGACTAAGGATAAAATATGTACAAGGTTAGTTAGAAAGGCTCAAACGATCCAAGGATGGCCTAAATCATTTTCCTAACTAAGCATGGGCTATAAATTTTGCTTCAAGAGGAGATTAAACAAATTCTAGAATATGCTCACAACTTCAAAGACGAATGCAATCTTATATTCACATAATCCTTCTCTAAACATGCATACAAATCCATGATCAAGACATAGTGCATAAAGATGGAGAAATCATAATCAGAACAAAACAAGTTCAAGAATCCAACTCATGCTTCTCAATAATCATGCTTTTCCATAGATCAAAATCAGACTCAATCAAAATCTCAATCATAGGGACATGGGAAATAACCAAATCAAGTACAATATATCTCAAGGCAAAACATTTAAAGCTCAAAAAGTTTGAAAATTTTTGGAATTTTTGAAAAAATTTAGCTTAAATTTCCTTCCCTCCAAACTTGAAGTGCACATTGCCCTCAATGTGTAAGTGATTCAAGAATTCAGAAATGATAGAAGGAAACTCCCCTGAATTTTCTGTTGAAGCTCAACTGCATGCCCAAAAAGTGTCTTGACTGCTCCCCCAAACTTGGACTCATACCTACAAAATAGAAAGAAAAAGAAATCAAAGCTATGAAATATTAACACTAAAGCTAATAAAAGAAAGAAACAACTAATAAACTACTAAAGAGCTGGGGTTGCCTCCCCAGAAGTGCTTGATTTATAGTCATCGGCTTGACTATCTCTGTCATCCTTTAAGGTGGTTTGAATGGTCTGAAAATGGATGGATGCACATAGTGCACCACCATGGAAGGTGACTCCATCAGATACTTGGCTTCAAAGAACTTCACTCCACAGTCCTCTAAGATATAACCCTCTTCATTCTCATGTGGAAAGTTCCATAAAGAAATAATGAAGGATGCCTCTCGATGTTTCTTGTCAACCTCTGGAACTTGGACTTCAATCTCAAATCCTTCCTCTTGGACTTCTTCCTCACCCTTACTATTCTCCATTTCTTTTCCATCATCCACACTTTCAATTTCAATAAGCTCAGGTGGTGGAGGCTTTTCAATTTCTTCACTCAACACCTCTTGATGTAGTGCTTGCAGAGGAGCTTGAGGAGAAAGGTCAAATGTCTCCATAAGCTCCGAAGAAGGTGATGAAAGCTTCTCATAGTTGCTCGAGGAATAGCTCGGATGACTCACCCAACTCAGATTGATAGGACAATTCTCAGTAGCATGACTCCCTTCACATATCTCACAGGAAATAAAAGGACTTATATGGACTTTTCCGGGCGAGGTGGTTTCCGGAGAAGACATGGTCTCAATAAGATCAAGCTTTTGACTGTTGATGATCTTCTCCAGTGTATCTCTCTTACACTGCCACTGAAATTCATTGGAAGCCATTAACTCTATCAATTCATATGCTTCCTCAACAGATCTCCCCATAAGAGCTCCACCCGCTGCCGCATCAATCACTACTCTCGATGGATCACCCAACCCATTATAGAAACTTTGAATTTGTAGCCATATGGGTAATCCATGAGAAGGACATCTCCTGATCAAGTCCTTAAATCTTTCCCATGCTTCATAAAAAGGCTCGGAGTCATATTGCTCAAAGGATAAAATTTGATTCCTCATTTTCGCCATATACTCAAGTGAAATGAATCTAGCTAAGAACTTATGAGCCAGATCATTCCACGTACAAATAGAATGATGAGGAAGTGATCGCAGCCAATCCTTTGCCTTATCCCGGAGTGAGAATAAGAAGAGTCTCAATCGAATGGCATCATCAGAAACACCATTGTACTTGCATTGGTCACATATCTCCAAGAAGTTAACAAGATGAGCATATGGGTCTTCACTGGGCAAACCTCCAAATTGAACTGAATTCAAGATCATTAGGATGAAGTCCGGCTCAATCTCAAAGTTGTCAGCTTCAATTTCGGGCTTCCTAATGCTTGAATGTATCACAGGCGTACGAGGCATAACGTAATCTCCCACGGTTCTGGGCTTTACCAAATCCGCCATGGTACCTCGCAAAGTGACAGAATTAAAATATTAGGAAGGAGAGATTTTTACAAAAATAAGAAAAAGAAAAGGCTTGAATTAAACCTAGGCATGATTGATTCTAATATTAACTAAAAACAACCTAGACCAATCCCCGGCAACGGCGCCAAAAACTGGTTGCGTATCTAAGACCTATACCGCAAGTGCACGGGTCGCGACAAGTAATAAAGAGTGAGTAGAGTATCGTTCCCACGAGGATTGTATAGGTTATTTAGCTAAGTACTAAAATTGGTCACACCTATATTTATTCAAGCAAATGAGCATTATTTTTTTTTTTTTGAAGTCAATTAACTACTAAAATCACTAAAATAAAACTTAAACTAACATTAGAAATTAACTTAAAGAGTATGAAAATTAAATTGCAAGAAAAAGAAGAAAAAAATTAATAATAATAAAAAAATTAAAATGCATAAAAAATAAAAAATAAAAATGAAAATAAATTGAAAAATTAATATGCAAAACAAATAAAATAAAATAAAAACAAATGCAAAATTAAATTACCCAAACAAACTTCACTAACTAAATACCTAAAACTAATTCTATTTAAACTAACGAAACAATTAAATGAATGACTAATAAACTAACAATACCTAACCTATTATAACAAGAATCTAATCAGCTATTTAAAATAAATAAATAAATAAAACATTAAACAAATAAAACTATTAAAACGCTTTGCACACCACGTCCGGCTTCCTGTTTCTGTTGCCACGCACATGCCAGCTCCTGCACAACATCAACACATGTCCTGCCATTCCACGCATGTCAAGCCAAAGCAGAAAAAAGCAACAGGCACTCCACCGCTTAAGCCTTCTTCTGCGTCCCCTGCAAGCAGCCAAGTGCCGCACAACTGCACTTGTCCAGGCAGCAACATAAATGCCTCTTCTAGCTCCACGCAGCCAAGCCTTCAACTCCAACGGTGCCACACAGCTACTGCTCAACATCCATTCAGCTTTCTGCCACGTCGTTCAGCTTGCACTCCTCAACATCCTCCCATGACCCGAGACCCAAGCACAATCAGGAGCATCAACCAGTACAAGCAGAACTCACGTATAGCAGGTGAAATCGAGATAGACAGTTTTCAGAAATGTTTGCAGCACCTCTTCTATACTTTATCCAAACTTAATTAATTCTAAACCAGACCTTAACTAAAAAAAAAAACTTCAAGACAATGAAATAAAACAAAAAGCATTAAAGAACTTAAGAACCGAAACGTAAAGATGAAACAAACAAAAGATAAAATGTTAAAATTGAAGCTTAAACAACTTAAAGCAGAAAATAACAAAGAGGTGATGAAACAGTAAATAAAATTAACAACTTAAAATAAACAGGAAGAAAAAGAAAGCTGTACTTGTATTTAAACTCATGAACAATGCAACCCAACTGTCTGAAGAAATGCGATGATGGTTTGGAGCATTATGGCTGCTGTCACCAGCCTTCAAACCACTCACATCCGAAACTGAGGCAGAAAACTACACATCAAAACTTTTACTAAACTAGAGGAAAACATGTACAAGGAATGCAGTAAACGGTTGAAGAAGAGCTACTGTCGCCCCAGCCTCTACTGCTCCCCTCACCAACGACCTAAACTAGAAAAACAGTAAAGAAAAATATTGCAGGAAAGGTCGAAGGAGACCATCTCCTGTCACGAGCTATCTCCCTCCTCGCCTCTCACTCTTGCGGCAGCTTCATTCTTCTTTTAATTAGGTAGGGTTCCCTTCGAGTCTTGGGCTTTGGCAATAATCTTCATGGGCTGCCTTTTCCTTTGGGCTGGACTTTTTCATTTCTTGTGTTTGTTGAAGCCCACTTAAATAAAGAATGTGTTTTGGGCTTGTATGAGATTACATGGACTCTTGTGTTTGTGATTTAGATCCCAAAGCAATTACTTTTGTCTCTTTTTGCATCATTTTCTCAACTTTATCTTGATTTTTGAATTTTCTACACAAGACAAAAAAATTTAATTCATTAGGAAAGAAAATAAATAAAAATTCCAAAATTCATCCAAAAATCATGTAATAATATCCCATAAAAATAGACATTTCAAGGACTTATCAATTTTGCAGGATAGTCGTAAACATCTCCTCGAGTGAGGGTTTCTTCTCAGCTGTAGGTGCAGGAATGTGCTGGGGCTGAATAGGCGGTGGTGGTGGTGGTTGATGGTGAGACTGATAAGGTGGATGAGAAGCATGAGGTGGTAACTGATGCTGGTGTGGTGGCACATGAGTGGGTGGAGGTTGAAAACCTGGGGGTTCTAAAGGTTTGGAAGTGGATGATTGCCCCTGATTTTGACTCCAAGAGAAATTAGGGTGATTCCTCCACCCTGGATTGTAAGTGCTCAAAAAAGGGTTGTTCTGCCTCTGGGGTGGGGCAACATGCTGAACGGACTCTAAATTTAGTGGGCGCTTATCTATTGAATGCGTGCCACCACATAGATTACACAGATTGAAAGGACTCTGTATTGAAAGGACAGGATTAGGGCTAGGAGAGGACTGGGTACTAAGGGACTCTACCTTCTTTGTTAATGTGGTAATTTGTGAAGTCAAGGTAGAAAGAGCATCAAGCTCATAGATACCAGTTGTTTTCCTAGGTGCATGTCGCTCAGCTGACCACTGATAATTATTAGTGGCCATCTTGTCCAAAAGATTATAAGCTTCCTCCTCTGTCTTGCACATAAGTGCTCCTCCTGCCGCAGCATCAATGATCGTCCTATTTTGGCTAGTTAGACCGTTGTAAAAGGTCTGCACCTATAGCCATAGGGGTAGGCCATGGTGAGGACACTTCCTAAGTAAGTCTTTGTATCTCTCCCAAGCTTCATATAAGGACTCACTATCAAACTGGGTGAAGGAGGAGATATCATTTCTTAGCTTGGCCATTTTGGAGGGAGGGAAGAATTTGGCTAAGAACTGCTGGGCTAGCTCATCCCATGTACTGATAGATCCTGGGGGTAAGGAGGTTAACCAACTCTTCGCTCTATCCCTAAGAGAGAAGGGAAATAACCTAAGCCTAATCGCATCTTCAGAGACTCCATTGTGCTTGAAGGTGTCACATATCTCAAGGAAATTGCCCAAGTGTGCAAGTGGATCATCATGTGGCAACCCACTGAACTGCACTGATGTCTGGATCATCTGAATGATGGCTGGCTTGATTTTAAAGTTATTCGCAGGAATTGCTGGCCTCCTAATACCAGTGTAATATCCCCCTATGGTTGGGATAGCATAATCCCCTATTGTCCTAAGCTCTCTGTTATCTGCCATTGGATATTGCAACGGAGCAATTTGTTTTCTGGATTCCCTTCTAATTTTCCTAAGTGTTTTCTCAATTTCAAGATCTAAGGGAAAAAATTCACAGCTCTTCGCTCTACGCATGCAAATATCAACAGAGTCCTAATGGTGTCTCTAGAAAGAAAATAAAAGAGAAGAAAAGAAAAGAAAAGAAAAGATCTAACTAAGGGTTTTACTAATCTAACCTAAGGCTTTTAAGGCTCTAAGTATTTACAAACTAAGTATGTACAAGCTAAGATTATACCTAAGCATAAATTCTCCAATATTAACTAAATCTACACCCAGTCCCCAGCAACGGCTCCAAACACTTGTCGACCCTAAAAGGTATCTACACGCAAGTGCACTTGGTCTTCAAGTAATACGGAAGTGAGTCCGGAAATATCGTCCCACAGAGACTGGTGTTGCGAAGCTTAACTAAATACCGGATACTATTACCTATGGTCTATCTTAGCAAATTATGAAATTAGTTGAATGTGTGATCTACAAAGGCTAATAAAATAAGATAAAATAAATAGAAATACTAACATAAAATAAAAGAAAATGAAATTAAAAAGAAAATAAGAAATACTTACAGCGAAGATGATCAAAATAAAATAACTACAAAAGAAAGGAAACAAAACAAAAAGAAATTAATAAAACTAAGTCAAAAAAATATCCTAAAATGAAATTTATGATGCATGAAAAGACTAAATTAAAACTAGTGCAAATGAGAAGAAAATGAACTAATGCATGAGAGATGCTAAAAAAAAATCCTAATAAAACTCTAATTGAAATCCTAACCCTAAACAAACTCTAATACATTAATATAACTCTAATCTAATATTAAATTAAACTCTAAATAGCACCTAAACTAGTTGTAACCAGCCCTTAAATTAAATAATGAACAGAATTTAAAAATGCTACCTAAATGGCCCTAAACATGCATCTAAATAATAATGTAACCTAATCTACTATAACCTACACTCTAAACTATGTTTATATGCATCTAAGATGAACTAAATTTAAGTAAATTGAATTCTTGAAATACCCAAATAATAACTAAACTAAGAATGATTAGCAACTAAAAAACAAACATGATATCTAACTAACAATAAAATCTTAAAATGCTATGTAAATATAATGTAAGCTAACCTAAATGGGCCACATAAACAAAATAACATGTAAATGGACTTAATATGATCTAAACTTACCTAAATGGACCTAAACTAAGCCCAAAACAGTAGCTAATCTACCCCAGCAGTAACGCCTAAGTGACCTAAAATAATGCAGTAATATGCTGGAAAAATTTAGGAAAAATGCTATGAAATGCTATCTAAATAATCCCCAAAATTATCCCTAATTTATATGACCTAAACCTAACTTAACCTTAATAAAAAATAGCCTAATCTAGTCCAAAACAGCCATGGAAACTGACCAAACAGATTTCACAAAACTGATCAGGAAATTGCAAATAACATGATTACATGGGAAGAAATGACTAAGCATACTATGCCAATTAAATTCTAAAAATTTCCTAAAAATAATATGACCCTAATATGACAAAAAGCTACTGGAAATGCACTGAAAACAACTTAAAATCAGCCCCTAAAATATCTTACAAGTCACGCCAAAAACTGAGCAAACAGAAACAAATGCATGACATTAATAATGCTAACCTATGCCATTCAACAAACACATAATAAACATGATCCACTAATGAAATGAATGCACAACTACTGGACACTTAAAAGACCATGAACATACTCCAAAACAGTGGCCAAAACTCACTCAAAGTCGAAATAAAAGGAACTGAAAACGGTGAAAAGCAACAATAAACCAAGAGAGGCAATTCACGCCAACCTCATTGCACTACTCCATTGTGAGATTTTTTTTTTTGTATTTTCTCTTAAAAGAAACACTTAAAACCAAAAATATGACATTAAAGTAGACATACGAAACAGTAAAAAAAAATTATAAACTACAGAAATAATGCTGGAAAATAGTAAATAAAATATCACTAAAGAAAAGTGTAGACAAAGTTCTAGAACAAGAACCATGGAGGTATTGTTTCAACCTTTTTAATTCCCATTCTCATAGAACCTCATCAATAACCAAAATATAACAAAAAGAAATGGTAGAAGAAGGTATCATTGCAAGAAATATAAATGAACACTAAGATTAAAAGAGAACTTGAAAGAAACTTTACTAAACTTAAAGGAAATAACAACAAAGTAAGTAACTTGCATAAAAAAAGGAAAGAACTTGAGAAACGTGAAAGATGGTGACTGCGTCTAAATTTCTTAAGACCTAAAAGAAATGCTGGAAAGTAAATAAAATTAAACCCTAGGCAGCCTCCTTAGGTTAGGTCTCATAAAGTTGCTTATATAGTCACTTAACCTAGGGATACAATAGTAATTCCTATCCTAGATGAGTTGTCATTAATTGCCACTTGTCTTCATGTCCTTGGCTCTTCAAAGTAGATATTTCCATGTCATTTAAGTGCACACATCATCCATGGACATCTCATCGCTTCTAGCACCTTCCTTTTTATCTTCTAATCCACATAAGCATGCAAGGTGGCAAGGGCATATGTCCTCCATGTGTTGGCATGTGTATTTTGTTCTTATCCACTAAGAGTGAGTAAGATGATGACATGTGGTATGCTAGATGTCAAAAGATGAGAGAGAAAATGAAGAGTCATGCTCCCTTGTCTTGTAGTGGTCCAGTCTCCTTTCTTGCCCATTTTCAGTCTATTTTCTACCGAAAAGACTGAAATTCGTCTAGAATTTATTTTTCTGCAAAACATGAGGAATTTAATAAAATGAGGGGAATAATTAATAAAATAATGGGGGAATTAAATAATTATTAATCAATAAAATACTAAAATAACTCTATTTTCATAGAGTTATCAATACACAATATAATCACTAGGAATAGCTGATTTCCTTTCCCTAGTAGACCTTCTTAATGTTGGTTCAACATTCTCCGAAGAATCATGTTGTTCAACTAGTTGCTCACTCAATTCTGGTGTATCCAGAGGAGCCTCGTCTACTGGTAAGTTATCAGCTACTTGTGGATCTTCAACGATTGGTTATTCAATGTCCAGTTGTACTGAAGGGACATTGTTCATGATAACAAATCCTTGACTCGAGGTAGAGGGTTGATCTCTCACAGAAACTAGGTCTTGAGATTGATCGCTCCCACTAACTAAGTCATTTCAAGAAACTTGGCGTTCATTGATTCCACAAATCTAGTACTATGAGATGGACAATAGAATTTGTAACCTTTGGACCGTTCGGCATATCCGATGAAATACCCACTTATGGTCCTAGGATCCAGTTTCTTTTCCTTTGGGTTGTAAACTCTTATCTCAGAAGGACATCCCCAAACGCGCATATGACGCAAACTCGATTTCCAACCTTTGAATAATTCAAAAGGCATCTCTGGAACAGCCTTGGTCGGAACCCGGTTCAATATATACGCTGCCGTTTTAAGAGCTTCAATCCACAAAGACTTGGCAACTTCGAGTTGCTAAGCATACTACGCACCATTTCCATCAAAGTTCGATTCCTTCTTTCTACAACACCATTCTGATCCGGTGAACCAGGCATGGTATATTGGGCAACAATCCCATTTTCTTGAAGGAACTTCGCAAATGGTCTAGGTGCTTGTCCATCTTCTGTGTATCTACCGTAATACTCCCCACCTCTATCAGTTCTTACTATCTTTATGGGTTTTCCACATTGTTTCTCTACTTCAGCCTTAAAGACTTTAAAGGCATCTAATGCTTCGTTCTTGTTATGAAGCATGTAGAGATACATAAACCTCGAGTAATCATCAATAAAGGTGATGAAGTATTTCTGACCATATGCATCAATGTCTAGACAACATATGTCAGAATGTATGATCTCTAATATGGTTGAACTCCTATTGGCACCTTTGTTAGACTTGTTGGTTTGCTTACCCTTAATGCAATCTACACAAGTGTCGAAATCAGTAAAATCGAGAGTACTAAGTATTCCATCATCTACCAATCTCTTAATTCTATTTATGGAGATATGACCTAATCTCTGGTGCCATAACGTGGAGGAGTCCTCATTCATAACACATCTTTTAGTGCCAGTTTGAACATGCAAGGCGTTATGAGCAGTGTCATTTTGCAAATCAATAGAGAAAAGACCATCACATAAGGTACCATTCCCAACAATATCAGACTTAAAATATATCAATACTGATTTATTTGAAAATTGAAAGGAATATCCATAAGGTACCAGCCTAGAAACAGAGATTAAATTTCTCGAGAAACTAGGAATATAAAAGGTCTTTTCCAATTGCAAAACAAAACCACTCCTAAGAACTAAAGTGCGTGTTCTAACGCCTTCAACACGCGAGCGCATCTTGTTTCCTGAATAGATGCTCTCCTCATTTCCCACTGGCTTCCTTACGTTGGTCATACCCTGTAAGGAAGTCGAAATGTGAATTGTAGATCCAAAATCAATCCACCATGTGTTATGATTAACCTCAACCATATTTGATTCAAAACAAACATATAAGAGTGGATTACCTTTCTTAACAAGCCACTGCTGAAGCTTGGCGCAGTCCTTCTTCATGTGTCCCTTCTTTTTATTGAAGAAACACTTGGACTCTTTTCTAATGTCAGCTTGGGCAGGGATTTTCCCTTTTCCCTTATTCTTGGCTCAATCCTTGCTCTTTCCTTGGCTTGCAAAAAATGCACTTTCACCCAATTCCATAAGCAGTCTTCCCTCCTCTTGAACACACATGGTCATCAATTCATTGATGGTCCACTTATCCTTATGTGTGTTATAGGATATCTTGAATGGTCCGTACTACTTTGGTAGAGTGTTCAGTATATAGTGCACAAGGAAAGATTCAGACATCTCCACCTCTAGCTTCTTGAGTTGGGCCGCTATATCTCTCATGGTCATTATGTGCTCGCGCACTCTTTTGACATTGGTGAGCCTTATTGATGAGAACTTCATTATCAGGGTGCTATCCAACACTTTGTCTGAAGTGACAAACTGATCATCTATGGCCTTTAATAAGGTCCTAACGTTGGTATGCTGTTCGACAGAACCACGTATCTTAGCAGATGTCTTTGTATTAATATACATGACACTAAGGCGATTGGATCGCTCCCAGCGTTCATGTAAAGCTACTTGAGCAGGAGTGCTGGTCTAAGTCAATACGGGCTCATGTTTCCTTGTAGCATAGTCTATATCCATGCACCCTAATTGGAGGAGAACTCTCTCCTTCCAAACCTTGTAGTTCTCTCCATCTAGTTTGGGAACTTCTAGGTAAATACTAGTCCGAGGAAACACTGCTTAAAGAAAAACACATGCTTATGTATCTAGAATTTTTGAGGCAAAATTAATTATGTCTACCAATGTAAACATATTTTATTAATGAATCTCAGACATAAAACTTGCCTGTGGGCTAAGGTTCTAATTCTAATAGATTCGTGTCATAATGATAAAACTATCAAATTATATCATTTCCTAATCCCTGTGGGTAAATTAAGAAACTAATTTGATATTTTATCCTAATTAGTTATGAAATTATAATAAAAATTCATGTGGGATAAAATTTATTATAACTTTTATAACTAATTACAATTTATGTCTAATACCATTATGTGATTTTACAAATATAATTTTACTTAATTAAGGTTGCTGTGGCTAAACCCTAATTAAACAAACTATAAATCACCTAGACATATTGGTAAAATTCTAAGTTTTATTCATATTTTAAAATTGCAATTAACATAAGGCAATTTTAATTCCAAATAACATGAACAAACTTAGCTTCATGTGCTTAAAGTTAACCACAATATGTAAAAATAACAAATTATATACATTCATAATAAGCACATATAGCATCCAAATTTAAGTTCTCATAATTTTGGCAAATCAATAAATTTTCATGATTATTTCCATAATTTATTTATGAATTATTTGCAATGTTCAAAATTATACAAAAAATTCATAAATTCCAAATTTATGAAAATTTACATAATTCATGAAAATCTTAAATATTATGAGATTGCAAATTTCTGTCAAAAATTAATTTAATACTAAATAGCAAAAATAAATCCACATAACAAAAATTATTTTTGCCTATAATAGTTAAATCCTTAAAGCCTCAACAAATGGCCCAACTCCAAATTAGAAGCCCATAAAAGCAAAGTGGCCATTTTAAAAATCATGATGACAGCCCAAAAAAATGAGCCCATATTAAATATTTGACAATCAGCCCAAAATAGGCCCAACCATATGGCCTAGAAAGAGACAAAATAATGGCTGTAATTTTTTTTTTGTTCTGTTGGTGGCCCAAACAAAAAGTATTGGCCCTAAATTGCTAAAGAATGATCAGACCAAATGGCTTCAAAGAGCTCAAAACATACGGCCCAGCAGAATAGAAAGGTGGCTGCCAAAAAAAAAAAAAAAGAAAACATAGCCTAACAATTAAACTTACAAAGGAGAAGCCCATAACAATTAAAAGCCAACTCAACAGAAACAACCCAAAACGTGGGTCAAACGGCTGAAAATTATATATATAATTTTTATGCTGAGCATTATGTTGCTCACGTCCCTTGTCGGGCGCGTGCATATACACGCCAGATTGTCTTCTTCCCCTGTTCGAGTGGAATGCAGAAAACAGGTTTTATGGTTGACCCGGTTGAAACTTGGCCTTCCATTCATCGATTTGAGTGGCTCTTTATCCCAAATCAATCAAAATCAAATGAAAACAAGTTTTATGAAATTTGTTTTGGCTAAAAACGATTTAAAATGTAAGTCCAAATTTCCCAAAAATTATTGTCGTTGGTCAAATATACAAGGAGCATTCATGAATTATTTGTTCTGTTTTTGATTCCTAAATGGCTAGAAAAACAATTCCAGATTATTTCCTAACCTTTTTGTAACCATAAACCTTCTTAAAACACAAGTAGATATTTTGACAGAATTGACAAAATCGACAAAATCACAGAGCATATTTTCTTCATGCAAGACAGAGATTAATTCAAGCTCTGATGCCAAATGTAAGGTTAAATTAAGCCTAAACATGCTTCTAAACATACATGAAACATGCTTTAATCTATATGCGGAAAAATACTGTAAGGATCGAAACTAACCTCCAGCCATTGCTTTGCTATCTGTATGATTTTGATCCAGTCTCAGAAAATAGACGAGCTTGCTTGAATTACTTCTAAGCATTCCAAACACTCAAAAACCTCACTAGATGGTGCCTTTGTCTGAGATTAACGTACTTGGGGACCGGAAGGAGCCCTCTTTTATTACTAACGAGAGCATGCTAATTATGGCAATAAAATCACGTTTTAATCATCACAAAATCGTGTTTTAATAGCCAAATATTGAGTTGAGATTCAGTGTGAAATTATGGACCATATCCGGAATTGGTCAACCAAATATTTAGTTCCATAATAAGGAGATATACTAACAACAAAAACATCAAAAAAATGCTTAATAAATTCAGCTTCCATGGCAACACCTTCACACCAAACCCCATCACTATTTTGTATTCTTTTGACCTCATTATTCCTCCTATGAGAAGTAGCAGAAGAGTGGAAATAGCGAGTGTTCTTATCACCCTCCTTCAACCATGCAGTCTTAGCCCATTGTCTCCATAAAATTTCCTTCCGAGAATGCAACTCCCTATGCTCCTCCTTGCACCGTTTAATTTCTCCATCATGGATGCGGTCCGCAGTATTGGTAATTAGGTCATTAAGACGTCTTTGCCTCCTTTGGATGTTTCTCTACACATTGCCAAAACTACCACTGTTCTAAGCCTATAATTCCATAGCACAGTTTGCAGTGAGTTGAGTAATATCATTAAGAGAATTTGTTGTACCTTTCTGCCAGCTTCGTTCGATTAAGCTGGGACACTCTTGGTCACGAACCCACATGTTTTCAAATTTGAAAGGTTTTTTCCTCCTTTGCTCATCATCTGTAACCTACTTAAGCTTAATAATTATAGGGATATGATCTGATTGATCAGAAACCAGGTGATGCTCATTTGCACCAGGAAACAAGTTGAACCACAAATCAGTGGCTAACCCACGATCCAATCTTTCGAAAATCATATCATCACCCATATTTCTGGTCCAGGTAAAGAACGGTCTTGTTACTAGCAATTCCTACGAATAGCAATCCTGAATAACATCCTGAAATTGGCGCATCGGTTTATATTACAGGCTGCTCCTCCCAGTTTTTCTTCATCAGCAACAATCTCATTGAAATCCCCTGCTATTAACCATGGCAAAGAACTACTATTAGCTAGTTGCCTCAGAAGAGGTACCTTTTTGAGTGATCAGGGTTGCTGTAGAATCCTGTAAATCTCCATTCAGGCATATGGTCATCAAGCTGAATAATGATATCAATATGAGATTTTGACATTGACTGGAGCCAAACTTTAGTCTCTGAATTCCAAAGTAAAGCAAGCTCTCCTATCACATCTTGAATATACAATATTTTACATTTTTTCACACATTTTACAAAGGTTGGGCTGTTTACGATGCCTTGATTTCCCATTTCTTTTATACAGTACACATTTATAATTGCAATTTACCATTTGGGAAAATATTTACATATCATAATTTATCTCTCGTTTACATCCTCTGTTTATAATACAATATAGTAGTACTGTAAAGTAAACCTAAACATATAAAATAAAAGATTATACCTCCAGGATCTGTACTACGCTACCTTAGGGTACTCAAAATGCAGCCAAAAATCCACGGATGATAATCACGCAGTCACTGGAAGTAATCTGGAGTTGTTAAAATAAAGTAGTGAGCAAACCACGGCTAAGTAAAAGAATTGAATGTAATACTTGATATCGCGAAATCTATATGCTATAAAATCATTAAATTCCTAGGTGCACTAGGGACCCTAACAGGAAGGATACTATAGTCAGTTAGTGATTCGGATGGAGAAATGAAAGTATTTTGAAATACTTGTCTTGTCCGGAAACCTAGAAGCGACTATAGGGAGTAAGTATTGATTTTGAAAATAAGTCACTTTTTCCATAACATTTCATATTCATTTCAAATCAATACTTTCAACATATAAAACCTTTAATCACCATAATCTAATATTCAAATTAAATCATAAAAGAATATTAGATTAATAATTTTCCATTTCCTTTTGAAAACATATCACATATCACATATAATACTAAAATCTCATAAACAGTATTGTACTTAATTTAGTATAGTAAACTATTTAGAAAACCATCATTCATCTCATTTGAAACATATAAATAACCATATACCTTTTCATGTCATCATTCATTTAAAATCATCACTTTTCATATCATAATAACAGTGGAGACTAAGGCATCACCCAAATTATATCATGCTATAATCCCCGTAGGGTAGAGAAATCATCATATCAGATCAATGGCTATAGTTATAATTGTCCTCGGTCATACACTGATCAGGTGTCAATCGGGACTGAATACATATCACATGTCACATATCACATATTAGCATGATAAAGGGGCCTATCAGTCTCAAAACAGTGTTCTCATCATCACATCACCTTTATGGAAGTCAATAAAAACAAATAAAATCATCAGTCAGTCCATAAAGGTTTTGTAGTGAATATTTATGAAAATAATTTATAAAATACACTTTTCCACTTTTCACTTTATAAACCACTTCATATACTGTAAAACATGTAGGAGGAATTTTCAATAACCTCACTTTCATGAAAGTCGATAACATGAGTATTTAAATAATATTTTTCAATATATTCGTGTTTTATGAAAATATTAAATTCATCAATTTCAAGGCTATGAAAGCATTCAAATATGCATGAAAATATTTCATGATATTTTTAATGATTTTTCTAAAGAATTTCAGCAGCATAACAACTACTAACACCCTAGCCTTCCAATAATTTCAACACAGTTTCAAAATCCACAAACAACCACAATTCCACAATTTCCAAAGCATTTCATATCACAAATATTCTTATAAAATTAAATGCATCGAAATCATGCATTCGGGATATCCTTACAGATCACACACGCATCCTTTACCTATCCAATGAAATCGACCTTCTCGATCACACCACTCGAAAATCATAACTCTCAGGCTGCAGATAATTCCACCAAAATTATTAGCGTATTTAATTCTTATTTTTAAGCTATTATTTATATTAAAGTGTAGCCACATAAGACACTGCAAATATTTTTGCAGTATAAATTCTACCGGTAGCATAACATAACTTCTTTGTTTTGCGTCGGATTTCAAATCCGAACATACCGACAGACTCCTTGTAATTTCTACAATCTCAATATACCCTCAAATCATCAAAATCAGCCATGAATCCTATTCTCCTTCATGAAGCCGAATTCTCCCTTAGCCAAATTTGGTGACATTTCAACAATCTAATGTTGTATTCTTACTTAGCCATTGTTATTGCATCATTTAGCACCAATTTATGCATGAAATGCCATAATTCTCTATAGTTCTCATGTTTGCTGAAACCTTCTCTCATGGCCAATTTTTATTTTGCAACATTTAATTAAATCTAATCCCATGAACATGCTTATCATGCCTTAAGGAACCAATCTACACCATTAACATTAAAAGAAGCATGATGGATGGTAATATAACTTGCTTGGCTGAAACTTTGAAGCTTTCTTTCTTCTTGTATAGTGGCTTATACAATGAGCTATTGGTATAGCTAGGTAGAGGAGAGAGATTAGAGTCTTTTTCTAGTTAAAATTTTGATGAAATATTAGCTAGATTAGTTGTTATGAAAGCCTATTTGATTTCTCTTCTCTTTTCTTTTAGCAATGGCATGGGGTGCTTGGGGAAGATGATGAATAGTAATTGCTAGCTGCTGATGGGTTTATGTAGAGAATTCTAGAAGTAGGCCAAAAAACCAAAATGCCCCTAGTTATGTAAATTTCGGACAATTTTGCCCTTATGGTTCCGCTGTCGTAAAAATCGTGTAATCGCACTACAAAATTTTGGATTCCAGCACCAAATAATCCTATTTAATGTATCTTGATGATTAAAAGTGGTTTTGTCGATGCGCGGTGTATGGATAGTGAGAAATTACGATTTTACTCCCGCAACCCGCCAGCGAAGTTCTCCAATTTAACGACTGATTTGATAAATCCATTGATGCTATCTTAAATTTCTTTTCATGTAGAATAACATGGTGTTTTTACTTCATCCCAATCCATTTTGGTTTGGGTGAAATTTACGAAAATACTCTTGAGGCATAACCGTCATTTTTTAATTTGTTTGCCATACTTCCAAAAATAATGCAAAGAAGCTATTTTGAGTCTCAGATTTTCATAATATCATTATTACATTATTTATATACTATTGCTTTAATCATATATACACCTGGGCACGAAAATCTAAATGGAGCCCATAGCACTATTTACTTGAAATTTACAAATATATTCAAAATACATTAAAATTTCATATAAATACACATGTACAATATAAAATAATTGGTTCTCACACCTCCAAAACGAGCTATGTTATCCACCACTACACATCAGTCAAAACCTAACTTCTGTCTAACCCTCTCCATTTCACCTTGTCTCCTCTTTGTTTCCATCAAGAAGACAAGTTGGGGACAATTTCTAGCAACAACTTGTGCCACTTGACGAACTGCCTGGGGAGTCCCCAAACCTCAGCAATTCCAACATAAGAGACTCATGATGACTGGCGGGGTTGGGTGGTCCCAACCTTCGCCAAAGCACTAGTTGAAGTAGCAAATTCCCTCACCCGCATAGAGCTACTATCACTGTCTTCTGAAATCAAATTTCTTCTTTTCCCCGCTTCTATCTCAATTTGCTTCTCATTAGAAATATCTTTAAGAACGCCTTTGCAGCGCCTCCACGTGGCTGGTTTTTTCCCTTCATTTGATTTGAACGTAAAGTCAACAGGGATATTCACCAACTGAGCATCATTAGAGGTACCCATGACCTTTGCATGGGAAGCATTAAAATTCATAGGCCTTGACGTTGCATGGACTGCATGTGCCATCATAGGCTCTAACGTCACAAAAGTGCATTGAGCGTGGGTTCCAGTGAAAACATGTAGACCTGCCATTACAGGCTCATTAGAATTTGCTATTAGGTTTGACCCTACATTAAAAGCAGATTGTGTCTCAGCATTTAATGCTTTGTCCGATAGATTACCATTGAGGCGCTGGTTTCCTTGTAGATGCCGATTCTGCATTGAATTTCCCTCATATATCAATTCCTTATTTCTAGCCAATGCGACTTTATTATTCCTTCCTAAAAATATGTGATTATCACCAAGATTTGAGGGATTACTAATTGACTCATCTACTGTTACCAAATACTTCCCGCCACATGATGATTACGAGATTTGATTGAAGATTCAGCCACCCTTTCTTCAAGAAGTTTCCGATTAGCCGAAGCACCTCTATGCCAACATGAACGGCGACCATATTCTGAAGCTTTATTAATTTGTGTCTGACCAAGGTAACCTTGTAGCATGATGCAAGGAAAACGAGTTTGATGGAAGCGAGGTCAACCAGGTAGCCTGAGATTCAAGAACAAGCCACGAGATTGAGTCTCAAGAAGAACAAGAATGAAAGAGAGTTGAGAGTTGAGAGAGAGTTTCTAGTTTTTTTCATTCATATCTGTAAACTGGTTACATTGTACATTTTATACAAGAATGAATTAACCAATTTAGCTTTACAACTGTCTTTCCCGCCTAGTGGCTAACTTCCAGCTAACTTGCAACTGACACTAACTGATAGCTAACTAACTCCCCAGCTCAGCTTCCTGCATCATAGCAGATCTAGAGGTAAACCCGGGCCTTCAGCACGAAGCCAACTGCCATATTCTTTCAAAATTTCTCGCCCTTCAAGCTTCAATTTAATAGCAACTTGACAGTATACTTCATAATGATCAAGATGACCACAAACATAACAATAGTCTGGCAATTTTTCATATTTGAACCAAGCAAGGACCTTCTCTCCACCATCTGTGACTAATCTCTTCCACCGCTTAAGAGGCTTCATAATCTTGATAAAAACCCTAATGCGAAGACTGCATCCCCAAGCCATTCCATCATCAGACAAATCAACCTCATCAACTTCACCCAAAAATTCCCCTAAAACAATACCAATCCTCTGCGTCATAGGAGCAAGGGGAAATCCATGCACTTGTACCCAAAAAGGACAAACATCAAAGGAACTGATTCTAGCAACTGATTCCCAGAAAATTCATCAAGAACCAATAAAGGTCTATTGAAGCTCCAGGATTGTTTGACCAAAACTCGATAGTTATCAGCAGGGTCATCAAAATGAAACATAAAACGCTGAAACCCTAGATCTTTAATCGCTAGATTCCCGTTCAATTTCCAAACATCCTTGAAGACAGATCTCATTGCCTCCGTATTATATCGCTTCTTATGGAGGAATCTGCCTAATAAACAGTTTATCCCCACCCAGGGTTTCAAATAGCGGCCGCTATCTAGTGGTAGCGGCGGTGGCTGCCACCGCTATTACGGAAATAACGGGTGTGAGTACGGATCACACCCGTAACGGCCGATAGTGGCCGTTATAAAACGCCATAACGGAAGATAGCGGCGATAACGGTCCCTTATCACCGCTATCCACCGTTACTAGACAAAGGAAAAAATCAGATACAGAACAACACAGTACACACGAACTTAGTCTCAGTCACATTCACAACTCACAAGCAAACAAAGACAGATAACAACATAGAAAAATCCCTCAAGCAAACAGAGATACTAACAACAATGATGGCGAGGGCAGCAACGGCATGGGTGTGGGTGTGGGTGTCTGAGATTAGATCTGGCGCCGAAACGAAAAGAGGCCAAAAGGGTGCCATAGAAGACTCCAAAGAGGTGAGTTGAAAGGAAAGGGTGAAAGCAGAAAGGAAAGGAGGCACCACTGTCTGCCGCCGACGGACATGGTAAGGCTAATATGAGATCAGATCAAATCTGGTGCTGACACTGGCGGGTGGCAGCGTGGCTTGTGACAGAAGGGGAGGGAAGGACCGAGGGAGAGGTGAGGTGACGAAGGCGAGGCTGAGGGCGTTGAGGCTAGCTCAGGTGAGGCCGTGCGTGAGGGGAGGTGAAACGTGAAAGGAAAGGAGGCTGAGGTGAGGGGTTGAGGGCGTGATCGTGAGGCTAAGGTGAGAGGCTGACTGGTGGCTGATGACTGAGGTGAGGGGAGCCAAGAGTGAAGGGAGACGGAAGGTTGGGATTTTGGAACTCGAGTGGAGAAAAAGTTAGGTGAGGGCTGAGCAGGAAGGAATGACAGGTCAATTTTTTTTTTGGGCAATCAAAAGAATTTTAAATAGTTTTTAACTTTTTGGTTGTTTTAAATAGTTTTTATTGAGCAAAAATATAAAAGTTTGTTTTAAATATTTTTGTTAACTCATGTGAAAGAGAAAAAAAATATTTACATAATTAATTTAGATGAAAAAAGATTTGACTAAATTTAGATAAAATTTTTTAATAATTTAGATAAAAATAATTAATACATTAATTCTTATTAGTACATAATTATTTATCTATATTTTTAATGTTTGTTATTTTTTAATTATCATAAGTAATTTTTAAGTATGAATGTTTTATTATAATTCAAAAAATTATGTCATAATTCAAAAAATTATGAATAATCTTTTTTTTACATAAATAATAGACTTGAGGTATCATAAATTACTTTAAAAACTATAAAATAAGACTTTACATTATTATAATTATAATTACTACATTTTATATGAAATTATGCGAAATTAAAAAAAATTCACGACCGTGATGACCGCGATGACCGCAATTACCGCCGCTATGCGCGGAACAGCGATAAATGCAACGCGACCAAAAACGCGGCCGCGACCGCAATTTAAAACCATGTCCCCACCATTGCTCCCTCCGCCACCCTTTCATTCTCCACAATTATATCATCCTCTTCTTCCTCCGTTATTGAAAGTTTATTCTAGAGGACTTGTAGATCATCTGCCATAACATACGAAAAGAATATAGAAGGGTAAAAGATGAAGAGATGAAAAAAGTGACTAAAATCACACCAAAAAATCACTATACCACCACAAAACCCTAAGATCAGGGAGAGGACTTGAAAAAAACCAAGAAGAACCCACAAGCTCTCATACAGAGTAGGGACAAATCTATTGGAATGTAATATTTTGGGACTCTTTCTTTAGTGTTATAATTTTGTGTAAAGTTTTGCTTGTTGTGAGTTTTAACATAATCATATTTAATGTAATATTTATATTTGAATATTATTGATTATTGGAGGATGTGTATAATTTATTAGTGGTAATTAGTAAAAATACTTTTTTAAGAGTATTTTTCAAAACATTAAAAAAATAGAAAGTATTAACAAAAAATATAAAATTATTTTAGAAAATAAAAATAGTAAACAAAATTGAAAACCATTTTAATTAAACTAACTGAATTACCTGACTGACTAAAATTGGTTCGATTTTGATCGATTTCAATTATCAATTCTGGTCGGTTTGGTCGGTCCGGTCGGTTGTAGATATAAAATCAGTTAAATCGATTTTTGAAAAAACCACATCAAATTACCCGAACTAGCCGAGTGCACATCCCTATGTCAACGCTTTGGTAGATCTTTAGTTTAAGCTAACAATAATTCCTATAATAGCCCGTTTCGTCAGGGAAACTGAAAATCAATTCCCCATCTATTCTCGAGGCCCTATTCATTCTCATGTTTGATTTGTTTAGGACTATAGAATTTATATTATGAGCGAAATATTCATTCCAGCCCTAAACTGAATCCTCATTCCAAGCTTTGAGGCCGAATTACATTTCTATTAGCGAAAAAAATGTGAAGGACAAAACATGTCCTTCATTTTTGTTCAAACTACAACTTTACTTAAAATCATTCTTTCCTGTTCTTGGCTCATTTTCTGTTAGAAAATTTCAAAATATAAAATGAAAAGACTGATTAAAATGTTGTTTAATCAACGTACAAGTAAAACTAGTGTTTGGTATGACTCCGGGTGAAGTAAAATCATGTTAAAATGATTTTTACTAATTTTATAGGGCAGTCAACTGCCCATAAAGAGTAATCAACTGCCCTTGCGCAGTGAACATTCTGTTCGAAAAATGCTCTTAGGCAGTCGAATGCTCTTGGGCAGTCGGATGCCCTGGGAGGGCAGTCGGATGCCCTGGGAGGGCAGTCAGATGCCCCGGGATGGCAGTCAACTGCCCAAATAGGGCAATCAACTGCCTATACAAAGTGAAAACTCGGATTTTAAGTTACTTTAAGGCAGTCGACTGCCATATGAAGGCAGTCGACTGCCCTCCTGGAAGTTGCATTCTGTTTCAAAAATACACTAGGGCATTCGGATGCTATTTTCGAGCATCCGACTTCCTTGCCTGGAAATCCAAGGGCAGTCAACTGCTCTAATGCAAAATGAATTGTAATGACTAGTTTTCTTTGAATAGGTACAACCTCATTCAAAGGGTAATCTTTCACTACAAAATGGTTAAAGGACATAACCATTGAATTTAAGAGGTGTGAACAATCTGAAATATGTGTTTGTTTAAATGAAACAACACAATTGAAAGGTTGTGACATTCAAATCAAAGGTTACATCTCTTGAAATTATCTCTATAAAAGAGATGACAATCTTCATTCAACAATATAACGAAAATATTCTGAATTCTTCTTTCTCTCCCAATCTCAAAATAGAAAACAAGTCTCTTAGACATTGTTTGCTGCAGAAAACTTTGGCTAAGACATAATACTTTTGTATTTGTCTAAAGTGTTTAGTGGTTTAATATTACAAGTGCAAGGTAATATTAAACAAGTTGACTTCATTGTATCCTGAGGCTATTTCCATAATCCCTGTTGCATACTATAACTGGATGGGGGTGAAATAAGTCTAAGAAAGTGGCATTATAGCAGCACGCCTTGAAGTCTTTCTCTGCATTTAGTTCGTGACTGTTCGTGATCAAAGAAGTTCAATTCCAAAAGTTGAAGTCCAAGAAGAAGTTCAAGTTTTTCATCTTCATAGTACCCCAAGTGGACAAGATCTGTAATCCCATTTTTTTTTCTTTAACAATCTTAAGACTTAAGTTCAGAAACCATGAAGATGGAAACGTTGAAAGAATTGGCATTTAACTTCCAAAAGTTGGAGAGGTTCGATGGAGGGAACTTCCTAAGGTGGCAACAGAAGATGAAGATTTTACTTACATCCCTCAATGTGCTCTATGTACTCACAACACCAAGACCAGAAGAAAAAGAAGATGATACAAATGAGGAAGTGCATCAAAGACAAAAGTGGGACAACGATGACTACACTTGTAGAGGATGCATCCTAAATGGTATGTCTGATTCTTTATTTGATATTTTCATCACAATCAATACATCAAAAGAGTTATGGGAAAAGCTGGATGCAAGATACATGAAGGAAGACGCAACTAGCAAAAAGTTCCTGGTAACAAGTTGGAACATTTTTAGAATGAATGATTCCAGACCTATTATGAACAGTTTGCTGAGATTGAAGTCATCCTTAACAAGTTTAAGCAGTATTCAATGAACATGGATGAGTCAATTATAGTGTCCTCTATAATTGACAAACTTCCAGCATCATGGAAAGATATCAAGAGAACCTTGAAACACAAAAAGGAAGAAATCACTCTTGATTACCTTGCAAACTATCTTCGGATTGAAGAGCAATATCGCAAGGAGAATGACAAAGAAAAGGAGAAGGAGACTAACATCTCCAAAGTCCAAGTGGTGGAGGATATTGTTTCTAACAAAAAATCCACAAAGAAGAAGAAAGAACTTTCCACCAAAGGCAAGAAGTTCAAGAGGAAAGGTGCATGTTTCCACTGTGGAAAACCAGGGCACTTCAAAAGGGATTGCTATGTCTTCAAAAAGAAGAAAGAAGCATCCAATGCAACCAAGGACAACTTTTTTGCTGTGATTTCTGAAATCAATGTCATTGAAGACAAAGAAGCATGGTGGATAGATTCTGGTGCTACAAAACATGTGTGCACAAACAAGGCTATGTTCAAAACTTTCAAAGAGGAAGTAGATGGCATTGTGCTCTACATGGGGAATTCTTCTTCAACTGAAATCAAAGGCAAGGGGACCATAGATTTAAACTTCACTTCTGGAAAAACATTGACTTTAACCAATGTTTTCTATGTTCCAGAAGTTAGGAAGAATCTAGTGTCTGGTAGTTTACTCAATAAGTTTGGGTTCAAAGTTGTCTTTGAGGGGGATAAGTGTATACTATCCAAGAGTGGAACTTTTGTGGGAAAGAGATATGCCAATGAAGGCATGTTTAAACTTAATGTATCTCATTTCAATATCAATAATAAGAAGAATGATTCAGCTTATATTGTGGATTCTTTTGATTTATGGCATAGTAGATTAGGACATATAAACTATGATAAAGTAATCATGATGTCTAAATCTAATATGGTTCCATATGTAGTTAGAAGTGATGAAAAATGTAGAACTTACATGCTAACTAAAATAACAAAGAAACCTTTTTCCAAGGTAGAAAGAAATTCTAAATTGTTTGAATTAGTGCATAGTGATGTAGGAGATTTGCATGGAACCCCATCAATAGGAGGAAAGAAATATTATGTGACATTCATAGATGATTTCTCCAAATATTATTATGTCTACTTAATGCATTCTAAGGATGAATCATTAGATAAGTTTAAAACTTATAAAAATGAAGTAGAATTACATTGTAATGTTAAGATTAAAACCTTAAAAACTGACAGGGGGGGAGAATACTATGATCCAACATATTTTGAAACTATCGGCATTGTTCATGAGATTACATCACCATATAGTCCCCAATCTAATGGTGTGGCTGAAAGGAAAAATAGAACATTAATCGAAATGGTTAATGTTATGTTATCCTATTCAGGATTAGGACAAGGATTTTGGGGGAAGCAATGTTGACTGCATGTCACATTCTTAATAGAGTTCCTATCAAAAGGAACAATATTATCCCATATGAATTATGGAAGAAAAGGAAACCCAACTTGAGTTACCTTAAGGTATGGAGTTGTAGAGCAATTGTAAGAATTCCTGAACCTAAAAGAAAGAAATTAGGTGAGAAGGGAATTGAGTGCATCTTTATTGGTTATGCACAAAATAGTAAGGCATATAGATTTTTGGTTGTTGAACCAAATAATTCAATATCAATTAATACGATCATTGAATCAAGAGATGCATTGTTTGATGAAGGAAGGTTCAAACTGATTCCTTTACAAAAAGAAGTTGCTCAAACTAATTCTAAGGAATTAGGGAATTCCACCATAATTGAAGAACAAAACCTTGTACCAAGAACAAGCAAAAGAGCAAGAAAAGCTAAGACTTATGGTTCAGATTTTCACATGTTTCTTATGGAGGGATCAAGAGAAACCATAAGCAATCACATTGAATATTGTTTCAATATTGAATCTGATCCAAAATCATTTGAAGAGGCTATGAAGTCTCAAGATGTAGCTTTTTGGAAAGAAGCTATAAATGATGAGATGGATTCAATTATGGGGAGCAATACTTGGATCTTAGTAGATTTACCTCCAGGTTGCAAACCAATTGGTTGTAAGTGGATTTTCAAAAAGAAAATGAAAGTGGATGGTACTATAGACAAGTTTAAGGCTAGACTTGTTGCTAAGGGATTTACACAAAAACATGATATCGATTATTTCGATACATATGCACCAGTAGCAAGAATTGCTACAATAAGAATGCTAATAGCATTGGCCTCAATTTATAAATTGGAAATTCACCAAATGGATGTCAAAACAGCATTTTTATATGGTGAATTGGATGAGGAGGTGTATATAGAACAACCCAAAGGGTTTGTTATTCCTGGACAAGAAAGGAAAGTGTGTAAATTAATGAAGTCCTTGTATGGACTTAAGCAAGCACCTAAGCAATGGCATCAAAAGTTTGATGAAGTACTCCTAGCAAACGGATACATTATAAATGAATCCGATAAATGTGTCTATAGTAAGATCATAAATGGAAAAGGTGTCATCATATGTTTATATGTAGATGACATGTTAATTTTTGGTACAGACTTGGAACAAGTTGAAAATACCAAGAAGTTTTTATCGAAAACTTTTCCATGAAAGACATGGGTGTTGCAGATGTGATTTTGGGAATAAGAATTCATAAAAGAGAAAACAACTTAATCTTATCCCAATCACATTATATTGAGAATATTCTCAAAAGGTTTAACCACTATGAATGTGCAACGATTGCAACACCATATGATCCAAATTTGAAATTGAATTCAAATAAGGATAAACCAATTACACAACTTGAATATGCAAGAGTGATTGGTTGTTTGATGTATGCCATGACATGCACAAGACCGGATATTGCTTTTGCTGTTGGAAAGCTTAGTAGATATACAAGCAATCCAAGTAAAATGCATTGGAAGCCCATTTCTAGAGTATTAAGTTACTTGAAGAAAACTATGAATTATGGCATTGCTTATAGTGGTGAACCTTCTGTTTTAGAAGGTTACACAGATGCTAGTTGGATTAATAACATGGAGGATCATTCATCCACTAGTAGATGGATATTCATGTTTGGTGGGGGTGCAGTTTCTTGGGGATCCAAGAAACAAACTTGTATTTCTGATTCTACTATGGCTTCAGAATTTGTGGCATTAGCTTCGGCAAGTAAGGAGGCTGAGTGGTTGAGAAACTTACTCTATGAAATTCCTTTATGGCCTAAACCAATGTCACCTATATCAATACATTGTGATAGTGAAGCTACACTATCAAAAACTTATAGCCAAGTATATAATGGGAAATCTAGACATATTGGTCTAAGGCACAGCTATGTTAGACAATTGATTAAAGATGGGGTGATCACCATTAACTTTGTCAAGTCAAGTGAAAACTTGGCGGATCCATTGACAAAAGGTCTCACAAGAGAGATAGTGTCTAGAACTTCCAAATGGATGGGACTAAAACCCATTTGAATTAGTCACACATAATGAAAACTCAACTCAACACTTAATTGGACATTAAGTCTTGAGTTCAATGAGATCAAGTACATTATCTTAATGTGGCTGCAAGTATTATGCTGTTATACATCTCAAAGGTTATGAATACTTGAAATCATATGAAAATAAAGAGGTTGAGTTGTTACTCTTAATGAACCCATAACACGTAAGTATAAGTGTTGGAATGCTTATATGATTTCATTTCTGATGAGTTCACCTATATGAGTGGAAGTGGTGCCGCTTCTAGGAGCTTAGGGTTTAGCTCTTAAGCACTCATGAAATGATACAAGACACATGGCCAGTATAAGTGTCGAAGTTCTACTAAATGACTTTGGACAAATTTTTGAAGTCTCATGTGAGATTTAGTCTTTAGTTAATCATCATAGAACCGTTGGTTCAAGACTTAGTCCACCATACCGTTCTGATTAACTGAAAGTACTTTTTCTCTAAGGTGATGGTTCAAGACCTAGTTCACCATCATTTTATGCATGAGGATTCCTCAAGTATTAGACTTGTTCTATTTTGAAATTGGTGGGGGATTGTTAGAAAATTTCAAAATATAAAGTGAAAAGACTGATTAAAATGTTGTTTAATCAACGTACAAGTAAAACTAGTGTTTGGTATGACTTCGGGTGAAGTAAAATCATGTTAAAATGATTTTTACTAATTTTATAGGGCAGTCAACTGCCCATAGAGGGCAGTCAACTGCCCTTGTGCAGTGAACATTCTGTTCGAAAAATGCTCTTGGGCAGTCGGATGCCCTGGGAGGGCAGTTGGATGCCCCGGGATGGCAGTCAACTGCCCAAATAGAGCAGTCAACTGCCTATACAAAGTGAAAACTCGGATTTTAAGTTACTTTAAGGCAATCGACTGCCATATGAAGGCAGTCGACTGCCCTCCTGGAAGTTGCATACTGTTTCAAAAATACATTAGGGCATTCGGATGCTATTTTTGAGCATCCGACTTCCTTGCCTGGAAATCTAAGGGCAGTCAACTGCTCTAGTGCAAAATGAATTGTAACAACTAGTTTTCTTTGAATAGGTGCAACCTCATTCAAAGGGTAATCTTTCACTACAGAATGGTTAAAGGACATAACCATTGAATTTAAGAGGTGTGAACAATCTGAAATATGTGTTTGTTTAAATGAAACAACACAATTGAAAGGTTGTGACATTCAAATCAAAGGTTACATCTCTTGAAATTGTCTCTATAAAAGAGATGACAATCTTCATTCAACAATATAACGAAAATATTCTGAATTCTTCTTTCTCTCCCAATCTCAAAATAGAAAATAAGTCTCTTAGACATTGTTTGCTGCAGAAAACTTTGGCTAAGACATAATACTTTTGTATTTGTCTAAAGTGTTTAGTGGTTTAATATTACAAGTGCAAGGTAATATTAAACAAGTTGACTTCATTGTATCCTGAGGCTATTTCCATAATCCCTGTTGCATACCATAACTGGATGGGGTTGAAATAAGTCTTAAGGAAAGTGGCATTATAGCAGCACGCCTTGAAGTCTTTCTCTGCATTTAATTTGTGACTGTTCGTGATCAAAGAAGTTCAATTCCAGAAGTTGAAGTCCAAAAAGAAGTTCAAGTTTTTCATCTTCATAGTACCCCAAGTGGACAAGATCTGTAATCCCATTTTTTTTTCTTTAACATTTTCTTCGCATAGGCATTTTCGCAGATTGAGATTAAAGCATCTTGTCTCCATATTCTCCTCTCTTCTTTAACATTGTTAGTCATTTTTTTTCTTCTTATGTTTTCAAAAGGTATGTAACTTCTATATCTAATTGCTATCACATTAACAACTTCATATTTCCCCTAACTGATCATATTCTCTTAACCTCCTTAAATGTGAAACTTCATTTTTTTTTCCGTCTTATCAATTCCCTCATTTATTTTTTTAGTTGATCATATTCTCTTAATCTTCTTAATTTCTTTTGTTAATTCTCATGTTTGTTTTTTTTAATCGATCATATTTTCTTAATCTCCTCAAACGTCTAATTTCTTTTTCTCTTTCCTTCTCTCTGGTTTTTTTTCTTTAAGTTATGTCTCTATGGATGCCATGTATTATCATTTTTGAGATGGGTTTTTTGTATGTTCTTTTTCAAGCTCTAGTTCTTCTGTGTTTATGTTATGTTCAAGCTTCATGGCTTCAAAGTGGATTTTCTGTGAGGTTATCATATACTTGTTTGTGATGGTATATTCACATGTTAGAACAAGTTGGAAGCTCCGAAATGAATCTTATATTCACATGTAGTCAAAATCTGCAAAGTGTTCATGTAGTTGTGTAAAGATTCATTTCACTTTTCTTCCTTTGGCTTATATTAGTGCAGTATATTTGTTTATATTCTTAACTGTAAATTCTCTGATCCACTAACAGGTTGTACTTTTTGATTCCTTTGTTACCATTGGTTGTTCTGAAAGCTTATAAATTGTTATTTTTGCAATGGACTATCAATGAAACTTTTGGAGCGAGAAGAGTTGGCTAATTACAATTTTCAGAACAAATATATGAAGCCTTTTGTCATTTTGTTATGGGTAAGAGTAGAGTTGTTGAAAAATTAAAAGTTAAACTTTTTTATTTATATTATCTTTTATTTTATCCATTGATAATTAAACATACCGGCCATTTCAAAATTAGAAAAATTATCTAAATAATCCACTTATTTAAAATTATATATATATATATATCTATATATATGATGAGCGAACCAATTACACATGTGTAAAACAAATTTAGTTTTACACACGTTCATATCTTTTTATATGATTCATAATTTTTTAATCCGACCGTTGAATTTTATGTTCTATTCACATAGATCATGCATGCCAATTTTCAAATTAATCGAATACGTCTAACTATTTATTTCATAAAATAAAATTTCAACCGTTGATATATATTGAAAAAAATACTATTCTCAATTAAAATGATAGAAATAGCATATTGATTCAAAAATTTACATACATAATAAATATGAGTAGGTTGTTAAATCCAACGATTGGTTTGCAAAAATATTAATCCTATATGAAGATATAAAACTGTGTAAAACAAATTTGTTTTTACACATGTGTAAGTGGATCCTTTTTCTTTCTCTCTCTCTCTCTCTCTATATATATATATATATTTATTTATTATATATATATATATGGACACATAAAAAAGATCAATGCTTATCTGTTGCTTATTATTTATTTATTTTATTTTAATCATACATAAGCATTAAATAAATATCAGTTTTTTTTTATCATTTTGTTCAATTTTTTATCTATAACATGCACGATTATAATTGTTCATTTTATCCATACATTGTAAATTCTAAAATTATTGAAAATTTTGAAAGAAAGAATCCAAATAGCATTAACATCTTAAAAGCTAAAAATGAGACTATATCCCTTAATTATCAAATTTTAAAATTTTATTCAACTACCTAAAACCTAATCACTTAAAAGGTATCTATTTTAATAAATTCTAATAAATTTTAATAATTTACCAAAATCTAATCACTTCGAATAAAATAGTTAAATTATTATCTAATTTAAAATAATTAAAATATTATATGGTATCTAATCCATTTTAAAAATAAAACTAATTATCTAATACATTTAAAACAAATAATTAAGCATAATTTTTAAAAGATTTAAAGAGTAATTGTAACTAGAAAAAAAAATTTATGTATATATACAAATTTATATAAAATTAATCTGTTCACCGCATGGGTTTGCAATCTAGTTAGAAAAGTAGTAGTATTAGATTTCTTCTTAAACCTGTTTATCAGCCAGGTTGAATTGGGTTTGTGTCCGGCTTAAGTAAAGTATTAAGGAATTGAATATGAATTTAAGCTTGGTCGGACCTAATTTTCAAGCTTAATCTTTTGTTCAAATCCGTTTTTACATACAATAAATGAACCCAAAATCATCCAAATCCATCCAAATATTATTAATTTGTTTTAGAAAAATTATAATAAAAGATAAAAACATTAAGACATATAATAGTTAATAAGTATATCACATTAAGCTTGAATAAATTCTTATAAAAATACTACAAAAAATAAAAAATTTAAATTAAAGTTCAAAAGAATACAAACTCAATTTAAATTTATAAAATCAAAAGTAATAATAAACGCATCACTATGAAAAAAAAGTAAAAGATTATAATTAGCGGGTCAGGTAACGTTAGGTTTAAATTTGAAATATTAGGTTTAAATTTGAAATAGTAAATCAAAAGTTGGTCTATTTTTTAGTGTGCTTTGATTTTCAAATCCAAACTCATTTAATATGTTTAATATTGGATAATTATCTCATATATCGTTAGTAGAGTTTTTTGATTCCACAAGTGGAGTTAGGATCATAATACATGTTTTATTTTATATATTTTTTATGGATAATTATATTATGCACTGCTGATGGAGTTACTCCACCAACGGTGTATGTAATAATTATTCCTTTTTTATTTTCTTAATGATGAGAGTTATACTAAAGATCAATGAGCCTTGTTATGAGTCAAACTGAAGATCATTAGGCCTAAAGATAGATTTAGCCTTATTAGAAAGAATATTCAGGAAGACTATGCAAGATCCAGGAAGACTATGAAAAATTCATTAAGTGACCATTTAAGCTGTGGGTCTTAAAGGTAATTACGCACAAAATAACTCCTATCAATAGGTCATAAGTATTATCTTTACTCTCTAAGCTCTATTTGCCTTTTAAAACCCTAGAAAAATCCTATCTGACTTAAACATCGGAGTGCACCCCTACGCCCTTTGATGATTTTTTTTGTAGAGTTGTTGGAGACAAACTAACACGAAAATTGAGATATCACATTAGCAATAATCATTGTTGTATCTAGGTAACAACAATTGGCACCGTCTATGTGAACAACAAGCCATTTGCTCACCATTATTCTAGGTGAATAAATCAGCATTAATGGCACTATTGCTGGACTCACTGCACATGGCAACGAGGACAATGGCTAGGGCAGTGGATTTGTCTCTCAGTCCATCAGCGAATCTCGAGATCTTCAAGCTTGATTTCTAGAAGGCTTAATAGCCAAATATGTCCTCAACGTTTGTCACAAAATGGAATTAAGTCCTCAACGTTTAATTGCATCAAAATCAGTCCTAAACATTTCAAAATAATTGAATTAAAGACATTTCCGTTAATTTCCTCTAACACCGTTAAGTTTTATTACTGTTCATGTGTGTGCAGGGGTAACGGAAATTAAATGATTTAACGAAAATGTCTTTAATTCAATTATTTTGAAACGTTTAAGATCGATTTTGATGCAATTAAACGTTGAAAATTTAATTCCATTTTGTGGTAAATGTTGAGGACGTATTTGGCTATTAAGCCTTTCTAGAACGACAATTGCATGCTTCCTGCAGTAGGTGAGTGCCCCAACTCAGAATGATTTAACCATCTCGCTCAAGGCAAGAATGGATCCGATTCCGATGCGTTTTCACTCGGGCTCATTGCTAGTGGCCTTGTTAACGGTAACATCGATCTTTGGAATCCCTTAACCCTGATCTGGTAAATTGCATTTTCTTATATTCTATCTATAATGTGCATATCTTTTGATTTATCTAACTCACTTTAATTTCGATTGAATTGGAATGCAGATAAGTCTATAAGTTGCCTGGATATATTGCGCATTTAAAGTGTACAATGCTAATGTGGATGGTAAAATGGTGACTACTTTTAGTTAGTTGGGAATTAAAAAATCCCATTAGAATTTGAAGAAAATTTTTGGGAAAAAAAAAACCTTCATCGAACCCGTGACATGCAATAACTCTTTTACTAATTATTTTGCTTTTAGAAAAGTTTATTTTTAAAGTAACCCATATTCAGGCTACACTTTGTATTATAGTTATTGCAGTGGGGGTAGTTTCATTAGCCTTTGGAACTTACTTAGCACTCTCCAAGATTGTTGAGAATTTGAGAAGCTGAAAGCTTTTCCTTGTTTAATTAACTTTCTAGAGTTGCCTTGGTTATGTGGACAAAGTCTATGCTAGCTATGCCGCTTCTTCAATATCCGATTTTGAGTCATCTAGAATTTTGCGTCCCTACTTGAACTTTTGATGTGTTTTTTTTTTAATGTGAGTTAAATTAAAAAAAAAAAGAGAGATCAAATTGAATGAACCTGATTTTTCCTTTTTAAAAAAAAAATTAATCTTGCAATTAGTGAAACTAGAATGAAATCATCATCAGAATGAGCAAATTAATATAACTGTAGATAGAGATTACTTCTTTATTCAAATATATCATTTTTTTGCTACATTTCCTCTCTTCAAATTCCAAATAATAATAATAATAATAATAATAATAATATAAATGATATAGGTTTAGAGAAACTGATTTTCAAGAAGAAATGATATATAAAAAAAATAGCTAAACAACTTGAAAGAAGAGATCTTTACTAAAATTTCTTTGAACTTATGGAGCCAGCCAAATATCTGAAGTAGGATGGCTAAAACTTTTTGAACTATAAAACTGTGGTACACTCCTAATTATGATCATTAGAAGTTTGTCAGAGGTTTTTGAAACCATCAGAGAAGGCTTCAGAAATATAGTAGCTTTAGAATCCTGTCAGCATATTCCATTGATAGACTAAATTATATTAGAAAAGTTGTTCAAATCTCAACAAATTAGTTTGTTAGGCACATAAAAATGGGCCAAACTCTATAAACAAAAAAAGGTTAAAGGCCTTACTTTTTTTCTAAAAATCCATTGTGAAAGAACCTATATAAGATACCATAACTTTAAACAAAATAAAAAATAAAAGAAGTAAAAGAAATGAAAACTCTTTTCTTTCACAGGCTAAGTTTCCATGATTTTCATTATTTTACTAGAAGGTTTCTCAAAATGGAAAAGTGAAACCTAGGTGCAAAATTTTTAGGAACTTTGCACCATTCGGTGTTACAGTTTCTAATTTTTTGTTCCTTAAGCGTAAAATGCGTGAGACAGGCAACAAAAAGTCTCTAAGCGAAAAATGTCGAGACGGGCAACAAAAAGTCCCTAAACGAAAAATACGAGACGGGCAACAAAAAAGTCCTTAAGCGAAAAATGCATGAGACGAGCAACAAAGAATCCCTGAGCAAAAAAGCGCGAGAAGGGCAACAAAAAATTCCCTAAGCATAAAATACACAAGACGGACAACAAAAAGTTCCTAAGCGAAAAATGCACGAGATGGGCAACAAAAAGTCCCTAAGTGAAAAATGCTCAAGATGAGCAACACATAGGCTTGAAACAAAAAATGCATGAGGTAAGCCATGAATAAAATAAAAGTCCCTAAGCGAAAAATGCGCGAGATGGGCAATACAAGGACTTAAAGTGAAAAATACATGAGATGGGCAACCCAAGGGCTTAAAGCGAAAAAATGCGCAATGTAATCCACAAATACAGTAAAGAGCTTAAAGCAAAAAATGCACGAGTAAGCTGGACATGAGAAATTTAAAAGCTTGAAGCGAAAAATATATAATATAAGTCATGCACATGAAAGACATGAAAGCGCACAAGTTTGAAGCGAAAAATACACGACGTAAGCCATTCACGTGAAATGTGAGGACTTGAAGCAAAAAATACAGGAGGTTAGTCTGATTGTTATATAAGATGAGTTTAAATAAGTGCAAGGTAAATGTGTAGGAGTTCTTTATAAAAGACTGAACTCTTTCACAATAAACTGGGGGCATTTACCATGTACATACATACAAATTAAAGCATGAAAATAAAGCAAGAAAGTAGAACTTTTCATTCATTCAACTCTAGAGTTGTATTACAATAACTGTCTCCTAGATTGACCTCTGTAGCAAGAGGAGTATCGATACTAACAGACACCTAGGCGTGTGTGTCCTAAGGCACTATAATGTTAAGAGCTTGATCCTTAGAAAAGTTAGCCTCTTGATTATCTAAATCATCTTTGTCCAAGCTTACGAGAACCTTGTCCACTTTGGGTCGACGAAAAGGCTCCTACGGGCCGATGAGATCGGATAGATCTTTATAAGTGCCCATCCTTAGAAAAAGCTTCTTAACCCTCAGCATCTGGATCAAGCTTTGACCAATTAGGAGAGTGCTAGGTACAAACCAAATTTGATGAAACCGGTTAAGAATATAAGCCTCCTTTTGTGGCACTTCTTGGAAAGACGATGCATCCTCATAGCCTTAACCTGGATTTGGTCTTATTCCTTTTGGCTAAGAGAAGGCTTTGGTGGCTATGCAATCTTGTAATTTCTCCCCATAGCTATTGGTTTCCATCAGCTAGGAACTTGAGTTCAAAGAGGAGTGGCATACTCCACTTGAAGAGCATTCATCTCAATTGAAGTGGAGGAAAACGTATACTTGTAGTGCTTTGAAGAGGCAATCTTAGCCTTTTTTATCTCAAAATCATCTTTAAGATGAAGCAGCTCCAGTTGCTCAAGTTCACTTATGGCTTCCACCTTAAACACTAAGTGCTGAGCATTAATAGCAATTGTTTGTTGCGTGGCTTGCAAACAAGTAAAACAAGTTAGGAAACTCACAAGACATTCACATGAACGTGAAATAAAGGATTTGAAACTTACACTCATCACTTCCAAAACAGCCATGTCTGTTAAGAGGAGTGATATGGGGAGTACAGGTATGTCTCTCATTGACAACTCCATGAATAGCTTCCTCTTATCTTTCATGAGGAGCTTGGATATATTAATGGACCTTCAGGCTCTAAAAGAGGATTTATGGACTCGTGAGAGCATCTACCATGCCTTAACCAGTAGATAGGATGTTCTCCTGTGTGAAGAAAGTAAATAAACCACTCTCTCTTCCATAACATAACCAATCAATTTGCTGACTGTACACTCTTTAAGATAGAGAAAATCCAATCCTCAAAGGATCTCCTCCCACAAATACCCATTAGGTTGGAATACCTAAACCTTCTAGGATTTCAATGAAGAACTAAGCAGATTCATATTTGTGAAGTTTGCTTAGAAGCTCCCTAAAATATCTATTTTGAAATCCTTTTTCAGATGCCTCTTAGATAAAATAGGACACTGACTCAGAGAATCCATGGGCATTGAAAGGGCATTTAACAAAAGAAATAATAGTGTGACATCGTTCCTATTACAATTTATGAAGAAGCCCATTAGTTGAGCCCACAGGTGAAAAATATAAAGTCTCTTGCAATAATTCTAAAAAAGGGGTAGCGAAAGAATCTAAAAAGTCTATGGACCTAAAATGATCTTAATTAAAAAAAACCATATATACTCTTCCACAGGGTATTCTGCGAAAGAGTTAATGAGAGTTATATTAAGGATCATTAGGCCTTGTTATGAGTCAAACTAAAGTTCATTGGGCCTAAAGATGACTTAGCCTTATTAGAAAGAAGATTCAAGAAGACTATGGAAGATCCATTAAGTAACCATTTAAGCTGTGGGTTTTAAAGGCAATTATGCGCAAAACAACTCCTATAAATAGGTCTAGGTATTATCTTTACTCTTTAAACTCTATTTGCTTATTAAAACCCTAGAAAAATCCTATCTGACTTAAGCATTAGAGTGCGTACGCAAGGGAAAGCTCCTGCGCCCTCTAATGGTTTTCTTTTTTGCAAAATTTTTGGAGACAGACTAGAGCGAAAATTGAGATTATCACGTCAGCAATAATCATTTTTGTATCTGGTAGCAACACTTAATATTTTTATAGGACATGTGTCATGATCCTAATCCCGCATGTAGAGTTAAAAAATTTCACTGACAATGTATAAGATATTAATCCTTAATATTTTTATCCAAATCCGTTTAAAAAATAGACAAATTTTTAAATTTAAAGGGATATCTCGACTCTTGAATAGGTCTGTTTTTTCGTTAATGAATCTAGTATTCCTGAAACAGTAGTAGAAACAATGGTTTTTTTTTAGGGCGCTTTGATTTCAAATCAAAATTTGTTTAATTAGTTTAATATTTTTATCCAAATACGTTCAAAAAATTGACAAATTTTTAGATTGAAAGGGTTAGCTCAGTTTTTGAACATGTTTATTTTCCGTCAGTGAATTTAGTAATACTGTAGTACTAGCGGAAGCAGTTGTACCGGTTACAGTATTTTAAAATAAAATTCGTTATCAGATTACCTTAGCCTAAGCTTAACTTGACATAGTTAGACCCGCCAAGGAGCTAATTCTATGCGGAGTAGTGGTTGTTAATTTTAATGTTTCTGTCAGTAAAAGTATTACTAGAATAAGCGAAACTGGTACATGATTATGGCTAAAAGAGTTCTCGAGAGTTTCCAGGACAAAATAATCCAGCTGTGAAGTCCACCCAGTGGAGAAAAAATATAGTGATCAATCGAGTGATTTGCATGTGAACTACACAGAAGAACAAGTAAAAGAACTAATTCTTCCGGGATAAGATTCAACAATGTTGTTAACACCTACATTGTCCCCACGTCCCAAAGATTCCCCGTCCCCCACTTCACCGCCTCCTCGACAACCACTTCCGGTGCTACAGCCACCGCTAGAAGCACCAGTCTTGTCGCCACCTTCTCCGCCAACAAATTCTGCATCTCCCGTTGTTTCTCCTCCACCCTCACTGAAGCTGCCTTTGGCCCCAATATCAACCCCGGCAAAACCGCCTTCCGGTCTCTCCGTGACGCCTCCCCCACCTCCAGCCATTGCTGTAAGTCCGCTTACTCCTTCACAGCCTCCAACGCCACCGGTCTTTACTTCCCCACGACCACCACCACCTGTCACTATTACCATTAGTCCAGTATATTCTCCACCGCATTCCCCACCTCTAGCATTGGTTATTCCTTCCCCACGGCTCCCCCCAACTCCTTTTGCACCTCCTCAACCATCTACTTCTTTGCCATCAACTTCGCCACTGCCATCTCCCCTCCAGCATCTGTTATTCTTCCACCTCCTGCAGCAAATGCTCCCTCTCTAGCTCCACCAAAGCCACCTATTGATCCGCCTTCTTTTACTTCGGTGCCTCCACCACCACCAGGAGCTTCTCATGCTAGTGGGGCTCCTAACCCTCCAGGATCGTCTCAGGCATTTCCACTGCCTGCACCACCACCTGCAGCTTCTCATGCTATTGGGGCTCCTAACACTCCAGGATCGTCTCAGGCATTTCCACTGCCTGCACCACCACCGGCATTACCACTTGCAGTTAGAAAAGGAGGTTTGCCGGCCACAAAGCAGGGGTTACATTCGCCAATTGGGCTTATAGCTGCGTGCATTGGTGTTGGTATTCTACTGTTTGTTGTGTTTGTACTCGTGTGCATTTGTGGCAAAGGAAGGAGGAGAAAACAGAAGGCTTTGGAGGGTAATAAAAAAGATCAATGTTTGGTGACAAAAGGTGAGGTTAATTGGTTAATATAGTTCCAGTCATAACTACTCACTCTAGTTTTCTGACAGAATTTCAATGTTGGTCGTGTTGTTAGATGATTTTGTTGCTGCTCCAATCCAACATGAACAAGAGAAAGTTGCCCCACCAGGAGCTCATGTCATCAAAGTGCTACCAAAAGCCCTGCCTCCACCGCAGTTCACCAATGCTAAAGGCTCTGGTTCTAATGATTCAGTAACTGCTACTGCCCATACCACTTTTAATTCCTCAAGTCGCATTTTTAATTATGATGAATTAGTCGTGGCCACCAATGGCTTTTGTGAAGCCAACCTTCTTGGACAAGGCGGTTTTGGGTACGTCCACAAAGGAGTCCTGCCGAATGGGCAAGAAGTTGCAGTTAAACAGTTGAAGGCCGGGAGCCATCAGGGGGACCGTGAATTCCAAACTGAGGTTGACACAATTAGCCGAGTGCATCATAAACATCTTGTTTCCTTGGTTGGGCACTGCATTAGTGAGGCTGACAGGTTGCTTGTTTATGAGTTTGTTCCAAACAACACCTTGGAATTTCACTTGCATGGTTAGTCTGATTTCCTTCTCCTCATTTATATGATCAGAAACTTCAGCAATTCAATGTGTTGAAAGAGTGATTTCTCAATATGCTGAAGGTTTCCTGGTGGATAGCTGGAATTTTGTCTCTGGTGCATGATGCATATTCCTATGCACTACCATGGTTTTGGTACCGATTCAGCTTTGGATGTGGCACTAATCATTGAATGTAATGTGTTGTAGGAAATGGTCTGGCAACTTTAGTTTGGGAAAGCCGATTCAAAATTGCTGTAGGGTCTGCAAAAGGAGTAGCATATCTCCATGAGGACTGTGAGTTCGATTCTTAACATTCTCTCTGATTTTTTTTCTACTTGTAGCTCTTTTCCTGAATTAAGAAGCAACAAATGAAGGAATCTAATGAATAACAGCTATATCTACTTCTAGAAATAGCTAAATTAAGTCATCTTTTCAGAGTCCAGTTCCTATTGAAGTGGTTCTTTCCTACAGGTAGTCCAACAATCATTCATCGCGATATCAAGGCAGCTAATATTCTTCTTGATCCTCGATTTGAGGCAAAGGTAGCTGTAAAAGTGTCTGAGTTTTCTTGTTTTATGATGTAGCTTGTCCTAACCTAGTATGAACTATGAAGTAATTTCAGGACAGATCTGATTACAGCCACTGATTTTGCATTCAGGTTTCTGACTTTGGACTTGCCAAATTTTTCTTTGATGCGAGTTCCTCTATCACACATATCTCCACCAGAGTGGTGGGAACTTTTGGGTTAGATCATTTCCTTTCTCACCGCCTCCCTTCAAATTTAAAACTATAATAACTTTGAACTTGCTTCTGCAACTATGTAATAATATGCACTTTCTTTTTTTTTTTAAATACATTTGCTCTAACAGCATACTGCTTGCAGATACCTTGCTCCAGAGTATGCATTGACCGGTAAATTAACGGATAAATCAGATGTATTTTCCTATGGCGTCATGCTTTTAGAGCTTATAACCGGACGTCCACCAATCATCGAGAAAGAATCCTCCATAAATGAGAGCCTCGTTGACTGGGTAAATCCTCATGCGTTGTTTGTATGAATTGTTATCATCTCCCAACTGATGGAAAACCAAGTAGCTTTACTAAAATGGTTCTGGATTTGCACCAAAAAAAAAAAAAAAGGGTTCTGGATTATCTTCTCTGCAAAGTACTTGTGGTTCCTTGCCACTATTACACCAAACTTCTGCTTTTGAAGCTTGGACTCAAATTGTTACTTCAATTCCAATTTTGAAATGTCAAAGGCTAAATAGTGGTTTCAGAGCTTATGTTATGAATGAGTAGTTAAAAAATGGAATTATGTCATATTTTTTTTGGGTGTTTAATAATTAAGAAAAGTTTGTGTTGGCTCAACAGTCTAGGCCCCTGCTTGCTCGGGCACTGGAAAATTACGATTTCGATGCTCTTGCTGATCCAAGGTTACGCGGCGCTTACAACAAAAGCGAGATGGCAAGCATGGCCGCTTGTGCTGCTGCTTGTGTACGCCAGTCAGCATGGCTCAGACCTCGAATGATCCAGGTATCTCCCAATTCCTTTCTTTTTGTCAACTTACATGCAATTAAGTAGATTCAAGGTTTTCGTTAACAAGTTCCCACGTTGCTTGTAATTGATTAAAGAGATATGTTTATAAGGGAAAATCAACTCTCATGCATAGCTTGGTGTCAAAGGGCCTTTAAAATGATTTTAAAAAGTCAAAGGATGGCATTTTACAAAAAATGTTTAAAATTCAATTTTGCAACAGATATATTTTCGTTATGTCTAGAATTACGTCTGAAAATGAATGGTTGTTAATTATCAAAAAATTACAACTATTTATTTGTGACTATTCACCTCCTATATAAGGAGATTAGATTTCCGGAATAATTACTCTATTTTTTTTTTATTTTTCACAAAGAAACTCTGAGACTTTGTTGTATCTTGAAATAACTTGCTTTTATATGAAGTAATATTACACTCAAGATAATGTAATCATACACGTCTTAAAACCATATATACTATAATTTTTCTAACAGAAATGGTGTTTATTTGTTTATCTTGAAGTAAAATTTGTACTAGTTCTTTCAATTTGTCCCAAAAACAATGCAGGTAGTTCGTGCACTAGAAGGAGATATTTCTCTCTCTTATCTTGATGAAGGAACGAGGAATTGGAGCAGCTCAACCAACCGTTCAGAAATTTCGATTCAAAATGCTCGAGGTTGCGAGACAATGAATAATAATATGGCATTGACAGGCAAGAGCCATAGCATCAGTGGATACACTGAAACGACCAGTGAATATGGTCTTAACCCATCTGCCTCAAGCACCCTATCTCAAAAAACAAATTGAGAAAGATATAACCAAGAACCACGGTTCAGAAACCCTTCTTAATATGGTACAGGAATTGTTCTTGTTCAGTTATTTATCCAGGAAAGTTAATGCAAAGAATTTAGGCATTATGTTAAGCCTCGCAACTAAATTTTTACTGCATATTTGCCATGCAATTGTAATCTTCCTTGATGCATCAAGGACAAGTAGATTGATACAAACACTTAATGGTTTTGTCACAAGCATTGTAGGCTAAAATTTAGTGTGTTGCATGAAGATAAACGCAGGAATTGGCATTCAGGATTGCACGAGACTGAGACCTAGTTCACTGAGGGCTGTGAATGGCTTGCTGCTAATTCAAGACTAGAAAGTAATCGTGCTGAAATGGAACCTGTCAAGAGGAATAAAAGCCAACTAATATCTTGCCGGAAAAGAGAATTATCAAAATCTTTTATCAGGTGGACAGAGAATAAAAATGATCGCGGACTTCCTCATATCCAGAGGGCCAAAAAAGAACCCAGAAAGCTAGCCATTCTCCGGCTATCAAAACCATAAACATTTGCATTCTCAGTAAATATTATCTTTTACCATGTATTTGCACTATATATCCCAAGTTGTTCACTAAATGAACATTCAAATTCAAGTAATTCATACACCCTGATCCCTTTTCTCCTTCGAAAGTATCAAAGAATTCAGCCATTGTTTCCAAGGAGCATCCTCTTGTTGCTCAATCCAAGACAAGAAACAGCTCTCCAACAAGCAGAAGAAGTAAACATACAGAAGTTGGTACCTCACTGGAATATATCAAAAATTTGCAACTTGAACAATTGGCCATAGACCTTCAAGAATTGAGGCTGGGACAAAATCCCTCTTTACATCTTCCTTGACTTGGGGGACACTCTTTCCAGCAGAAAATCCCATGTAAGTGAAAAACACAAGTAAATCCAATGGCCCAAAGATGAACCCATCAATTGCAACCTTAGTAGCCAAAAAACAAAAAGAATTTGGTTGTAGACGAAGTCACAACCTTATATATCTGTCCAAACCTTCATACCTACAAATGTTACCCAAAATCGTAGTTTCCAATTAAAGGTTTGCACATATCATCATCATCATCATCATCATCATGAGGGCCTTTATCCCAATACTAGGGTAGGCTAAAGGTTTGCATATATATGAACATATTTTCAGTCAAGTTAGCAATTGAATATTCTTTAATCTTATTTATCTTGACCATACAACTTTAAGGATGGAAGAATTCCAACAGCCAATCCAAATATAAGCAAAAGAGATCACCCATGAACCATCTCTAGTTCCCATAATATGCCCCTAACAGATTTTAAATCTTAAGCACATAACATCATTTGATGCATGAAAGTTATCATATATTGCAAGCTCTAAGATATATGACTAAGCAGTATACATTAGCATGATGTGAAGTTAACATCGTTTTGCCAAGTAAATCTATGGTGGTAGTGGATAATTTACCAGTAATGACCAACTGGTCCAACAAATCCAAACCCAAACAAGCTTGTTGTCGCCACTCGTTTCGAATTGATTGTTAATTCTTTCTCCTTTTCCTGATACACGCAAAAAAAAGTTTCATTCTACCAGAAGAAATAAGCTGAGTACCTCTAAAGTACTCACAAAACTAAAGATTTATAGAATAGACACAAGGCGGAATGCCGTGTTTGTATTACTGAAATATCTACAACAGTTATATTATTTCCATTTGGTGAACTTTTTGCAGCAGGAATAATGGGGATTGGATCTAAGGTAACTCTGCAATCATGCTCTTTATGCATTGCAGTTAACTGAAAGTCATGAAGTTGAAAAAGTGGTGACTGATGCAAAACTGCACCCATGTCAAAGAAAATCTGTCTTTTATGCATGTAACCAATAGACAAAAGATGAAAATTTCCTCTTTTTTAATGAAGCATAATCCAAACCAAAAAAAATAAATCACTCACAATTCCTTCTTACATATTATTTTTTCTCTCTCAACTCCGTGAGTTTGCACTCCAGTTTTCTCTTCAAAAGAAAAAAATGCAGCTTGTTTGTCCTAAATTGGCAGATGGAAAGCAACAAGAATCAACAGATAAACCCCAATTACAGAGCAAAATGTCGAAACTATACCAAAAAACTATGATTATCCGCCTACTTTCCAAAAAGAACCTGCCTACCTCATCAGGGGAGGAAAAGAATACGCAGCAATAAAAACCAAATTTTTTCTATGAATACAATTATCAAGAAATATATCAAAATTCACTCTAAAGAAAACAAAACAAACTCAAACAATGGAAGGAAAAAACTAAAAGAAATGGGAAAAATGGAAATGCAAGACTGCCAATTCGTCCAAACAGCAAGAAAAAGCGAGGCAATTGGAAACAATAGAAGATAAGCTATTAAAGTAGAGAAGGTGATGCCTTGGCTGTACCTGAAGATGACGATGTTTCTTGGCAGTTGAGTGAGCAATGGTTTGAGCAGCTATATCTCCAAAACCCCAAATCAAGCCTGAGCTTAAAACCTGTGTCTTTACTGGATGGATTGCCAAGCAATTCTGGTAGCATTTCCACAACCTCAACATTCTTTTGCATCAGAATGAAGAGGGAGATGAAGAAAAAGATTCTAGTCAAGATGAAGAAATGGAAATTAAACAAAAGAGGATGCATAGTGAGATGCCTTATCATCATTCCCATGGTAATAGATATTTAATTACAGTACTTTCCTTTTTTACGCAATAATGAAACCAAAGATTGAAATTTCTTTTCTTCGAATTTGTCTTCCCAGTACAAAACCCATATCCCCGTAAAGTCAGTTTCAGGCATAACGAGGGAAGAAATTTTTTTTTTTTTTTTGCAAGAGGAGAAGGTTTGAGGGAACGCAAAGAACTGCACACTGGGCCAAAATTCGTCAAATCTTAAATTTTAAGGGTCGTTTAGCATATTTTTATTTTTTATTTTTTTGTTTCTATTTTTAGTTTTTTCGAAAATAACAACAAAAAAACATGTTTAGTGTCGGGCTTTTATTTTCAAAAATGAAAACAAAAATAAAAATTTTTAAAATTATTTAGGGATGTAAAACGGGCGGGCCAATGCGGGCTAATACGGATACGGGCTTAAACGGGTTATGCTCGTTTAGGCCCGCATTTAAACGGGCCACAAAAAGCAAAACCGATCCGCTTTGAATGCGGGTCGGGCCGGCCCGGCCCACGGGCTTATGGATTAAAGCCCAAAAATAAAAGTAATAAAATTGGACTATATAAATTAATATTAAACTAAGACCAAAAATCAAATAAATTGGGCTTTTTCACTTAATTAGGCTTAATTTCAATTTCTTGAAGGAAATTTGGGTTGATAATTAAGTCAGTTAACCAAAATCATATATATTTATATATTATATATATATATATAAAATCATATCATATGAACTTGTTATTATTAATGAATCTTGCTTAAATTTCATTTACTAAATATCAAACAGTGGTGTAAATTTCATGGGCCTCACCATCATGAATCAATTTTGTTAAGAGTTAAAACTTAAAAGTTAAAACCAATTATTCTTGGCTAGCTGTTAGTGTTCAGTGTCAACACCTAGCAGTAGCCACCGGCCAGCCCAATGCAATAAGTGGTTAGTGTGGTTTAGGCATTTAGTTTTTACTTTTTAGCCGTTTTGGTTGATGATGACCGGTTAAGGAATGGCTGCAGCCTGTAGTCTGCAGAGAAACTAGAACGTAGGGCTCAATTTATGGTGCCAATTTTTGTGCTAATTACTTAGCAAATGAAATCAAACAGAGCTGCACATGCCAATTCTTTTGATATATTTAATATACAAAGTTTAATTTGATACATGAGCAATTCTGCCAATTCATGAATCATGAACCAGTAAAAAATATGCTAACACTATATTTTATATATTTATAAATTATATATAAATATAATGCTAATACTAAATTATATATATATATAAAATCCTGTAAGAGATCCACAAGGATTAAGGACCATGACCATGAGCCAATAAAAACACAAAAAAGGCAAGATTAAACTAAACACAGCAGTACACCAGATTCCAGAATAAACTTACTTAGTGCTATAAATATTAAACCCTCAACACAAATACACACATAACATCCATTAAAATTATGGTCTAAAAAAAGTGTAGTAGATGTCTAAAAGTCATAAAATCCACAAACATCCATTAAAAGCCACACATAAAAAAAAAAACATTAAACTTGTCATTTTATCTCAATATTCAAATGATTTGAATCATTTGATTCTTCCACCACATTATCTTTGTTTTCTTCATCATCTTCCCAACCTATAAAATAAAATTTTAAATTATTAAATTTTTACAATAATATTAATTACTATTACTAGTAAAATTTATTTATTCAATGAAAATAATTTACCACTTGATGTGAAACCGTGTAGCCAACTCCGAGTGCAAATGAGAGCTTGAACCTTCTTAGGAAGAAGACGACTCCTATACTTGTTTAGCACACGTCCCCCAATGCTAAAGGCGGTTTCAAAAGCCACAGTAGTGATGGGTATACTCATCAAATCACAAGCCATGTTAGCCAAAATAGGAAACCTAAAACTATGATCCTTCCACCATTTCAAGACATCCAAATCTTTATTAGTGGAAAAATCAAGTTTTGGCATATCCAAGTATACTTCCAATTGAGACTTGGAACTTGGGACATCATCTTCCTCATCATTTGCCAAGTCCATCCATACCTATATTGATGCATTTTATGCAAATACAATTAAAAAAGAATAAAAAGTTACTATTAATAAATTGAAGTTCACAATGAAATAAATATAACGTTTAAGGTATAAATGTTTATTATTTTAATTTATACTTACATCTAAATTAGAGATAGAATCTGTTGGAATAGAAAAGGCGAAAGAAATCTCGTTTTGCTCGCCTTGATCTTGACCATGTGATGAGCTAGAAGCATTCTTTTTATATTCTTCATAAAGCATAAATAGCTTCATTTTCACCACATCCAACCTCTCTTAAAACCTTGGGGATCAATTTTTAAAAAGCATCGTTTCAACATTGTGAACTTGACACGAGGATCGAGAACCACTGCCATTGCAAGTAGAACATTATATTCACTCCAATACTTGTCAAATTTTTTCTTCATATTAGATGCCATGCCTTGTAACACCTCATCATCTCCATCCAAGTACTCCATTAAAAGCATCTCAATTTTCCAAACTTGAGCAAAATACAAGTTGGCGGTTGGGTAACTAGTTCCCGAAATCAAATTCGTGATTTCATAAAAAGGTTTTAAAAATTCACAAATTTTCTCTCCCCTTTTCTACTCTTCACTTGATGACAATGCTTATAATTTCTATCATTTAATGCAAGCATAGAAAATGCACGCTTAAATTTCAAAGCACTCTCAAGCATCAAGTAAGTAGAGTTCCATCTAGTTAGGACATCCAAAACCAAATATGAACCTAAAGAAATTGAGACCTTTTTAACACATTCTTCAAAACTCCTCATTCTAGCCTCCGATCCCTTCACATACTTAATACTTTCTCTAATTTTCTCATTAGCAGTGGAAGCTACCTTCAAACCTTCTTGAACAATAAGATTTAAAATGTGGGCACAACATCTAACATGAAAAAATTGACCATCACATAATAAACTCTCTTGTAAACAAAGCACCTCTTTTAAATTAAGTTGCATGTTATCATTAGCAGAAGCATTATCCAAAGTAATGGAAAAGATTTTCTTGTCTATCCCCCAATCATTTAAAATTTCCATTACTTTTTTGGATAATTCATATCCCGAATGTGGAGGTTGCATATCACAAAAGGCAAGAATCTTACTAGTTAGCTTCCAATCTACATCAACATAATGAGCAGATAAACATAGATACCCCTCATTAGTGCAAGCAGTCCATAAATCACAAGTGAGACAAATTCTACCTTGAATTTGAGCCAAGCATTCTTTCAATTTCTCTTTATTTTCCAAATAAAGTTTCCAAACATCAGAACCAGCAGTGATCTTAGAAATAAATTTCACCTCAGGATTTAAATATTTAAACACATTCCTAACTCCATCATATTCAACAAATGAGAAAGGGAGGTCATGACTTATTATTGCCTTAGCTACTAGTTCTCTAAAAACTTTTTGATCAATTTTTCTACTTCTCACCTTTCCTTGATGATCAATTATCATTTTAGAGAGATCTTTTTGCCTTAAAACTACTATCCCCTTACATGAACTTGCATGACGCCTTAGGGATGAAGTTCCATATTTAGAAAGACCCGCCTTATATATTATCCCACACCCCTTACACTTAGTACGTGGTTTACCATCATCAGCATTAATAACAGGTTTCTTAAAAAATTGCCACATTTCTGAAGTGTTTTTCTTAGCTTTTTTAGATTGCTTTTCAGTTGTTTCAGTTTCAACCTCACATTCCTCATCCTTAATTTCAACTTCATTAACATCATCCTCATTAGAAGCATCACTAACAATATCAACATTATTACTATGCAGGGTCTGATTTTGAGAATAAGAAGCCATATTATCACTGTCAACAACACATACCAAAAAGAAAAAGCTCAATTAACATACATAACATTTAAGTATAACATAAAACAGAACGAATTTCAAAATTCAAATCATATGAATTAATTAGTTACAAAGAACAATATCATTGTCACATAGAGAACAAATTTCAAACAGCAATGAACAAATTAATTGTTTTCCTTTTCAGCGGTAGGTAATTAGCACCAGATTTAAACAGTCATAGAGAACCAAAATATAAAAAAAGAAAATAACATAAAATGAAGAAGGAATGCTAAAATAAAAATAAAATGACTTGAGCTATGACTTATCATTCAAGAAAAAAAGCTCACCATTCTGCAAACAATGTATTCAAAAAAATTATAATAGTACCTTAGATAAAATTAGCACCAGATGCTGCAAACAATGTATTCAATCTTAACCCCTTCTCAAGCAATCGAGGAGCTGCAGTCATTAACAAATAGCACAGGTAACTATTTGGTTATAGAAAATAGTTAGATCAGATCAGATATCTTTGTGATGCAAAGTACAATATGCACATGCATAAATACACACTCATGCAAGTTTTCTCTTGTGTTGTGATTAGCATGAAAAGGCATTTAAAAAGTGATATTAGCTTATTATAGATTGCAAATGGGCAACAGCTACAATGATGAGGATCATTAGTCATCTGGAAAGTGCTAAAAACTTGTTACAGAGATGGACAGTATGGAAACATTGCATAGTGTCCTAACAAAATGTAAAAGCAATATATTGTTCTTTCAACATTCAACTAGACACATTCATCTAGAATTAAATAGGTTTATGGTTAATATAGCAAATACATGAATACATAAAATAAACTCAAGTTTAATTTCTAACAAAATTTTGTAGAATCCAGCTTATGCAAGTGCCCCAAAGCATCCTTGCACTTTGCTTCTGCAAATTAACGAATTTAAATTATATATGATGGAGGTCGGGTCGTGAGTTCCTCTTTGGTAACCTTATGTAAAGCTCTCCCTATAATGTTTCCAACAGCAAGCTTTGCAATTTTAATTTATGGGAGCAATTTTATTCTAAAATGATATTACAGACTTAATGAACTGCAAGCCTGCAAATAGTTTAACACAACACTGAAATACAGTTTTATCTGAATCTTTCTTGTATGCAAAGCCAACTGTCAAATATCAGAATTTCTTTGCTTCAAACAATAAAGTAATTTGATGAAAGTAACTCATGTAATCCCATATCACAAAAATTTGATATACATCACCAAAAAAACAGACAGAAGCTACCCAAAAGAAACAAAAGCACCCATGATTCCAACTTCTTTTAATGTATGACAACTTTATTTGTCCGATTAACAGATAACAAATGAGTAGTTTAAACAGATAACCACTCTTTGATGCAAGAGTACACTTTCTTTTTATGCAAGGTGAATATCTAAGTACACTTTCTTTTTATGCAAGGTGAATATCTAAGTACTTTAAGTCTGAATAAAAATCAAAAACTTTGTCATTCAACAACCTTGCTGGGAAATTCAGACCATTGCCATGAGCCCTTTCCACTTCTTCACTCATTGAATCTAAGAATAATGTTCTGTAATAATTCAAACATTGAGACCAATACAATAAATTCTAATAGAAACCACTAGACACCCATGAAACTGTTGAATTTGGGACAATTAACTCAGTAGCAATTGCTCATAATATGAAAAATGGTTTGCCTTCTTCACTGCAGTAAAGACATGTGCTTTCACCTAAAAAATTCATAGTACACTAAGAACTTGGAGATTTTATCAACAGAGAACTCTTGCTTGGAACTATGGTCAATATTATTCTTGAATACTTTTTTAATATTGTAGACAATAAACTATAAATGGATAATTTATTGAAGCAGTTTTCGTCTTTATATTTTTCTGAATATGTAACTTTGGACTTCCTAAGTAAATATCCATCAAATTTGCTTCGTAAGGTAGTTACATGTTGTTAACTCAAGTCTTATACATAGAACAGTAAAGCTTAGCCTAAGTCATTGTTGTCTTGCTTTAAGTCTTGTACATAACATAGAATAGTAAAACAAAGCAAAAAACATGAGCCTGAAAACAATCCAAAAACAAAATCACTATAAAAGATCATCACCAAATAGATTTTTTGTATTTCATAGCAGACCAAACTCACCAAATAGATTTTTTGTATTCCCATAACAGCACAACAAGCATTCGTGAATCGTGGAAGAAAAGCATCATACCTAGTTTTCGTGTTTGACTGCCACTAGTGGCTGCTGGTGAGTAATGCCTGGTGTTGCTGCTGTCGTGTTGAACGCCAAATGCCCTCTGTCTCAGTCTAGGATTGGTAACTAGTGTGAGTGAAGGTGACTAGGTGAGACTAAGTGACACCTTTTGTGTGTGTGTGCGAGAGAGATTGAAGTGATAGTAAGGCTGGGTGTCGGTCGTGTAACGACTCGTTACCATATTTTTCACCTTATTTTATACAATTCATCTAGTTGGGCTGTCTGTGATACTTCGCTTTTATTAACTGTTAAATAAATTTACATAACATTGTTTATATTATACACATCCCCTATCTTAGTTAATCAGATAAGTAGTACTGTAGACATGTCTAAATACAGAAAATAAATGATCGTACCTCATATAAATCAGTCGGTCTGTCACATCGTCCATTATGTGCAGCCGTGAATCCACAATCAACTGATCTCATAATCATCAAAACATGAAATGTTAATATTGGGGAGTGAGCAAACCACAGCTCAGTAAGAGAGTTATATGTCATACTTGATATTCAGCTATCTATATGCTGAAAACATTTTTTTTATTCTCTTTCTTTTAAATCTTCCTAGCTGGCTCTAGGCTCACATGTAGGAAGGATACTACAGTCGGCTAGGGATCCATATAGAGTAAGGTAGGTATTTTAGAATACCATACTTGTTCCGGAACCTAGAAGCAACTGTAGAGAGTACTAAATCCATTTTTCTCAAAATGATATGATTTTCATTTTTCACGGAGTAAATCATTTATTTCTTTTCACTTAAGTATCCTTTAAAACACATGACAGTTCAGTAGTAAAACAGTGGTTTACTTCTCTTCTCTTCAGTACAGTGATTTGTAATTATCCAATCATTAGATAAACATTTCTTCGATTATTTCTATCTTAGAAATAATTCTTATGTTATTCTTTTAGAATAAACATTTATTTCTCTTTTCAAATCAGTAACCGTATCGTACAGTTCAATAAAACAGTATATTCAGTATTCAGTAAAACAGTATCTCGATACGGTTCAATCCGTAACCGAAAACAGTAGCTACCAACTCAGTAAATAGTATAAGGTAGCTTGCAGTTCAGTAAACAGTAAACAGTAAACGGTAGCCTTTAGTTCAGTAAAACAGTAATCAATGGCTACCATTTCAATATACAATACAGTTCTGTAAACAGTGTTTTGGTACGATTTTTCATCAGTAAACAGTAAACAGAAAATAGTACCGTAGTTCAATACAGTAAACAGTACAGTACAGTAAACAGGATTCCGTAAATCCTTTCAGTAAACAATAAACAGTAAGTGAGACTAGGCATCACCCTACAAATAAATCATGCTATCATCATTCCCCCTCCACCTTGCGAGAACGGCATAATCAACCCAAAAAAGGGATATAGTAGATCTATGGCCACAATCTATGGGTGGTCCTCGGGTCCACTTGCCAGGTGACCTCGAGACCTCTGATGACTTGGCAGGTCCATCAGACTCATAACTCATAATGAATGAAACTAGGGGCCTAAAGTCTCAAAATAGTACAAAAACCGTACCCTAGCCTTTATGGATTTTAAACACCGTAAATCAAATATCCATAAGGCTCACACGTAAATATAATCACCTTTATGAAATTTATAAAATAAATAACATTTTTCAAATTATTTCATAAAGGTATATATCATGTTTTCCATACGATGAAGACAGTTTGCCGAATCATCACTGAAAATATAGAAGGGCAAAACTGTCCTTTTTCCACCGTAAAATACATATGCACGCTTTTCCGTGCATTCAATCGAAAACATGGTTTTATAATTATCGGAATTCAAATAAACTATTTTTATAATTTATGAAAATAAAATATTTATTTTCTAGCTTTAATTTCCCATCACTATGTTTTCTTTTAAAAACACGTGTAGAAATATCTGGTCTCGAAATCATAGTTGTTCACTATTTCTTAACCTTTATGGAATTTTCATATTTAATTATTTCCATAGTTAAAACCATAAATGTTTTATATGAAATCAAGTGAATATTTAAGAATATTTATAAAAATATTCACTTCAGTCTTTTTTCATTTTCATTTCGTTTCGTGTGAAATATCACCTACCGGGTGAATTTTCGGTGATTTCCTTTTCACCATTCTCGAAAATATGAATATTTTAAAATCAAATATCATTATATTCATGTTTTATGAAATTTACTTGATTTCTTGATTTTCGTACCCGAAAATCAATTCACGTGAAATCAAATCTTATATTTTGGTTTTCGATGATTTTCGGTAAATTTCAAAAATTTTTTGACAGTATAACGGCTGCCGATTTGGCTAGCCTCCTGCACGAAAAATACAGTTTATATTTCTCAACTGGTATTTCACCACAATTTGAAACCGATAAATCACCACAATTTTCAAAACTAATCATTATAAATTGCATTTATAAATTAAATGCATAATTTAAAACATGTGGCCGAATATCCTTACAGGCGGCACATGTCTCCCTTACCTGTTTCGGGTCGGCGACTGCCTCTCGAAGGTCGCGCCCGTGTTCACCTCGCTCGATTCCATCAGCACGGTTATCGAGGGAATTTTCTGAAAATTAAATTCTAAGATTTAAAATTTTTTCATAATTATTTAAATAAATAACTTATTTAAATAATTTAACATTTTTTGGGATTTCTTACCGATTCCCGTAATTCCCGAGTTTCCGAGTTTTTTCGAGATTTTTCGAAATTCTCGAAATTTTCGAAGTCCGAAAATTTCCTTTTTCTCTCTCCTTTTTCTTCCTTTTTTTCCTCTTTTCTTTTCTTTTCTTTTTCTTTTTTTTTTCTTTTCTTTTTCTTTTTATTTTTCTTTTTCCTTTTCTTTTCTTCCAGCAGGACCGGTCAGACCAGTCAACCTTCCTCCACGGTCGGTTCTCCTCCGGCGGTCGGTTCTCTGGTGGTTCGACGGCTCCACAGTTGGCTGGCTCCACGGCGAAGCCGGATCTGGCCTCTGTTCATCACGAATCGACGGCACGGCGGTGGATCAACTCGATTTAGGTCCGGTCTCTCCCACCTCTTCGCCGGCCCTCCTCCGTCGTTCTCCGCCTGATCGGTGACCTCCCACGTCTTCCTCTTCCTCTGGCGAAGCTTCGGTGGCAGTGGCGGCAACCAATTCCGTCGGCACCGCCAGATCCGTTTTCCTCTTTCTCTTTCGGTTTCGCCGAAATTTTCTTTCCTTCTCCGTTTCTCCTTTCTTCTGTCGGTCACTGGCTTCTCCTCTCTCTCTACTGACGTCGTTTCTCCCTTTCCTTTTCTCCCTCGCCGGCGGTGGCAGCTTCGCCACCGTCGGCCCCTCTGGGAGGATCGGGTTCCTCCTGATCCTTCCTTTCCTTTTTTTTTCTGTTTTCTTTCCTCTTTTATCTTTATTTCACTTTCCCTTTCCCTTTTTAGTATATAATATACTATATATTATACACTAAATTATATTTATACATATATTATTTCATATATATTTTCAAACTTTAATGTAAATTAATATTTACATTTCTCAATTATGTGTATATATATTTATATATGCATAAGAGATTATACTGAAATACATATGTATTATTTAATTCCTTCAAATAGTGTATATATATATACACATGTATACCAATGTATAATTATATATATACCATATATTATTTTAAATACATATGTATTTGTATAAAAATACATTTATATAATATATAATTATATAAACATATTTTCTATTTTCTTTTCTCGTTTTTTTTATTTAATTTGGATTTCCATTTATCCAAATTAAATTTCCTCATTTCGTTATTTTCCATAATTTCTCGTCTTATTTTTCCGATTTAATTTTCCTTCACTCGGATTTCCACCATCCGTTTCCTTTCTCAATTCTCGGGATTTTCACCAATATCCCGCTCTCGCAATTTTATTTATTTATTTATTTATTTGCTTTAATATTAATTTCCAATAATTGAAAAATTTACTGTTATCACAAGTTGGGACCGTCGGGCGGGGTGAGGGCTAAGAGAGTCGAAACTCGAAAGAGAATGAGATGAGATGAGAGTCGAGAGCTGGAGAGATGGGCAGATGGCTGTCGATTTTAGGTTAAGGTTTGGTAAGAAGGATTTGGCAACAATTAGGGATTTGGGAATTGGGAGGAATTTGTCGATTTCAGACTTCAGTGATTTGTCAATTGTTTTATTTGTAAATTTAATTGTATCAGAATTTTTTTTCTGAGATGGGTTCGAATCGAGAGGGAATCACCGAATCAGGGAAATGCTAAAAGCCTAAAATGGATCGATGGGTATGGGAAGGAATCGGGAAATGCGGCAGCAAATGCCAAATGGGTATGGGTTTGGGTAATTAGAGTGAAATGGGCTTAGGTAATCTTGATTTTTTTCTTGAATTGGGCTTAAATTTTGATTTATTATTGTGGCCCGCGGGTTGGCCCTTATCCTCACGGGCCAGCCCGCGCGGATTGTTAACTCGCCGGGCCCACACCGTTTAGGCCCGTTTTTAAACGGGCCTAAATTTATAAGCCCAAACCGCTTAAAGCCTGCTTTTTAAACAGGTCGGCCCGCGGTTTAAGGCCCATTTTACACCCTTAAAATTATTGGAAACAAAAATTTCATGTTTTTATTCTTTCCGAAAATATGTTTTTATTTCTGGTATTTTTCATAAGTAAGTGAACAGAATTTATATATTAAATAATATTAATATTTTTCATAATAAAAATATAAAATAAAATAATATTAAAATTTAATATAAAATATTATTTAATTATAAGATAAATATTTTAAAATTAATATATTTATTTTAATATAGAAAAGTTGAAAATGTAACAAGCTATTAAATATAAATTATATTGAAATATAATATTATAAATTTATTTAACTTAAATTTATATAATAATTTATTTAATATATTATATATTTTAAATAATATCATTTATTATAATTTTTATATGTTTGTGAATAATATTATTGCTAAGTACTCTTATCTAATATAATTAATTATTATTTTACTAAACACTATTATAATTTAATATTACAGTCTTTTAATTAAATTTAAAGTATATCGCTACTACTATTAAATAATTTAATATTATTAAATAAGTGAATACCTAACATTAAATAATATTATTTATATTAAATATAATATATTTAAATACTTACATAATTTATTATAAAGTAATTAGTTAAATATTTTATTTAATAATTTAATATTATTACAATTAAATCAAATGATATTATTAATATAATTTATAATTATTAATTTATATTATTATTTAACATATAAATTTAGAATTTTACTAATCTCAATTATTATCTAATAAAAAGTAATATTAAAAATTATTTAATATTATTTTTAATTGAATTATTTTATTTATTATATTTATTTATAATATTATATAAATTATATTAAATTATTATATGATTAAATGAAAATATTTAATATTAATATTAAATAGTGTAAAATAATATTATTTAATATTATGTACATATTATTATTTAATAAATATATTATTTTTTTATTTAATTTTCAAAATGTATTTTGTGAATTTAATTATTATATTTGAATCAGATTAAATAATTGTTTTCAAAACATAACAGTATTAACTAAATATGTTTTCTGTTTTCAGAATTTGAAAACAAAACAAAATAAAAACAAAAACAAAATTTTTTAAAACAATAAACAAAAAATAGAAAGCAAAAAACGATCCCAAATGGCCCTTTAGCTTTCTTCCTTTTTCTCCCTTTGTTTTGTTTTTAGGTTTTAACATGGAGCTTTATTCTATTATATAATATTTCTACTATTTTTTTTTTCATATTTTGAAACTAAACATATTATTTTAAAGATAGTTCTTAGACCATATGTACTATTTTAAGGGGAAATAACATGATTCAATTGAGCAGGAAAACTTTCACAAAAAGGTTGTTGACTTTGAAATGCTAGGATTTTGATATAATTTTTATGAACTTAAGTGGAATATAATTTTAATTATAAGTATGATAAAATTGATTGTATGATTGTTGTATTATCATGCTTAACATATGAATGAGTCAAATATGTATGATATTAAAGATAAAAATTACATATGTATATTTGAATTTGGGATAATCTTGCTTCCTTAGCCAATTACATGTGTTTTGCATGGAAGTATCAATACCAATTGATTGTGTAACAATTAGTTCTTCAATATTCATTTCCTCTCACTTGTGCTTATGGTAATTCTTGAAATCCTTCCATGAAGAAGGCATCTTCTCAATAATAGCTACCACTTGGAAGCTTTCACTTAAATTCATGCTTTTAGGATGAATATCATGTAAGATACTTGGATCTCTTGAACTTTACTAATTATAGTCTTGGAGTTGTCCATCTTATAATCTAGGAATCGACCAACCACAAATTTTTTGGTCCCAACATCTCCAATCTTATATTTATTGTCCCAAGACTCCTATAACCCTTCGGCTATTTTTTGTGTACTATACACATTGTACAAGGAATCTATCAACCCATTCATAACATAATTTCGACATAAAAAGTCAAAATGTTTCCAAACATCTACAACATTGATCACCTGGATATCATGCTCATTCTTATTAAGTTTAGGATCATCTTTAGTCAAGAATCTCACAATATTCAAGATGGTCAAATAGAACAACATTCTTTGATGTCACCTATTGAATTTTAAACCAATACACTTCTATGATTTCTCTCCATTATTCACAGTTACTGGTAAAAGAGAAATTGAAACTTAAGCCGCCACAAGAAAGGTCTTAACATTTGTTTCAGTTACCATTTCTAAAAATCACAATCAACTATCTCTTAATTTTCAAAATAACAATAATATATATATATATATATATATATATATATTAAAATAACTGCAATAATTTATTGTTTCTCCTTTCCATCTAGATGTTGATCAACTAAATACTACTCAATAGAAAGTTCCTAGGAAAGTTTAGAGGGGTCACAAATGGTCTCACTTAAAACCAAGTTTCCTTAAATGGAATTAACTAATCGTAATAATTCAAACTTCAATACTACACCTAGAATTTGTCTTAAGATTATAGGAAAATAATAATAGCAGATATATATACTGGAATAAATTTTCAAAAACAATAACACAATTACTTATAACTTAAACAAAATAAGGCAAAAATGCAAAAAGAGTGAATTGAGGTTTATGTATCACACAAATTCCTTAAAACAAATTTGCCATCTCATTGTAGGTGATTGAGTAATTTAGGCATCTATCTCGCAATATACAATGGTAACCACGTAGCAAAAATGCGCCACCAATCTACTTTAGTCAAACTTTCAAATGCCCAAATTTCTATCACACTGAGAATCCTAAAACTAAGAGCTTGAGGAAAAAACAAGTTTAGAGAGAAAATAGAGAGAAACTAAAGAAATTATTTTTAAGTTTTGGTGTGTAAAACAAATGAGAGAACGTTCGGTTTATAGCCTTCATCTAAGGTTTTTGGTCCTTCAAATTTTTTGAATTAAATCCAAAAATTAATTCAGCCATTTATTTCAATGACAATTACACATTTTAAATTGAAACCATTGGCAGTTATTAATCTAAAATTTAATTTAGACAATTTGATCCAACGACATTTTCAATGGGTATCAATTTTTTATTCACTTATGTATTATGATGTACTACCAGTGTATATTTCTATATACCATCAATCAACCATGGGATGACACCTCATATAGAAGTTCTTAAAAACAAATATTAACAAAGTTTTTAAATTTATTTTTAAGGGCTTAGTAATGAGGTGTTATCTTATAATTAACTGATAATATATAAAAATTATACATTATTAATGTATCATATATATATATATATAATCTCTAAGTTTTTTACTAACACAAAATAAATTTCTACTTAAATTGTAACTTTTAAATAGTTATTAAATGGCTTATTAAATGAACATTTTTCAACACTAACAGATGAGGAGGTGAGTCGTAAGGATGCATCCAAATCAATCTAGTAGTAACCGCCCATCCCACAAATTAATTACGTCCAAACAAAATAAATTAATGGCTAACATGCTCCAGCTTCAGCTTGGAATCACCCATATTTTCTTTTTTTTTTATTTCCTATCACTTTTTATATAAGAATTTAAATTATATTAAGAATTCTTATTAAAAAGTGGACTTTAGACAACAATAAGAAACAGACACATAATAATTTTTAAAAAACATATGACTAGTATTATACACCATCAAATACCAAATAAACAATTTTTAACTTAAATTTAATAAAAAAAATATTTTTTTTCAATTTTTTAAATTAAAGTTTTTATCAAATTTTTATCTCTTCTTTTTTAATAGCTTTTCTTTAGTTACAGCTTTTTGAAAAAATTTTTATTCTAATTGTGAAGCGACTTAAAAAGTTAATTTCATATCCTTTATATTGAAAATGGAATTATTTTTTGGGGAGATAGTTGTTTGTCTTCCTCTTTTTATATTTTTTTAAGATGATATTTAATTATAAATCAATTGTTTATTTTGATCATAATAAATAATATGAGTTAATTAAATTATTGATAATTGATTTTAACAATGTCTAAAAAGTAGCTTATTAGTTTTTAGGATGTTTATAACATAAATTACCCTCTTTAAATAAATAATGGATTTATATATGATGCACTGACAGTGTATGGTTTCTATATATTGTTAATGCACAAGAGATTGACACCTCATCAATAGGCCTTTATATGTAAATATAAATAAATTTTTTTAATTTGCCCATAAAGGCCTATTGATGAAGTATCAACCTCTGATGTATTGACAATATATAAAAACTATATACTGTCAGTGCATCATATATAAACTCATAAATAATCTCATCGTCCAGACGAGAGAAACGCATTTCCACCAAAAAGAACGGAGACGAGACCTAGGAGAGAAGAGAGTCAAACAGGCCATTTTTTTCAATTGATTTTTCGTGCCACGTTGTTTTCAACCACTTCATCAATCCTAAATCCGAAAATCCCTCACTCTTCAATCTATTAAACAATTTTTGAATTCCTAAATATGATGTTGTTTTCTTGCATTTTTCCTTCTTGGTTTCTTGGAAACCAAACGCCTTTTAACGTTATTAATGGTAAGCAAACAATAAAAAAAATTAATAAAAAAAAGTAGAGATTTTGATTTTGAAAAAGTGTCAAAATTCAAAATTATTCGTTGAAGAGGAAAAAAGTTGAAAAAAGAGAGCGTTTTCAGTTTTCATTGGAGAAAAAAAAAAAGCGAAAAAGAAAAGGTGGTCGAATTTCAAAATCAAGATGGCTCAATTTAGAATGAAGCTGAGTGTTTTGAGATCGATATTATTGAATTTCCTCAACTTTGCCTTAGCTTTCATGTTGGTTTCTGCCGAGAGAAGCTTGAAGCATGGAGAATCAACCAAGGAATCCGAAACAAATAGTAATTATTTTCTGGAAGTTATTAATTTCTTGTGGCAATCTAATCAATCAGGATATCACCATGTTTGGCTGTAAGCGTATATTCCAATCCATTTCCTTTAACCTTACATTTATAAAAATGGATTTTTTTTCTTCATTATATTATATTTTAACTTCTCTGATCAGTGTTCACTTATACCTTTATTTGTAGTATTTTAAATTCTTTTGGAGGGTTTTTTTTATAGTAAATGGAGTTTAGCTGGAAAATTGTGCTGGGAAGTACAATTGGATTCTTTGGAGCAGCGATTGGCAGTGTAGGAGGAGTAGGCGGAGGTGGCATTTATGTTCCTATGCTTAGCCTTGTTATAGGGTTTGACCAAAGTCAGCCGCAGCCATTTCAAAATGTAAGATGGGTCATTAGTCTTTTCTCATCTTTGCATGAAGAAATAAATAATAATACATTTGAAGTGATATGATTTTAGAATTAGGAGATATAAAGCAGATGATAAACATTTTTAGCAAATAATAATGGAAAAAAAAAGGAAAAAAGGTATCCCTTCTGGGTAAAAAGCCTTTATTAAAATTTTTGACAATTTCACAAGAAAAGGACTTGCTCATTATTTTTTATTTCCTTTTTCCTAACTTTTTTTTATCAGGTTTAATTTGTCATTGAGCATACAGGAAACTTTTTATAAATTTTTTGAAAAATTTGGGCCATTGAATCAAAAGTATGATTTTCTGGTTAAAGAAAAAAAATATAAATTTACTCATCTTATTACGAAAGCCCAATTGTGGGCCTAAAAACAAATTGTTGTTACCATTTGCTTGCAAGCGATCTATGATTTAAGATTTTTAAATTTCCTAGCCTGGATAAAAGAAGAGAAAAAAATTGGCATATTTAGATCCTTTCAAAATTATGTAACTTTTAAAGGTAACATTTTGAGAATTTTGAATGCTATCATTAACAAAACAGATGACTCTGCAATACTAGATGAGTTAATTCATTCTATGTTTTTGGCGCTTTCCTAGGTATGATCATGGGTGCAGCAGCTTCAACTGTTTACTATAACCTTAAGCTAAGGCATCCTACGCTGGATATGCCTATCATCGATTATGATTTCGCTCTGCTTTTTCAGCCAATGCTCATGCTTGGAATTTGTATAGGGGTCGCTTTTAATGTGATCTTTGCAGATTGGATGGTCACAATTTTACTAATTATTCTCTTTATAGGTAATATTTTGTAGATTTATTGTTGTATTTGCTGGCCAATAATGCTCTTGTAGAAGTATTTGTTAATTTGATGGATCGGATGGCTTGCAGGAACATCAACAAAGGCATTCTTCAAGGGCGTTGAAACATGGCAAAAAGAAACCGTACTGAAAAAGGTAATTTTCTAACTCATAGTTGTTAGTATATCTCCATAATTATGGAAATAATTGTTTGGTTGACCAATTCCGGATATGATCCATAATTTCACGCTGAATCTCAACTCAATATTTGGCTATTAAAACACGATTTTGTGATAATTAAAACGTGATTTTGTTGCCATAATTAGCATGCTCTCGTTAGTAATATAAGAGGGCTCATTCCGGTCCCCAAGTACGTTAACCTAAAACACACAAACACCATCTAGTGAGGTTTTGAGTGCTTGGAAGACTTGGAAGGCCTGTGATCGACATAGAAGAGATTGTCAGATTCGAAAATCGCTTCAACAGTAGAGTTACAGAGTGCAATGGCTGGAGGTTAGATCCTATCGCTTCCGCATTTTATTTGTTTAACATGTTTCATATTGTGTAGAAGCATGTTAGGCTTGTTTGATGTACTTACATTTGGTATCAGAGCCGTAATTTAACCTCTGTCTTGCTAGAGATCTGTAAAAAGAATCCATAAAAACTCATATTTTGAAACTTTAAGTCTCGGATTTCTTGAAACTCATTCTGTTTTCATGTGATTTTGGCTCAAACAATTTAGATCTATTGTTGGAGAGCTCTAGGGATGAAAAATACATGAAAAACGGGACTGTTTGAAGGGTTTTGTGCCGGGTCGGGTCAAAAGACACAAATTTCTTCAAAAACACCCATTCGGGTGAAGAAGAAGCCTCGGGCGCGTGAGTCACACACGCCCGATAGAGGGAGGAAATGCGGGCCCGTGAGAGGTAATGCAGGCACGTGAGTCTCACACGCCCGATAGAGGTAATGCGGGCGCGTGAATATCACGCGCTCGCCTGTTTACAATGCAGTTACAGTGTTCAAAAAAAATAAAAAAAAACTGTGGGCCATCCGGTTTTTGGGCCCCTATTTGGGCTTTTTTTTGGGTTTATTTATTTTGGGCCTTTTTGTTAATTATTTGGGCTTGTGGATTAAATAAATAAAAGGCATTTGGTTTATTTTAATTAGGCCTTAAGGATTTATTTAATTTAAGTAATTAAAATTATTTAATTTAGGCCAAATAAATAAATTTTTTGATAGTTTTATATCAAATTTTCAGTTTTGTAATTTTCATAATTTTATGAATAATTGGATTATTTTCACAAAATTAATATAATTATGAAAACTTCTCATTATTTGGATTTTATGAGGATTTTTCATAAATTTGGAATTTTTATAAATGCTATAATTTTAAATTGAATAATTTTGTGAAAATTATCATAAAATTATGATTAAGCTATGAAAATTTGATTTGAATGTGTATATGTGCTCATTTTGAATGTGTATAATTTTGTTATTTTTATACTAGAAGCACATGTAGCTAAGTTATTCATATTATTTGGAATTAAAATTGCCTTGTGTTAATTGCAATCTTTAAAATATGAATAAACTTAGAATTTTACCAATATGTCACAGTGATTTATAATTTATTTAATTAGGGCTTAGCCACAGCAACCTTAATTAAATAAAATTATTTTTTGTAAAATCACATAATGATATAAGACATAAATTGTAATTAGTTATAAGGTCATGGTAAATTTTATCCCACAGGAATTTTTATTATAATTTTATAACTAATTAGGATAAAATATCAAATTAGTTTCTTAATTTACCCACAGGAATTAGGAAATGATATAATTTGATAGTTTTATCATTATGATATGAATATATTAGAATTAGAACTTTAGCCCACAGGTAAGTTTTATGTTTAAGATTCATTAATAAAATATGTTTACATTGGTAGACATAATTAAGTTTGCCTCAAAAATTCTAGATACATAAGCATGTGTTTTTCTTTAAGCAGTATTTCCTCGAACTAATATTTACCTAGAAGTTCCCAAACTAGATTGAGAGAACTATAAGGTTTGGAAGGAGAGAGTTCTCCTCCAATTAGGGTGAATGAATGTAGATTATGCTATAAGGAAAGACGAGCCCGTATTGACTGAGACCAGCACTCCTACTCAAGTAGCTTTACATGAACGCTGGGAGCGATCCAATCGCCTTAGTGTCATGTATATAAAGACAAAGATATCTGCTGGGATACGTGGTTCTGTCGAACAGCATACCAACATTAGGACCTTACTGAAGGCCATAAATGATCAATTTGTCACTTCAGACAAAGCGTTGGCCAGCACCCTGATAATGAAGTTCTCATCGACGAGGCTCACCAGTGTCAAAGAAGTGCGCGAGCACATAATGGCCATGAGAGATATAGCGACCCAACTCAAGAAGCTAGAGGTGGAGATGTCTGAGTCTTTTCTTGTGCATTATATATTGAACACTCTACCAAAGCAATACGGACCATTCAAGATATCCTACAACACACATAAGGATAAGTGGACCATCAATGAATTGATGACCATGTGTGTTCAAGAGGAGGGAAGGCTGCTTATGGAATCGGGTGAAAGTGCATTTTTTGCAAACCAAGGAAAGACCAAAGATCGAGCCAAGAACAAGGGAAAAGGGAAAATCCCTGCCCAAGCTGACATTAAGAAAGAGTCCAAGTGTTTCTTCTGTAAAAAGAAGGGACACATGAAGAAGGACTGTGCCAAGCTTCAGCAGTGGCTCGTTAAGAAAGGTAATCCACTCTCATATGTTTGTTTTGAATCAAATATGGTTGAGGTTAATCATAACACATGCTGGATTGATTCTGGATCTACAATTCACATTTCGACTTCCTTACAGGGTATGACAAACCTAAGGAAGCCAGTGGGAAATGAGAAGAGCATCTATTCAGGAAACAAGATGCGCTCGCGTGTCGAAGGCGTTGGAACGTACACTTTAGTTCTTAGGAGTGGTTTTGTTTTGCAATTGGAAAAGACCTTTTATATTCCTAGTTTCTCGAGAAATTTAATCTTTGTTTCTAGGCTGGTACCTTATGGATATTCCTTTCAATTTTCCAATAAATCAGTATTGATATATTTTAAGTCTGATATTGTTAGGAATGGTACCTTATGTGATGGTCTTTTCTCTATTGATTTGCAAAATGACACTGCTCATAACGCCTTGCATGTTCAAACTAACACTAAAAGATGTGTTATGAATGAGGACTCCTCCACGTTGTGGCACCAGAGATTAGGTCATATCTCCATAAATAGAATTAAGAGATTGGTAAATGACGGAATACTTAGTACTCTCGATTTTACTGATTTCGACACTTGTGTGGATTGCATTAAGGGTAAGCAAACCAACAAGTCTAAGAAAGGTGCCAATAGGAGTTCAACCATATTAGAGATCATACATTCTGACATATGTTGTCCAGACATTGATGCATATGGTCAGAAATACTTCATCACCTTTATTGATGATTACTCGAGGTTTATGTATCTCTACATGCTTCATAACAAGAACGAAGCATTAGATGCCTTTAAAATATTTAAGGCTGAAATAAAGAAACAATGTGGAAACCCATAAAGATAGTAAGAACTGATAGAGGTGGGGAGTATTACGGTAGATACACTGAAGATGGACAAGCACCTGGACCATTTGCGAAGTTCCTTCAAGAAAATGGGATTGTTGCCCAATATACCATGCCTGGTTCACAGGATCAGAATGGTGTTGCAGAAAGAAGGAACCGAACTTTGATGAAAATGGTGCGTAGTATGCTTAGCAACTCGAAGTTGCCTAAGTCCTTGTGGATTGAAGCTCTTAAAACGGCAGCGTATATATTGAACCGGGTTCCAACCAAGGCTATTCCAAAGAGGCCTTTTGAATTATTCAAAGGTTGGAAACCGAGTTTGCGTCATATGCGCGTTTGGGGATGCCCTTCTGAGATAAGAGTTTACAACCCACAGGAAAAGAAACTGGATCCTAGGACCATAAGTGAGTATTTCATCAGATATGCCGAACGGTCCAAAGACTACAGATTCTATTGTCCATCTCATAGCACTAGATTTGTGGAATCAAGGAACGCCAAGTTTCTTGAAAATGACTTAGTTAGTGGGAGCGATCAATCTCAAGACCTAGTTTCTGTGAGAGATCAACCCTCTACCTCGAGTCAAGGATTGGTTATCATGAACAATGTCCCTTCAGTACAGTTGGACATTGAACAACCAATCCTTGAAGATCCACAAGTAGTTGATAACTTACTAGTAGACGAGGCTCCTCTGGATACACCAGAATTGAGTGAGCAACCAGTTGAACAACATGATCCTTCGAAGAATGTTGAACCAACATTAAGAAGGTCTACTAGGGAAAGGAAATCAGCTATTCCTAGTGATTATATTGTGTATCTACAAGAGTATGATTTCAATATTGGGCCTGTTAATGATCCAGAGACGTTTTCACAAGCCATGAACAACAAAGAATCAAAACTTTGGTTCGATGCTATGAAGGATGAGATGGATTCGATGGCATCTAATGGAGTATGGGATATTGTCGAGTTGCCTAATGGGGCCAGGGCTATAGGCTGTAAATGGGTCTTTAAGACCAAGACTGACTCATTAGGCAACATTGAGCGTTATAAGGCAAGACTCGTAGCCAAAGGATTCACTCAAAAGGAGGGAATCGATTACAAGGAGACCTTCTCTCCTGTATCTAAGAAAGATTCTTTCCGCATCATAATGGCGCTTGTTGCACATTTTGACTTAGAGTTGCAACAAATGGATGTGAAAACGGCCATTTCTCAATGGTGATCTAGAGGAGAGGAAGAGGTTTACATGAAAACCTGAAGGTTTTTCCTCTAGTAATGGTGAGCATTTGGTCTGTAAGCTGAAGAAATCCATATATGGGTTGAAACAGGCTTCCCGCCAATGGTATCTAAAATTCCATGAAGTCATCTCTTCATTTGGTTTCGTTGAGAACATCATGGATCAATGTATATACCAGAAGGTCAGTGGGAGCAAGATTTGTTTCCTTGTGCTATATGTGGATGATATTCTGCTTGCAACCAATGATAAGGGGATGCTACATGAGGTGAAACAATTTCTTTCTGAGAACTTTGATATGAAGGATATGGGCGATGCATCTTATGTCATTGGCATTAAGATCCATGGAGACAGACATAGAGGTATATTAGGTCTGTCACAAGAAGCCTATATTAATAAAGTCTTGGAAAGATTCAGAATGAAAGATTGTTCACCAAGCCCAGCTCCCATTGTGAAGGGTGACAGGTTCAATTTGAACCAGTGCCCGAAAAATGATCTTGAGCGGGAACAGATGAAGAACATTCCATATGCCTCAGCTGTTGGAAGCATTATGTATGCACAGGTCTGTACCAGGCTTGATATTGCTTTTGCTGTGGGAATGTTCGGTAGATATCAAAGTGACCTGGGGATGGACCACTGGAGAGCTGCGAAGAAGGTGCTTAGATATCTTCAAGGCACTAAGGATTACATGCTTATGTATAGACGGAGCGATGAGTTGGAAGTGATTGGCTACTCAAACTCAGACTTTGCTGGCTGTGTTGATACCCGAAAATCAACATCCGGTTACATCTTCATGCTTGCCGGTGGAGCTGTTTCATGGAAGAGTGCTAAGCAGACACTGACTGCCACTTCTACTATGGAGGCCGAGTTCGTTTCCTGTTTTGAGGCTACCTCACATGGTGTATGGCTTAAGAGTTTCATTGGTGGGCTTAGAGTTGTTGACTCCATATCTAAGCCATTGAGGATATATTGTGACAATTCAGCTGCGGTATTCATGGCTAAGAACAATAAGAATGGAAGTCGAAGTAAGCATATCGACATTAAGTACTTAGCCATTAGAGAACGTGTTAGAGATAAAAGAGTGGTCATTGAACACGTTAGCACTGAATTGATGTTAGCTGATCCTTTGACTAAGGGCATGCCACCGTTTAAATTTAAGGATCATGTAGAGAGAATGAGACTTGGTCCCACATTTTGATTGTAATTGAAACTCTTATTAATAATATGATGTTTCTCATTTTCAATTTGTATACACTAAAGTTTATTTGAGAAATATCCTTGTTGTTTGGACCGAGAATAAACATAAGGTTTATTCATTAAGTATAAATGAGTTGATTTAGAAACATTTTACATAGTAATACATGGAAGATAATACTCACCATTAGAGGAACTGTCGCCATAATTCATGTGATTTGTTTCTTCTATAAGTGAAATATATGGACTAAGCGGGAGAATGTTAGTATATCTCCATAATTATGGAAATAATTGTTTGGTTGACCAATTCCGGATATGGTCCATAATTTCACGTTGAATCTCAACTCAATATTTGGCTATTAAAACACGATTTTGTGATGGTTGAAACGTGATTTTGTTGCCATAATTAGCATGCTCTCGTTAGTAATATAAGAGGGCTCCTTCCGGTCCCCAAGTACGTTAACCTAAAACACACAAACACCATCTAGTGGGGTTTTGAGTGCTTGGAAGACTTGGAAGGCCTGTGATCGACATAGAGGAGATTGTCAGATTCGAAAATCGCTTCAACAGCAGAGTTACAGAGTGCAATGGCTGGAGGTTATATCCTGTCGCTTCTGCATTTTATTTGTTTAACATGTTTCATATTGTGTAGAAGCATGTTAGGCTTGTTTGATGTACTTACAATAGTCTCATACTGATTTTCTGATAATGTCAAGCTCTTTATATTTGTATCCATTCGATTGTGATTTTAAAGAAGAATTCCTCCCATATTATTTTAACTAAGTTCTACGAATGAGCAATTAAAAGATTTCCAGTATGTTTGATGTCAAGATATCATAATTGCTTACAACATAGAAAATTTCAGTCATAATGTTGTGCCTTTGCTGCTTAATCAGCTAAAAAGAAGAGGAAACTTTCTCATTTATTGTGTGAAGTGTTTATATTATTAAAATTAACTGCTAGCTATCTGAAATTTGCTTGTCTTGGATTTTAGGAGGCTGCCAGGCGTTTGGTATCAAATGGTCAGTTGCCTTTTTCCTTTTATAACTTCTTAGGATTATTGGTAATCTCCTCATGAAAGAAGCCCATATATTTCTAATACAATATCAGGTACTGGTAATGGAGATGTGGAATACAAGCCTCTTCCTAGTGGCCCAAACAGTGACTCTTTGAAGGATAACACAGATAAAGAAGTGGGTTGACTAAATCCACTGTTATTCAGTTCCAGTTTTCTCAAAATTAATTTAATACAATCATTACAGGTCACTGTTTGGGAGAATGTTTGTTGGAAAGAACTTGGGCTTCTTTGTTTTGTATGGGTTGCATTCCTTATACTGCAATTGCCAAGGTAGTGTTTCTTTTGCTCTATTTATGGTTTAAGTATTTTCAAAATATGAATTATTGAGGCATAATTGATAAAATATGACTTTTGGCAACAGAATCATACAACTACTTGTTCAGCAATGTATTGGGTGTTGAACTTGTTGCAGGTACATTCTATCTTTTTCACCTCTATTGCCTCTTTCCATTTGTCAAATTGCATGATCGAGATAAAAAAATTTTGAACGTTAAGGAACGATGATCCTAATCATGACAACTTCTTTGGAACTTGGTTTAAGGTATTCCTTCTATTTTCCAGATCCCAGTTTCAGTTGGAGTATCTCTATATGAGGCAGTTAGTCTGTATAAAGGACAGAGAGTAATTGCATCCAAGGGAGATCAAGGTACAAATTGGCGAGTACTTCAACTTGTTACCTACTGTTCTGTTGGAGTACTAGGTGGAATTGTTGGTGGTCTACTCGGCCTGGGTGGAGGATTTATCATTGGTCCACTATTCTTGGAGCTGGGTGTCCCTCCTCAGGTGAGTTTCCTTATGTCCTTAAGATGTGTGGCATGAACTTATAACCTTGAAGTTTATCCTTTAGATATTAAATTGAAATGATAGTAAAATGAAGGAAAAATTTGTTCTTGTCTTATTATGAACTTGAAGTTTATACATTGTTTGTTAATTCAGATCTCTTATCTTCTTACTTCTGTGCAGGTCTCAAGTGCTACCGCTACCTTTGCTATGACTTTCTCCTCGTCCATGTCTGTCGTAGAATATTACTTTCTGAAACGTTTTCCAATGCCTGCTGGTAAGTTGGGAACTGACGACAAAGTGATAATTTTATTGAAATTTGTTTTCATCATTCGGAAATAAAAAGGGAAGTTCTAAACCTGCAAGGGATATAGTTGGGATAGGAGTAGTGGTGTCATTAATCTTGCCTCTAGATTAGGGCATGATTGTTTCGTATCTTTATGGAGTTACATTTTTCATACTTGGCAGCTCTCTACTTCACTGCTGTGGCAACTATTGCTGCCCTTATCGGCCAACATATAGTCAGAAGGCTGATAATCGTATTTGGAAGGGCATCTCTGATTATCTTCATTCTAGCCTTCACAATATTTGTTAGTGCAGTATCACTTGGTAAAATTTGTTCCTGTTATTGGTTTGATAGGATGGATTTTTTCCATGATTCAAAATATGCAAAGTTCTACAAACTCAAATTTTTTGGCTTATTTTTGCTAGGTGGCGTTGGCATAGTAAACATGATTGGGAAGATTGAGCGGAATGAATACATGGGATTTGAAAATCTCTGCAAGTATGAAGGTTAAGATGTCAGATTTTTTTTTTTAATTTGATTCTCTAATTTCCCTCTAAATAGCCTAGTGTTGAATTTGTTTTCCAAAGGCAACAAAAGTTGCCTTCTCTTTGACTTGTACCATTTCTTGGGTTGTGGGGAAGAAAGATGGTCACTAATTTCACTTTTTTACACCTCTCATGTATCAGTTTGCATGTATTTAACATAGGCTTGTAGGGATGTTCCAGAAAACGAGAAACAGTGACTTTAAGTGACAAACTTTGTAATTTTTTGTTTGTTTGGAAAATTGTTGAATGTGATATATAATTTTGTATTATTTGGAATTTCATCCTTCCTGATATCAAAGCATCCTCATGTAGGAGACTTTACCTTGGCTTATTCACTCCCAACGGATTCAAGACAAAATTGACTCTTGATTTTAACACTAATAATTCACAAATTTCAATAGCTTCTATATAATGGTTTACACTTATACAATGAAAAACTAAAGAACAATATCTAAACTTTGCATAGTTTGCACAATATTTTTAGATTTCAAAATCCATTTTTTGATTCTATGGCCCTTAAACAAGTCTAGCATGTCTTGTCTGTAATGAATCTATGGCCCTCAAACTGGTCTATCATGTCTTGTCCGTAAACTTGTTAAGGTCCCGCCAAGGTGGTCTGAGTCACTTCAGGAGATAGCTTAATACAAGTCTGCCTCTTCCCAACAGTTGCTTCGTTTTAGCTCTTCACAAGATTCACATGGATCCTATTCAACAAAATAGCACGCTAATCTTTTATTTTTACTAACATTAAATCCAAGTATTCTTCTGTTGGCTTTTTCAGTAATCAATTACCCTTTTATCTTGGGTCAAACAATGGTTTTTTTTTTTGCCAATAATCAAATCTCCAAGCTGTCTTAGAAAGTAAGTTTCTACTTTCTACCATATTGTGTCATAAACAGGATGGATGATGTGTGTATAATGCCAGTAGGTGACTAAACTAAGCTGAGCTGAGTTGGTTACTGATTAAAGCTTAATGTTAGCAGTTAGTGCGAGCATAAAGGAGCAGGAAAGGAAGTTGATAAAGTAGTTATTGTAGTTAGTGCGAGCATAAGGGAGCGGGAAAGGAAGTTGATGAAGTAGTTATTGTAGTCAGATTAATTACAACTATAATCCTCTTAGCCATTGGAAAGGAAATTGTTCATTCATGTATAAAAACAGAATTAGCATCAAATATACACATCAATAAAGATTCTACATAATTCATCTCTCAAACTCTCTAGTCTCTCTTTTCATTCTTTTCTTGTTTTTTTCGATCATACTATCTCAGATGTTATTCTTCTTCATTTCAAGGTCTCTGTAACTGATCTTCCTTGGTGTAGTTGGCATTCTAGCTACATTAGTTGGTATCAAAGATTCTGGGCAATCAAAATATTTTTTAGTTGCAAAATGGTAGAAAATACGAGATCTCACGATTTCAGAACATTGGAAGAAACAATGAAAGAAATGATGGCCAAGATCAATCTATAGGAAAGTACTATTCAGCATTTAATATACAGAATAGTCAGATTATAGTTCAAATCTTAGGTAACCACCATGGGAGCATTTAAATGGTGGAAAGAACCAAAATCAGTATTTCTCAACTAAACAATATAAAATAGACTTTCCAAGAGTTTCTGGTAATGATTTAAACGGAAGACTGTATAAGTGGCAACAATTCTTTGAAATTGACAATTGTTACCGAATTTTTGATGAGTGTACCACAAGTGTACGGACCGTAGCAAGTAATAAAGTGATGAGTAGAGTATCGTTCCCACGAGGATTGAATTTGTGAATTGCTTACTAAGTACTAAAATTTCACACCCTAATTTTATTCAAACGATCGAAAAAGAATTTTTTTTATCATTAGCAGGAAAGTGAAAATAAAAAATATTTATTTAAATAAAACTTCTAAAATATTCCAAAATAAAAGCCAAAAGAAATTTAGATGAAAACTTGAAAACTAAAACAAAGAGAATAAAACTAAAACTACTCTATATCCCTTAGTAGGATTGAATGCTCTTCATGGTGCTGAAGCTGGCTATTTATAGAGGCAGTGGAGATGATGATTAGCTCAAAATCTTGGCTGATAGGGCTCGATCTTTATCTTCAAAGAAAATTTATCTTTTATCAGCTCCCTTGTTTATCTCTATCCTTAGCAAAAGGTCCATCTGGATAATTTATCTTCATAAAAGATAAATGCAACAATTTATCTTTCTTGGCAGCCAGTAGAAATATCCATGCATGAAGTTTTATCAACAAAGTCTTGTGTTGAATGAAATTTGGAACTGAAATCCTTTACATCTTTGACTTCTTTATCAATTGGAGTTCCTACATCATTGAGAGAAATTTAACAGATAAATGAGAGATTTGAATCTAATAGTAATGATTTAGAGATAAATTATATCATTAAATTCATGATAATTCTATAAATTATAGAATTATCACACCCCCAAATTGAATTTTTGCTTGTCCTCGAGCAAAATAACATTCCCAAAGAAATGTACCTAGAGGTCAAATACACCTGCAATAATAATTTCCCTTTAATTTCCCCAAAGATTTTGAAAACATTACAACTCCATGAAAATTCATAAACATTAGCTAAATATATATAAACTCATTCAAAAGAGAGTATCAATTCAACTGAATTTTTCCGTGTGTGTGTGTAAATGTTTCTTCATTTCAGTTCATGCAATCCGGATGAATTTATACAAATATGAACATAACAAAAGATCTCAAAGAATAGTTATCTTCCATAAGTTTGTTTTTCTCATCTTCTCTCCACTAATGTAGACACACATAGCCAAAGATCAATAGGACTTTATAAGCTTGTAATGTATGGCTAGGGTAAAGGTAAGAGAAAAAGGATTTTTAGGCTTAACCCCTAATCATGCATTCTTTTTCTTGGACTTTTTAAGAGCTTTCAAATAATTCCCCCAACTTGATTTCTTTTTCTTTTTTCTTTTTTTTTTTTTTTTTGAATTTTTTTTTTAATTTCACCCTTTCTTTCATATATGTGTAGCTCTAAATATATCATGACATAGTCCTCATGCATATAACGGGGTATGGGAAATTTTATTTTTTTATAAGCTAAGCTAATTATTAATGTAGGTAAAACAAGAAAGAAGGTCTACTTTAAGCTCAAATTGGGTGACTAAGGATAAAATATATCATGGTAGTCTTGAAAAGCTCAAACGGTCCAAAGATGGCCTAAATCACCTCTTTAGCTAAGTGTGTTCTAGGATTTCGCCTTGAGAGATGATAGAACAAATTCTAGACAAATAACAAACTTTAAAGACTAGTGTTTATTCCTATTCACATAAATCTTCTCTAAATATGCATGACTTTAATGATGAAAACATAGTGCATTCAATTTTTGGAAAAATCTCAATTAAAAAAAAATAATTCACTAAAGAATTCATTCACATACTTTGCACATACTCATGAATTTCATATTGCTATAACATTCTCAATCAATGGTTAAATATCAAAGAATTATCAAGCAAGCATATAACCACTTAAAGGTAAAAACCATTTTAAAGCACAGAATTTTTTTTTTGCAAAGATTTTTAAAAGAAAATAGAAAAAAATTTTGCTCAATCTTTAAAAATAAAAATTTTTGCTCTTCCCCCTAACTTGAAACATACATTGTCCTCAATGTATAAAAATAAATATGAAAATAAACCAAGAATGAGAAAGAAATACTCCCCTGACTTTGAGATTGAAAAGCCACACGTTCATGAGCTTCATTTTTCCTTAGAAACGTGTCATGCTTTTCAACATGCTAGTAAGCCGTTCCTTTGCAAAGACCACTCTCCTGGCTGGCTCTTGCTCCCATTTTCGGTCCAAGCAGCAGCACGTGCCTCGCCTGTTTCATCTCGTTGTCTAAAACAACTGCTGCAGCAATCATTCTTTCTCCTCTCAACGCCATGCATTAGCTTCAACTGACCATGTACAAAGCCAGCACACAGTAAGCGGTCACAGTCAGCTTCTGTCTACGTCTCCCAGTAAGTTTTACATGCACTGAACATCCTATGCCGACTAGCTCTCATTGTGTGCAGCTACGCCATATATTAACTCCAGCAGTAAGCTTTGTTGAACACGCTGCAACAGCATCCATGGCTTCAAGCTTTGCCATCTCGTGCTTCAGTTTCAGTAACCCGACAGCCACGCACCTGCCTCACAAGCCGTACCTGCAGCACCGCTTCAGCAAAGAAGATACACAGCAACAACGCAGCAAGGCCACGTCCTCATAACAGCAGGTCATGGTTCGGCTTTCACCAGCACAGCCCTTCACCCACTTTTTCAACATTCGACAAAGGACAGCGGCAAGCAGCAACATACGAGTGGCGACGCCTATTCCAGCTACGACACAGCAAAGGCCAGCTCAGGTTTTGATCCAGCCATACGTAGCTTCCGCTTTTCTTCCGTTCTTTCTTGCCAAGCTGGAGTTCACGTCTTGTACTGCCACGGTATCCTAGACAGCTCCTACTTCCAGCAACTTACGCAACGCTTCAGCACCAACAACTTGCCTTATAACTCCGCAACTTTGTCACGCTTAACTTACTGCACCGAACCATGCAGCTTTGTAAAGCCAGCATTTATCAATTTCTTCTCAGTTTTTCCAAATCTAGGTTATGCCTATCAATCAAAAAAAAAATTAATAATAATAAATAATAATAAAAAATTAAGTAACTAATTTAAAGAAATAATCTTTAAAAGGAAAAGATAGAAAGCTGGGGTTGCCTCCCCAGAAGCGCTTGAGTTATAGTCTTCGGCTTGACTATCCTTTGTTGATTTCAAGCTGGATCATTAAGATAAGTGATCGATTTTCGACGATCGATCACTCCTCCCCAATAATGTTTCAATCTTTGACCATTAACCTTAAACGGTTCCTTAGAAAACTCTCCTCTTATTTCCACAGTTCCATATGGAAAAACTCGAGTAACAATGAATGGTCCAGACCACCTTGATTTCAACTTACCTGGAAACAACTTCAAACGAGAATTATAGAGTAAAACCTGTTGTCCCGGTTCAAATTGTTTTTTCATTATCTTCTTGTCATGCCACTTCTTCGTTCTCTCCTTATAGAGTCTGGCACTCTCATATGCTTGCATTCTGAATTCATCTAACTTGTTGAGCTGCAATAAACGCTTTTCACCAGCGGCCATCATATCAAAATTTAATTGCTTGATCGCCCAAAATGCCTTGTGCTCCAATTCCACAGGTAAGTGACAAGCCTTCCCAAACACTAATTGGTATGGAGACATTCCAATAGGTGTTTTAAATGCAGTTCGGTAGGCCCACAATGCATCGTCTAATTTCATGGCCCAATCCTTTCTTGAAGGGTTCACTGTCTTCTCTAAAATTCTTTTTATCTCCCTGTTAGAGACTTCTGCTTGGCCACTTGTCTGAGGGTGATAGGCTGTAGCCACCTTGTGTTTGACACCATACTTAGCAAGCAGAGCTTCAAAGGACTTGTTGCAGAAGTGAGTCCCTTCATCACTAATGATCGCCTTGGGGGTGCCAAAACGAGTGAAGATGTTCTTTTTCAAGAACTTCATAACTACCTTGGCATCATTTGTAGGTAAGGCCTTTGCTTCCACCCATTTGGATACATAGTCCACTGCTACAAGGATGTAAAGGTTGTTGTAGGAGGAGATGAATGGTCCCATGAAGTCTATTCCCCAAACGTCAAAAATTTCCACCTCCAAAATGGTGTTTAGGGGCATCTCATGTCTCTTGGAAATATTGCCAACCCTTTGGCATCGATCACATCTCAAGGCATATAAATAGGCATCTTTGAACAGCGTAGGCCAATAGAATCCTGATTGAAGCACCTTAGCAGCTCTTTCCCCTCCAAAGTGTCCTCCATAATCTGAAGAATGACAATGATGAAGGATATCCTCCGTCTCTTCCATGGGTACACATCTTCTTAAAACCTGATCCCTACATTGCTTAAACAAATAGGGTTCATCCCATACAAAATATTTGACATCATGCAAAAATTTTTTCTTTTGTTGAAATGATAAATCAGGAGGAAGCACTTTACCTACTATAAAGTTGACATAATCTGCATACCATGGTAAGTTATTATGCCTAACCTTGAATAGTTGCTCATCAGGGAAAGACTCTTTGATGATAGTTGCATCTCCAACACCATCATTTTCTAGTCTGGAAAGATGATCTGCCACTTGATTTTCTGTCCCTTTTTGTCTCTAATCTCCAGGTCAAACTCTTGTAAAAGGAGAATCCACCTAATCAATCTTGGCTTGGCATCCTTCTTGGCAATCAAGTACTTGATGGCAGAGTGATCGGTGTAGACTATCACCTTGGTGCCAATAAGATAAGGACGAAACTTATCGAACGCAAAGACAACTGCCAACAACTCCTTTTCAGTAGTTGCATAGTTGAGTTGTGCATCTGTCAAGGTTTTGCTCGCATAGTAAATTGCGTGAAAAATCTTACCTCGTCGTTGTCCTAAAACTGCACCAACTGCATAATCACTCGCATCACACATTAGTTCAAAAGGTAAATTCCAATCAGGGGCTACAATTACAGGAGCAGAAATTAATTTATCTTTTAAAGTTTGAAATGCTTCTAAACAGGAATGATCAAACCTGAAGGTTGTGTTTTTCTCTAAAAGATTACACAATGGTTTGGAAATCTTAGAGAAATCTTTAATAAATCTCCTGTAGAAGCCTGCATGTCCAAGAAAACTTCTTACCCCTTTCACTGAAGTTGGTGGTGACAACTTCTCAATTACCTCTATCTTGGCTCTGTCAACTTCAATTCCTCTAGAAGAAACCTTATGGCCTAGCACAATTCCTTCTTGGACCATAAAATGACATTTTTCCCAATTTAAGACTAAGTTGGTTTCTTCACAACGCTTGAGCACAAGAGTTAGATTTTTCAAACATAAATCAAAATTATCACCAAAAATAGAGAAGTCATCCATAAATACCTCGAGAGATTCTTCCACCATGTCTGAAAAGATGGCCATCATGCATCTCTGGAATGTGGCAGGAGCATTGCACAATCCAAATGGCATCCTCCTAAAAGCAAACGTACCATATGGACAAGTGAATGTGGTCTTCTCTTGATCTTCAGGAGCAATGGCAATCTGGTTGTACCCGGAATACCCATCTAATAGGCAATAGAATTCATGCCCGGCTAGTCTATCAAGCATCTGATCGATGAATGGCAAAGGAAAGTGATCCTTTCTAGTGGCCTTGTTGAGCTTACGGTAGTCCATGCACACTCTCCAACTAGTGACTGTTCGAGTAGGAATGAGCTCATTATTTTCATTAGATACCACAGTCATTCCTCCCTTTTTTGGTACACATTGGATAGGACTAACCCATGAACTATCTGAAATTGGGTATATGATACCCGCATCCAACCACTTGATAATCTCTTTCTTCACTACCTCTTTCATGGTTGGGTTTAACCTTCGTTGGTGCTCAATAGTGGCCTTGTGATTTTCCTCCAACAGAATCTTGTGCATGCATATGGATGGGCTTATTCCTTTGATATCAGCTATGGTCCATCCCAATGCTTTCTTATGCTCCTTCAAGACACTCAACAACTTTTCTTCTTGTTCATTAGTTAGAGCAGAAGAAATGATAACTGGTAAAGTAGAAGACTCACCTAGATAAGCATACCTTAAATGAGGAGGTAAAGGTTTGAGTTCTAAAGTTGGAGGTGCTTCAATCGATGACTTGAGATGTGAAAATCCAGAAGCACCTAACCTTTCAAATTGTCTGTGGGGAATCGTCACAGCTTTTACCTCAGCACAATTGGACGTCTCTTCATCAAGAATTGCTTCTATGGTGTCCATTGGTTGTTGATTGATGAATATTCCTTGAACTATACTTTCCTCTTCATTCACTTCAAAACAATCATCAGTCTCACTTGGGAATTTAATTGCAGAGAAAAGATTAAATGTTACCTCTTGATCATTGACCCGCATGGTGAGCTCTCCTTTTTGCACATCAATAAGAGCCTTACCAGTTGCCAGAAAGGGTCTCCCAAGGATAATTGGGACTTCACGATCTTCCTCCATATCTAACACTACAAAATCAGCTGGAAAGACAAATTTGTCAACCTTCACTAGCACATCCTCAATAATGCCTCTTGGATACTTGAGAGATCGGTCTGCTAATTGGAGTGTTATCTTGGTTGGTTTAGTCTCTCCTAGTCCAAGTTTCCTGAAAATAGAAAAAGGCATTAAATTAATACTTGCACCTAAATCACATAAAGCTTTATCAAAAAATAAGTTACCAATAGTGCAAGGGATAGTAAAACTCCCTGGATCTTCAAGCTTAGGTGGTAAGTTCCTTTGCAAAATGGTGTTGCACTCCTCAGTAAGAGCAACAGTTTCAAAATCCTCAATTTGCCTTTTCTTGGAGATGATGTCCTTCATGAATTTGGCATAAATTGGCATTTGCTCCAATGCATCAGAGAAAGGGATGTTGATGTGGAGCCTTTTGAATACCTCTAGGAACTTAGCAAATTGCCTATCTGTCTTCTTTTGCTTGAATCTTTGAGGAAAAGGGATAGGTTGAGGAGGTGATTCAATAGTCTTACCAGATTGAGATGAAGTCTGCTCAATGTTCTTTTGTTGCTTATCTTCTTCTTCTGCCTGGACTTCAACTCTAACATCTTCCTCTGAGTCATTAGGTATGTAACCCACTTCTTTACCCTTCCTCAAGGTGATTGATTTACAATGCTCTTTACCTTCCCTTCTTGGATTAGTTCAGTATTGCTAGGTAGGGTACCTTGGGGACGGTTACTAATGGCATTAGCAATCTGACCTACTTGAATTTCAAGGTTCTTTATAGAAGCTGCTTGGTTTTGTAAGATGGTGGTGAACATCTCTTCTAAAGAAGGCTTCTTTTCTTGTGGTAGGACTTGTGGTAGAGGATTATGTGGAAGTGGTGGTGGTGGTTGAGTATGGAAACCAGGAGGATAGGTAGGTCTTGGGTTAGATGGTTGCCCTTGATTATTGTTCCAAGACAAATTTGGGTGATTTCTCCAGCCAGGGTTATAGGTGTTTGAGAATGGGTTATGGTTCCTATTTGGATGGGAAACATATTGGACTTGTTCGGCTCGAATAGGACACCTATCGCCAGAGTGATTACTCCCACAATTATCACAAGTTACGAAAGGGTTTTGAATGGAATGAATTGGGTTGGGTTGTTGATTGACTCCAAGAGAATCAACCTTTTTGTTCAAGGCTGAGATTTGAGAGGTAAGAGTGGTGAGTGCATCTAACTCATACATACCTGCAGTTTTTGGTGTAAGCCTCTCAGTTGACCATTGATAGCTGTTTGTAGCCATGTCTTCTATCAAGTTGTAGGCATCATCTATAGACTTGCTCATTAATGCACCACCTGCAGCTGTGTCTATAGTAGTTCTGGTCTGGCCTTTCAACCCATTGTAGAATATCTGCACTTGCAACCAATTTGGAATCCCATGATGAGGACACCTTCTCAAGAGTTCTTTGTACCTCTCCCATGCTTCATAAAGTGACTCTGAATCGTGTTGCATGAAAGTGGTGATGTCGTTCCTCATCTTAGCTGTTTTGGCTGGTGGGAAGAATTTTGCCAAGAACTTCTGGACTAAGTCCTCCCATGTTGTGATTGATCCTGGTGCCAATGAGTTCAGCCAATCCATTGCTTTATCCCTGAGAGAAAAAGGAAATAATCTCAGTCTTATCGCATCATCAGAAACACCATTATTCTTAAAAGTGGAGCAAATTTGTAAAAAATGTTTCAAATGAGCATTAGGATCATCATTGATTGAACCCCCAAACTGTACAGAAGTTTGGATCATTTGGATGATGGCTGGTTTGATCTCGAAATTGTTTGCTTGAATGGTTGGATATCTTATGCTCATCTCGAATCCATTCACCGTAGGCATTGCATAATCTCGAAGAGCCTTGGTATCTGCTTCTTCCATGGTATTTGTTTCAACAAGGTCTTCTTGGTTCTCCTTCTTGATTCTTCGTAAAGTCCTTTCAATTTCGGGGTCAAGGGGAGCCAATTCACCACTCCTTGCACGGCTCATGCACTAGGTCGATGTACCTCGCAAGAAAAAACAAGAGAAGATATTAGTAACAAGGAGAAGAAAAAAAAAAAATAAAATAAAAATATTTGAATTAAAACTAGGTATGCTTGGTATTAATATTAGCAAAACAAATCCTTCATTCCCCGGCAACGGCGCCAAAAACTTGTTACCGAATTTTTGATGAGTGTACCGCAAGTGTACGGACCGTAGCAAGTAATAAAGTGATGAGTAGAGTATCGTTCCCACGAGGATTGAATTTGTGAATTGCTTACTAAGTACTAAAATTTCACACCCTAATTTTATTCAAACGATCGAAAAAGAATTTTTTTTATCATTAGCAGGAAAGTGAAAATAAAAAATATTTATTTAAATAAAACTTCTAAAATATTCCAAAATAAAAGCCAAAAGAAATTTAGATGAAAACTTGAAAACTAAAACAAAGAGAATAAAACTAAAACTACTCTATATCCCTTAGTAGGATTGAATGCTCTTCATGGTGCTGAAGCTGGCTATTTATAGAGGCAGTGGAGATGATGATTAGCTCAAAATCTTGGCTGATAGGGCTCGATCTTTATCTTCAAAGAAAATTTATCTTTTATCAGCTCCCTTGTTTATCTCTATCCTTAGCAAAAGGTCCATCTGGATAATTTATCTTCATAAAAGATAAATGCAACAATTTATCTTTCTTGGATCTTTATAAAAGATAAATGCAACAATTTATCTTTCTTGGCAGCCAGTAGAAATATCCATGCATGAAGTTTTATCAACAAAGTCTTGTGTTTGAATGAAATTTGGAACTGAAATCCTTTACATCTTTGACTTCTTTATCAATTGGAGTTCCTACATCATTGAGAGAAATTTAACAGATAAATGAGAGATTTGAATCTAATAGTAATGATTTAGAGATAAATTATATCATTAAATTCATGATAATTCTATAAATTATAGAATTATCAACAATACACCTCAAGAAGCCATTGTAAAGTTGGCTGCAATTAATCTTGAAGGAAGGGCTGTCCAGTGGCATCAGAACTTGATGAGATACGAGAATGGATATGAGATGGTCTCTTGGGAGAATTATGTGCAGGCGCTGGAGGAAAGATTTAGAGAACATATGAAGGTAGAACCATGACTAAGTTACTATATCTCAAACAAACAGGTTTGGTATCTTGTTACCATGATCAGAAAAGTATGTTCTTAGTGTTTTCCTTAATAGATTAAAACCTGTAATTCAACAAGTTAGAATGTCCGTGCCTGAAACACTAAATCAGACATATACATTGGCACATTGTAGGAAACTTCCTTTAAAATCCTTCAACAATAACTTGTAATTCTTTCCTAGAAACCTCCATTGTTACCTAGAGTTTCGAATCCACCAAGATTTCCACTGAGAACCCTTCTTAACCCTTCTCATCCAAACGTTACCCACGCTCAAACTTTCAACAAGAACCTTAAACCTCAAAACTCAACAAGAGTAAGGAGTAGCAATGACTTTGATGAAAGAAGAGCACAGAGCTTTGATTCTGGTGTGATGACAAATATGTATTAGGGCAAAAATGTCAAAGAAGCAATCATTTTTAGGTAAAACGATTTTGTCCGACTCAAATACATATGAAATTCATGTTTCTTCAATAGTAAACTAGATACAAGGTTCTTGCAGATTTCCTGCTGTCATACCCTTACTTCGGAAGCCTAAAATTTGTGAGCAAATTTTTTATTTTCTTTCTACTTCACTTACATGTTTGTTAGTAACTGCATAAGTTACTAAATCGTGTGATTTATGCCAACAACCTCTTGGCCTAGTGGTTAAGAATGAGTTATGGCATATTGTAAGTCTTGGGTTCGAATTCAAGCATCCTCATCCCCAGTTATTTAATATTCCTCTTATAACCAAAAAAAATTGTGTGATTTATCACAAGTTTAAGTGATTCTAAAATCACTTAGGTCCCATTCCTAATATTACTATATTATCTCTTATAGTGTGTTAAGCGAAGTACAAAGTCCTCGGGGCCCAAAAAAAAAGTACAAAGTCTCCATTTGCATATTGAGCGACAATTAACATTACTGTACAAAACCATGGAACATACACTTATGCATTCACACAATTCATGCCACTTCCAATATGATTTGCTTGTTTACCATATTAATTTCCTTTCTAAGCCGAGAGCTCATGGTTGATATCAAGATCATACCATATAAACATGAGAGGATAATAGATCATGCTTCACTATACACCACATTAACCGAACCTAGAAAACATCAAGCTTGATCATGCATGTACTCTAGCCCCTATTCACACTTAGTTAATTCATCCATGAGCATCTAGCAGTGGTATCAATCTCACATAGACTCAAACAGAGGCATTTATCACCATTGCATCAATTCACATAGGTCACATCGAAACAAAATATAATACCATAAGAATATAAGCAGATTCGGTCCACATCATTTTTTCATGAAACCATATCCTGGAGGTGTATATATATACACACACAAGAACATCATCTCACCATCCTAATCAAACATATATGTACAATATCATAACTAGGCAATCCAAGTCAAGCAACCATACTAGCATTGTAACATCTTTGTGTCAACTAGGATAACCTACATCCCAGACTCTATACATGCAATATATATATATATGGTACAATGTGCCAAACCAAAGTCTGTGTCCACTAATATAACTCGGTAGCCATATACCTTACCACTGAATGCAAAATAACCTCAGAGAAGTCGTCCAAACTGAGGCTAGTGATAAGAGGAAGTACTGCAACTCAATCTAGGAGGAGAGAAAACGAGATGAGATAGTACTTAGAAGCAACTACTACAAGTGAGCTTAATTTATAAAATATGCACGAGTTTAGAAAATAATACAAGTATGCAGCTGTATAAATCATAATGTACATGTCTAAGATTTTCATAATTCATTTCATCTCAATCATGCATACAAAACAGCGTATGATAGTATGCAAAGCTCAATCAGTCAATCGTAGTACAGTAACTTGAGACGAGGCATTATCACTTAGAGCCATAAACAAAAACGATCCACTGTAGCTAACAGTGGCAATCTCTCAAAAAAAAAATGCTGCCATGCATAGACCAATCTACCCCAGTTTATTGATCGGATGAAACTAAAACTTGTCCAAACATAGTACACAAGTCAAGCAAATCATTTCCGAGATCATACACGAGAAACAGTGCTCTAAAGTAAGTTATAGATGCTTACATCATCTCAAAGTACAACCCTAATGGTCTCATTACAAAGGGCTCAATAGCAACTCATCAATCATTTTTCAAATCAGCTCTCCATATGTTTCATTTCAATAACCTTTTTTTTGAAAACACAGTTAAAGTCTAAGGGTTTATTACAAGGATTTAAATGTAGTTTAAAACGAAAATAACTTGCTTTCTTGCTTAGAAACTACGAGCTAAACAAGTTAAAAATCCTTTTGGAATTACTTAGACAATGTAGCACATCTTAAAAGAATAACACACGGCCTAGAAAGCTTTTGGTTGAATGTTCCACAAACCAAATTCAGCAATTTCTAAAATAATACAACAATGGAAAGCTTGTGTTATGAAATTTCAATGAATGTGTGCCTTAGCACCAACATCAATATCAATACCAAAATAGTTAAGATACGTTTGAAACACTTGTAAGTTACTAACTATACTCCTTTAGCTAGGGAGTTCAAATCCCCCTTTTTGGCACAAGTAGCAACCATTCCAAGCTCTAATCACCTTGTTGCTTCTCTACCTAACACGTTATATTAAGATCAATTCACTTACGCTTGATTATATGCTCATACTAAGCATTGCTGAGACTTCAAGGTGAATCATTCATCATTACTCAATCAATGTCAAGGTGAGATAGCAAACTTCATACAGCCTTGCACATACTCCTAAGTGTCTTAATCTCAACGTGTGTGTCAATTTCCCAGCGTTAGGGCCTTACGATCTAGAAGTCATAGGTTGCATGCACAAAAAGGTTCATTTTTAGGGTCTTCAACACACATACTCAATTAGGTCATCTAGCACCAATTGTTATCAATATTCAGCATTCACAATATATCATCTTAATTAAATAGTTAATGCTTTGAGAATTGCTTACCAACTCAACAAGCGTGCTAACATATCATCAGTGCAATATGCCATAAGAAAGTGTGATCTTATATAACCTTATATATTCTTCTAGGTACATTAGACTTAGTATGGTATTGAATTCATTGTTTAAAGGCCAAGTCTTATACCATGCCATAAGCTACATACACCAAGACTAGTGTTTTTCACAATTTCTATGGTACACTCAAAATAAGCCATTCATACACCAATTACACCAACATATCTATCATGACATAATGGTCACTTATCAAGCTATTCTTAATCTCTCAAGCTCACGGCAACTAATTACAAGATCAAATCATGCTTGTCAGTTGTGAAAGCTTAACACCAAAACTTTCCAATCAATTTCATGTCAATAATCAAAAATTCATTTTTAAGTAGTTCACCAAAATAAGCATTCTTACCAATCAACTAAGCCAAAACAATGTTTAGCTTACCAATTCACTATGTGGTACCTAAAGGCAACATTGACACATGTTAACTTACTTCTCGTATGAAGCTAGTATTACACCAAAACCAACATTTACATTTTCATTAACAAATGAACCCAAAGCCGAATGTTCCAAGCTATACTTCCTCACGGTTTCTTCCAATCTTCCTTTTATATTTTCACCATAAAAACATTAAGTAATGTTTTCATAATTGTCTAAGCCTTAAACATCTAAAAAGTGATGTTTCCTTACCTTAATCCATGAAGACTGAATGCCCAAGGCTTTCCCACCTTTCAGTTTTCAACATTCCTTTGTATAAAAACACATGCAACACTAAGTCAATTTATCATTCATAAAAATCTAGTGTTTGACAACCAAAAAGACCACTTCTTCTTACCTTCTAGTATGAAGACCAAAGCTTCAATTCTTTCTCCCTCTCAATCCTCAAGTTCCCCTTCAACTAACACACATGCAACACCATTAGACTACCATATGTAAAGATTTAACCATCAAGAAATCAAATTGGACACTTCTTCTTACCTAAAACTGTAGAACCGAAGCTCTCCTTCCTTTTTCCTTTTGGTTTCTCTCTTCCCTTTAGTGTTTCTTACATGCAAGCTCTTTTCAAGCTTCCCCTACGTTGGTTCTTCAAAATCCCTCTGTAGATTTACCAAAAATTTAACTTTCTCTCTTAGATTTCTGAAAAACTTGTGAATTCCCTTGGCTTCCTTTCAAAAGAGAGAATGAAAGAGGTTTACGGAATAGTTTGCATGCAAACACTAAGGCTAATGATCTTAGGATTTTTAGTTTTGTGAGGGGACATAGTGCGGATTTTCTTAATTCCTTAAGGTTATATTAGGCTTGGTTATTTAAGGAGAGAGGCTTAGTGGGTTTTTACTATGACATGCATAATCATTCCAATGTAACCATAATCACCACTATTAAGAACATAATTATGACCCATGCTTTTATGTCGCCCACTATCTCTTACAATTTAATTACCTTGCTTACTTTATCATTTAAATTAATTTTCCTTAATACCACTTTCTAATTCACCTTTTCCATAGTTTACCACTAGTTCAAATATTATATTCAATCTCTTTTTAATTTATCAAACTAAGGAAATTACCTTTTTACCCTTAACCTCGGAATTCCATCAAACTTCACCAAGATAATCTCAATGTCCTATCTAACCATAATCTGTCCAAAATTCCAAAAAATGAACTCCAATTAGTCATAATTCGATCGGTACATTTACTCGCAGTAACATATTTAGTAATTGTTATACCTGCACATACAATATATTATTCAAAGTCAATTCTTTCTCAAATGTCATATTTAGTACCACTTTTTCTTGAACCTCGATCTCTAAAGTAGAAGAATTTCCCATTAACAACTTTTCCTCATTTGCTATTGGTTTGAAAGTAGTAAACACCATTCTATTTGAGCAGACATGTCGGGTTGCAGCAGTGTCAATCCATCATTCTCTCATATTAGACTTAACAAGGTTCACTTCAAAAACAACAGCAAAAAGGGCTTATGTTTGACACATTATGAGTGATGTAGTTCACCATGTTTGCCTCTTTGTTTCTTTCTTCTTAGGCAACCTGCAATCAGATACTTTGTGGTCCATTTTGTCATAATTAAAACATTTGCCTTGGAACTTAGTGGGCTTCGTAGAGATTTTACCTCTTGGGCCCAACTTGGATCCATTGTTGTTGGACTTCTTGTTCTTTATTGGCTTTTAAACCTTGTTCCACTACATTTGCCTTAGCCAAATGTGAGATAACCCTTCCCTTTTCAAAACCTTTTTATCTTCTTCAATTCAAAGTCCAACAATTAGTTCCTTAATATTTATCTCCTTTAGCTTGTGTTTAAGGCAATTCTTTAAATTCTTTCATGCAAGAGACAACTTCTTAACAATTTTGCAACCACTTCGAAGGTGTCACTCAAATTCATCCCCTCAGCATGAATCTCATGTAAGATTGCTTGGAACTCTTAAACCTGACTGATCACTATCATGGAGTCATCCATCTTATAATCTAGAAAACGACCAACCACAAAGTTCTTAGTCCCAGCATGCTTGGTCTTATATTTATGGTCCAAAGACTCCCATAACTCTTTGATTGTTTTCTTTGTGCTATACACATTGTACAAAGAATTTGTCAAACTATTCATGACATAATTTTGGCACAAAATATCAAAATGTTTCCTAGCATCCACAGCATAGATAACTTGGATATCAAGCTTATCTCATTGAGTTTAGAAGCATCCTCAGTCAAGAATCTCATAAAATTCAAGGTGGTCAGATAGAACAATATTTTTCTACTTCTACCTCTTGAAGTCTAAACCATTAAACTTCTCTGGTTTCTGTCCATGGTTCACAATTATTAGGACATCAAGGATAGAAACTTGAGCGCTCATAGGAAAGTTCTCAAAATTACTTTCAGTTGACCTAATTTAAAATTATAATAAATTATATCTAATTTTTCATAACAACAATACTTACAATAATTTTATTACTTCTCCTTCCTAATTAGGATGTTGATTAACTAAATACTATTTAATAGAAGGTTCTCAAGAAAGACCAGAGAGGTTAAGGACTGTCCCACTTAAAACCTAGTGCCTAAGATTTATTTTAAGATTGTAGGGAAATGATAATAGCAAATATACATATACTGGAATAAATCTTCAAGAACAATAATACAATAATTATAACTAAAACAAAATAAGGTAGAAATACAAACAAAGTGAATCGAGATCTATGTATCACACAATTTTTTTAAAAATAGATTCGCCCTCTTATCATGGGTGCTTGAGAAACTTAGGCATATGTCTCCCAAGATACAACGACAACCAAGTAGCAAAGGCACACTACCAATCTACCTCAATGGAACTTTCAAATGCCAAATCTATCACAATGAAAATTTAACTCAAAACACCTAAAAATTGGAGCTAAGTAAGAACAAAATTTAAAGAGAAATTAGAGAGAAGCTAGAGAATATGTTTTTGGCGTGTTAAACAAATGAGAGCAAGTCCCTTTTATAACTTTTGTCCAAAGGCATTTTGGTTCTTCAAAATTTTGGAATTAAATCTAAAAATTAATTCAATCATTTAATATGATGATAGTTACACATTTGAAATTTAAACCAATGACAGTTACAAATCTAAAATTTTATTTAGACAATTTAATCCAATTGCAGTTCCAAATCTTAATGGTAGTTCCAAATCTAGTGGTAGTTACCATAAGTATCAATATTTCATTTATTTATATATCTTTTTTCAGTGTATAAAATTTTCACTAACACAAAGTGAATTCTAACTTAAATTGTAACTTCTAAATGGCTATTAAATGACTCATTTAAATAACCATTTTCCAACCGTTATTCCTTTGTCTAATATGTCAATTAGAGTTTATATATGATGTACTGACAGTGTATAGTTTCTATATACTATAAATGCACAAGAGGTTGACACCTCATCAATAAACAAACTAAAAATATACCAAGCTCTTAAAAATAAATATTCAATTTGCTCATAATTGTTTATTAATGAGATATCAACCTCTTTTGTATTAAAATATATAAAGACTATACACTATCAGTGTACCATATATAAATTCGTCTAATTAACAAGTAAAGGAAGTTGAAGTGTTAAACAAGTTAGATTTATGGTTTCATCTAATGTAAAAACTTTTGTTTTTTTTTTATTTGTCCCCTTTGTTTCCTTTACAAATCTTGGGATTTTTTTGTCATCAAGGATGATACCTAAAACTTGAATATTAGTCATTCATTTGAATAAATATTGAGGATTATTCATCAATTTATGTTTCTTTAGAATGTTATGAAAATTTGACTATTTAATGCATCATAATACATTTGGTTTTCCTTATTTGTGAGACCAGATTTTATTATACTGTATAGCTTATTGTAAATGATGGATAACACAAATAAATTATTTAGTGGAATTAAATCACTATTGAATATGAAATGCCACTTTACATTGTGGAAATTTTTGGAATTTTAATTTACAATATGGTGTATATGAATTAGGATTGAGTATTTAAGAGAAGCATAGAAAGCATTCGGTTAGAAAGAATGCAAAAGAAATAAAATGAAGTTCATGGATAAAAGAAACCTTATTGGTTGAAGTAGGAAAAAGAAGGGTGAAGAGAAGTCAAGAAAGGTGGCTGCAAAGTGGAGTTCACGCCACTCCCTTCCTATGCAAAACCAATCGGTTCTAATTGGTTGTAAAAAGCAAAATTGTCAAGATAACATTCTAGGTAAATAATATTCCTAAGGTGATAAATTAAAGATAATATAAGAGATGCTTAAGAAGAAGAGTTAACAAAGTGAACAAGGGAATATTGGATAGTCAAAAACGGGTAACAATTGCCTCCAAAGTCGTTCCTTGCTGCAGTTTTCTTCATGTATTTAATGCTAAATCAAACTTGAGCTAATGAAGAAGACAAGAAAAAGGTGCAACACATGGATCCCACGTAACCATGCTCTTGTAAGGTGCCAAACGGCTTGATGCAAGCTGAAAGGGACTTTTGTGCATGGGATAAAAGTCATAATTGATGATTACATGGAGGGAATTGTTGATTGGAGGAAGGAGGGACTTTCTTGGCTGAAGTAGACATCAAATGGTAGACCAACCAAGTCAGTAACGTGTAGGAAAGAAAAGAGAGACCAGCCGATTTCTTGTGGGATGATTTTCTTCACGCATTAACACACTACAAGACAAGAGAATTGATGAGGGAAGAAGCTAAGGGGAAACATGTAGCAAAGGGATATTAAGTAACATGTATATAAAGAGGAATTAGGGGATTGAATACCCCAGAAAATTTCATGTTTCTCTCGATCCATTCTGAGTACGCCAGCCTTGATGTTGTGGCTGGAAGCTTAATTTGCTATTGTTTTCCAAGGAGTCATAGTAGAAAATTCATTTCCCTAGCTAGCTAACTACCTAACCCTCTTTGCTAAATTTCCTTTTCATCTCAAGACCTCATAAAAATAATGAAAGAAGGAGACTGACGTAGGACAAGAACACTACACTACTCTAGTGTTAAGAAATTCAGTTAAGGTAAGCTAGTAAATCCTTATGGTTCTCTTAATATTCTCTTGTAGATATCTATGATTTGAATAGGATAATCATGGATATATCATGTTTTTTTAAGTACTCTTTATTGAATGTGGAAATAGAATCACAATCATGCTAATGACAAGGAAGATTCGGTTGGCATGAGAAGATGAGAAATAGGCGAGCTCAACTAGTATGGGCGAGCTAGATAATATAGAGCCTAGTATAGTGGACGAGGTCGCCACATGCTAGTTAAATTCATAGGCGAGCCCACCTCTGAATAAAAGCCTTGTATGGCAAACTTAGGGCGAGCTCACATGCATACCATGGCAAGTTGAATTGTGGGCGAGCTACCACGTGTAGGCCAATATACAAATGGTGAGTTATATTGGGCGAGCTCCCACGTATAAGCCAAAATATGAATGGCGAGTATATTGGGCGAGCTAGAGGATTAGCCTCAAGTCTCGCCAAAGTGTTGGAAAGAATTCGAACAGAATATATTGACAATTTTGATAATTTATGTTGCATTCGGGAATTGAGAATTGAGAATTGACAAAGGCGAGAGGAAAGCTAGGCTTCGTAAGACCAGGTAAGGGAGTAGTATATGAAGTAAAATGCATGTCATGTGGAGTAAAATGTTATGAAAATATTGAGAAAATGATTTGGTTTGTGACATACATTAGTTTAATAAACTGTTTTCACATACCGTGGGTTGGGCGAGCTATAAAGGCGAACCCTTTTTGATGTGTTGGGCAAGCCAAAGTGGGCGACCCCTGTTTTAATAAACTCCGGGCGAGCCAAAATGGGTGAACCCTTTTGTGATGTTTTGGGCGGGCGACCCATGTTTTGATAAAATCCGGGCGAACCACAAAGCTGACCCCTTTATGATGTTTTGGGCGAGCCAATTATAGGCGACCCCTGTTTTAATTAAAATCCTGACAAGCCAAAGATAGGCGACCCCTGTTGTGACATTTCGGGCGAGCCAAAAGTGGGCAATCCCTTGGTTTTGAAAGACTAGTGGTTACGGGCGATCCCTAATAATCTTATGGGCGACCTCGAACCATTGAGTTATGTTTAAGCCTTAATGGGCGAACTGGCCATGGACAAGCCTTAATGGGCGAATTGGCCATGGGCGAGCCATAATGAGCAAGCTGATCATGGACGTGCCACATTGGGCGAGTTGACCATGGGCGAACCATAATGGGCAAGTTGACCATGAGCAAGCCAATTTAACTCATATTTTCTCACGTAAATTTTTATGAAAATTCTGGCTGTGTTATTATGTTGTAAAGATAAAATATAAAACCTTTTTGGGAAATAAATCATTTTGAGAAAATGATAAAATATGTGAAATAATTCCTTAAAGGTTATTTATGAGATATAAAGTGATTTTGAGACTTTAGGCCCCGAGTTTCATGCATTACTATTTCATGAGGCTGATTGACCCGCCAAGTCATCAGAGGTCTCGAGGTCACCTGGCAAGTGTACTCGAGGACCACCCATAGATTGTGGCCATAGATCTACTGCATCCCTGGGAGGATGATTACTATGTTCCTTTTGGGAACGATAATAGCATGATTTAATTGTAGGGTGATGCCTAGTCTTAACTTATCGATTTCTGTTTATTGTTTTCTATACTATATTGTAAACTGTTAATATATCCACTATTTTCCTACTGGGTATGTTGTTAGGAAAAATAAGTATTTTATGGAATATAGTTTTTATTTTTATAAAGCAGCATACACCTTCCTTACTGAGCACGTTGTCGCTCACCCCTTATTTTTCACTCCACATATTGTTGATCTTGGATTAAGAGAATTACCTTCCAGAGATTATCGACTGCTAGAGTCAGCAGATTTTCGATATCGAAGGTATATGATTTTCTTTTATATATTCAGTGAATTTGTACAATACTACTTTGAGTAGAAGGGAATGTGTATATATATATATATATCTTAAGGAAATAATGTAACAATGCATATTTCCATATTGGTACGATGAATAAGAGTACTAATTTTAGAAAAATGATTAACGGATGGTTAAGCATCACAGACAGCCCAACCGGTAAGTAAGTGGGATTTATAAGTAAATATTATGTTATACTGTGGATTCGGGTTGTTACATTATTACTTTATTATGAAATGATACAAATTAATTCAATTGAGATTTTAATTTTAATTGAAAGCTTATGCAATGAGACTTTTTTTAATATATATTTTTTGGAAAGCAATAATTTGAATTAACTTTAAGAAATCTAATTATTAATTTAGTTACCACATAAACAAATCCAATATAAAATATATTTTTCATAAATTTAAAAAATAAAAGATAAATATCAATCCTTCAACATTACATTAGGTGACATACTAGTTTGTTTAAATAAATGTAATAAAAATCAATAAATTCTGAATATTATATTATAAGTGCTAGTTTGAATGGCAGTAAGATTGGTTTCAGTGAAATAGAAAACATTGATAGATGTAAGGTTAGTACTATAACAGTGAGATTTGGTAATGTAGCAGCGAGATTAAAATCAGTGGTGGGTTATGTGTGTGGATGCAAATGTATCAATGGCGGTTAGATGAATTGTAGTAAGAAAAGAAAATGACAATTAATGACATTAAATTAAAATTTGAATAAAATAAAATTTTATAGTAAAATATTTGATAGTTTTGAAATTAATAAGTAATAAAAAATATTAAAATTATTTTTATAAAAATAATATTTTAGTCTATGAATTAAAAATTACTAAATTATTTTTGTATAAAATAATATTTATGTTATTAAGTATTTAAAAATTATCCTCACATATATTTATTTAAATAATATATAAATCTACACATATATAAAAGTTTATTTATATTTTAAATAAATACATGTAACTAAAAGCTTTAAAAAATTAAAAATAAAAAAAAAGAGCATTATTATAATTTACTATCTAGTTGGCGAAAAAAATTGCCAATGGACTTCCATTAGAATTACTTAGGTCTAGTGGAAAAAGTTGGGTGATCTTTGGAAGCCAAATGCACCTCAATTTGTTCATCATGCAATGGAATTCAAACTCACTTTAAGATAAGTTTCTAAGTAGATTTGATAATTCTAAACATGACATGATAAAATGATACAAGAGTGATACGGACTAAAAGTTGGTAAAAATTATATGAGTATGATAAAAATTAAAAAAATAAAGTTTTATGTTCGGTTTATCGACTCGAATTTTGACACGAAATTTTTGTATTTACACAATATGAATACGATTTTTCATGATACAAACATAAATTTTATACACAAATTACCAAATCTGCTAGTAGATTGAATAGTTGGGAATATAATTGAACTAAAGCAAAATGATAGATTCAAATTTAGCTTAATTCATAATTTCAAAATTTAAAGTTTAGCTCTAATCATGCCCATGTGTGTGTATATAAGTAGATGTGGCAAACGGACGGATTTGGGCAAGTTCAATCCGAGTTATTTCGGGTTCGGGACATTTCGAGTTCGACTTTTTTTGGATTCAAGTTTTTTTTTTTTGGTTTGGGTACTTTAGTTTTGGGTTTTTTCCATTTCGAGTATTTTCGGGTTCAGTTATTTTTAGATTCTATCCGGTCTCGGGTTCGATCCGGTTCTAACCGAGCAGGTTTAGTAGGTTTAGTTAAATTATTTTGAAATTTTATTAGTTATAAATATTTTTATAATTTTGAATGTAATAATTAATTTAATTTTTTATATAGTTAAATAAAAATATAATATAATTGCTAAAGTAAAGTTAACATTTAATAAATTTTCATATAAATATAAATTTTTACACTTAAATGTTTTTATTACTTGACAATGATTTTTTTAATTTCCTATGATATTCACATTTGTTATAAAATTTACAATTTTATATTAATAATTATATAAAAATTTATTTTTTAAGTGAGCCAATTTTATATATATATATAATATATTATAATATATATATATATATATATATAGTAAAGCTAAAGGGAAGTTAAAATCCAAAAGTATTAGTTATACAAAAAATCCAAAAGTATTAGTTATACAAATAAATAACTAACAAATTATACACTAAACAATTAAACATTTATATAAATGGCTTTATACTCTTAACAATAACTTATTGGGTCATTGCATTTTTTTGGGTCAAAATTGAGCCATTGGAATTTGGACACTCTTAGTTCAATAATTTTTTTTACTTTGTTTTATTAGCTTTTTTAATAATATATTTTTAATAAAATTTTAAATTTTTAATATTTTTTCTTACGTTTATTTTATTTTTAAATACCAACATAATTAGTAATTAAATTAAATTTAACTGTATAACTAGTTAACTAATTGTTCAATTATAATGTTGAATAAAACTATAGTATACATTAAAAAATACTTAAGATTATTAATAATTGGCAAACTAATTATCTCAATTTAATATTTATTTTGTTTTTAGTTTGTACATAAATCATAACATTAACATTATTACATTAAATATAATTGTGCTCGTACACACTAATTAATCAAATATCTAATTAAAAATTTAGAACATTGAATAAAAAAGTTATATACACAAATTGACATTATATTAATAAATAATAACATTTGACATAATCAATCATATACAGTTATACAGTAATTGAGTACTAATTTTTTATGTTTACATTAAATAATAACATTAGATATACATTAATTGATTGAATGTCTAATTAAAATGTTAAATAGTAGATATTACTAAATTAAGTAATATAATGCTAGTTATTTAAATATAATTAATCATAATATTAATAAAGTATAACAAACAAATTTTATTAAAATTACCGCTTACACAATAATACTACTATAATATATTATTAAATTACACTTTAATTTTATATTTAATAAATCATAAATAAATTATTTTTAATAAATAATTGAGTTTACATATGATGCACTGACAATGTATAACTTCTATACACTGTTAGTCAATCATAAGATGACACCTCATTAATGAGCAAAATCTAAAGGTTTATAGGCCCTAAAAAATAAATTTAGAGACTTTGTTAATATTTATTTTTAAAGACCTCCGTATGAAGTGTCATATCATTGTTGACTGACCGTGTATAAAAACTATACACTGTCAGTACATCATATATAAACTCTAAATAATTAATTGATTTATATATGATGCACTGATAGTATATAGTTTCTATACACTGTCAATGCACAAAAGGTTAACACCTTATCAGTAGACCCTTATAAGCAAATTAAAAAATTTATTTATATTTACTTTTAAGGGCTTTGTATATTTTTTTAAATTACCAATTGATGAGGTGTCAACCTCTAATGCATTGCTAGTATATAGAAACTATACACTGTCAGTGCATCATATACAAGCCCATAATTAATTCTATCATAATAATACTCACACAATTACATAATTTTGTGAGAACCAGTTATTTTGTACTGTATATGTACTACTATTCATTTATTAATAAATAAATGAATTATTTCCTAATTAATTCCTAAAGTATAAGTAAATCAAGAAGTGGGCCCCACTTAGAAATTTGGGCCCAGATAAAAATATGAAAGTGGAGATAGTGTATTCACAGTGTAATGAGGAAGAGGAGAAAATTTTAGAGACATGAAATGATATTATTTTCAACAATTGGCAAATAAATTAGAAAATGACGGATACGTCCCGAGGGTATTTTCATAAATTATACCCATATGAAAATGAGTTGGGACAAAATAAAAATATCATGATATTCTACATTAAAAGGAGAATAACATGGGGCCAAAAGATTTATGTAAAAAGGTGGTTTAATTGGAAAATTCGCTAGCGGTCCATAAGAGGTAAAACCATAATTTCACATTATTAGTGCACCGCGCAGCAACGAAACCAATTCCATTCATTAAAATACATTAAATGTGATTTATTGGTACTGGAATTATTATTTTTGGAGTTCATTTGCACAATTTTTACGATTTTGAAAGCTTAATAGCAAAACCGTTAATATTGTAAGTAATCGGGGGCACTATGGTCAATTGCCAATTTCTAGAATTCTCCCAGCTATTATTTCTACTGGAAATTGCTACTGTTTATCATCTTCACTAACAGCCATCACACCATCTCAAGAGAAAGAAAAGAAAAGAGAAGAAAGTCAACAAAAGCCACCAAATTTGACATTTTTCACCAAAATCTCTGCTAGGAAATTTACCTACATCATTCTCTCTCTCCATTGAAGTCAAAATCTCATTAAAAGAGGAAGAATACTAGGAGAAAAGAAGAGTGGAAGTTTCGGCCAAGCTTGGTAAGTTATTATGTTTGTGCTTTCTTTGACTTCCAATGGTAGATTCCTATAGTTTCATGTATGCTAAGCATGAATATACCATGTGATTTAATGAAATTGAGCTAAATAAGATGATACCCATGGGAGAGGGTTTCGGCCATTGATGGAGCATGAGGAATACATGTGCTTTCATGCATTAAATGCATGCCAAATTAGTCACTAAGGATGGTAGAACAAGGATTAAGCGTTGAAATGTTGAAAATCAATGAGAAATGGAAGAGGGAAGATTCGGCCATGGTGAAGGGGACCCTATCCATGGCTGATTTTGATAGTTTAAGGGTAGATTATGAATGTAGAGATTATGAGGAGTCTAAGAGTATGCTCGGATTTTAAATCCGACACAAAACGAAGAAGTTACGCTATAATACCGGTAGAATTTATACTGCAAAAATAATTGCAGTGTCTAATAATGCTGCACTTAGACATAAGTAATAGCTTAAAAATAAGTATTTGTTAAGCTAATAATTTTAGTGGAATTATTTGCAGCCTGAGAATAACGGATTTCGTGTGGTGCACATAAAAAGACCAAATACGCTACATAGGTAAGAGAGGCGTATGTAAGCTGTAGCGATATTTCGAATGCATAATTATTATGCATAAAATATTATGAGAATATTTTTGAAATGAAATGCATTGAAATCTGTGGGATTGAGGCTGTTTGCTATATATGGTACTGTGTTTAATTTGCTGGAGGGCTAGGATAATAGCAGCTGTTATGCTGTTGAAATTTCTAGAAATATTTTATAAAAATATTAGAAAATATTTAATTACATGATTTGATGAATTCCTAGCCTTGAAAATGAGAAATTAATTATTTTTCATAAAACATGAATATACCAAAAAATATTATTTAAATATTCATGTTACCAATTTTATTGAAAAGGAGAATATAAAATATTTCTCTTTTATGTTTTATAGCAGATGATATGGTTTATGAGATGAAGAGACGAAAAGTGAATGTTTTATAAATTATTTTCCATAATATCCACTTTATGATTTAACAAACTCCTTTTATGGAATGATTGAAGAATTATTGAATTTCTTTATTTCCATAAAGGTGATATGATTATGAAAATATTGTTTTGAGACTAAAATGTCTCTACATGTGTTCCACAGTGAACAATATGTTTATGGAATTTTATTATTATTTTTGGAAATTAAATACTTCCATTTTCCATAAATTATGAAAATTATTGGAAAATGATTTCTAGTAATCTTAAAAGTGAAATGTTTGAAAAGAAAACGTGGAAATACGAGTATATGTGTTTACAGTGAAATAAAATATTTATGAGATTTATTACTACAATGTAATTATTTTATAACATTGTTTTCACCGTACTAGATACTGTGATTTATACCTTTATGGATTTTCTGAAAGATATTATTGGTTTTACTTAATTCCATAAAGGTAATGAGATTTCACATATATTGTTTTAAGACTAATAGGCTCCATATCATGCCGAAATGTGGTATGTGATACGTGATATGTGATATCTGACATGTATTTAGTCCCAGTTGACACCTGATCAGTGTTTGACGGAGGACTACCCTAGACTATGGCCATAGATCTGACATGATTATTATTGCCCTACGAGGTATTCTCTCTCTAGCGTGATATATTCTGGATGATGCCTTAATCTCCACTTTTATGAGATATGAAATGATATGTGATATAGAAAATGTGTTTAAATGCATAGGTATATGAATACGTTTTTATAGAAAAAGGAAGATGATTTCTAACAGTTTACTATACTATGTGAAGTACCGTATTGTTTATGTTTATACAGTGATATGTGGAATAAATTCAAATGAGAAATTATGATTTATTTAAACTAATATTCTATGTAAAGAAATTATGAATATTAGTTTATTTGATTTAAATGCTTTATTTTATAAAAGCATTATTTTGAAAATGATATGAAATGATATGGAAAAGGATTTATCTCAACAATAATATTTACTCCCTATAGTCGCTTCTAGGCTCCGGGACAAAACAGGTATTTCAAAATACCTTCCTTACTCCATCCGGATCCCTAGCTGACTATAGTATCCTTCCTATTTTGGTCCTTAAAGCACCTATAGGAAAATACGGATTTTACAGCATGTAGATTTCGGGATATCTAGTTTTTGCATACAATTCTCTTGCTGAGCCGTGGTTTGCTCACCCTTTTTATTTTAACATTTACAAAGTACTTCCAGTAATTGTGTGATTAGCATCCAAGGATTTTTGGCTGAGCATTTAGTGTCCCGAGGCAGCGAGCTTATATCCTGGAGGTATAATCACTTATTTTATATGTTCAGACATGTTTTACAGTACTACAATGTTGTGAATTAAATAAGGGATATAAATGATGAATAAATTCTCGATATGTAAATATTTCCTTTATTATAAATTACGGTTTTTCAATGATTACAGTGTAAAGAAAAAAGAAAGTAAGGCATCGTAGACAGCCCAACCATATAAAATTTGTGAAAAAACGTGAAATAATGTAGTCACGTGATGTGACAAATTTATTCTTAAAAGATTATTATAATACAATATATAAATTTGTCACGACCCAGAAGCTATGACGTACACTTTTTCTAGGTAAGAAATTTACGAACTAAATTTTTCTTTTTCGTTTTAAAGTTTATATTCGATGTCAATGTAGTCGCTAAGTAATTTTCACTCATCCTTTAATCCATAAGTGGCATAATTTACTTCTTAAAGCATAAATGATCATATTTAGCCCATAACATATCACTGCTTAGAAACAGATTGAAAATATCCCCCTTATATTTTCAGCCTTTCTCCAATTAATCACTTGCAAATCAAATTCATTTAACACATTGCAACATGACAGTCTTTCCCAGTTCAATAGTCCTAATATCCACAACTAGTCACGTACATATCATGTAGCATCAAAATGTTACATTGACCATTCATTATCCTAATTTACATCCTATCTTATAGTACTGTACAAAATTACCTGAAAGTAAAAGCATATGCAGAAAATAATATTACCATACCAGGATATCTGAGGTAAGGCCCTTGGGAATTAAGACACTACTCAACCACTAGGACTGTCCATATGTGCCCTTCTTATTTGAGATCAATATATGAGAGAAATTAATTTCATTTAATGAGCGAGGGCTTAGTAAGTCATTTATATAAGTGCAAAATTAGGTTTATACTATTCTAATGCAAATGTATGAAACATTTCTGCAAAGATTCTCATATCATATTTATTCTATAATTCTTTATCAAACTTCTCAGATCATGTCCTAAAAGACTCTAAGCGAGTAGGGGTTTAAGGTATCAATAGGAAGAGTACTTAAAAATTCCTCGTCATCTACAGCCTTGCACCTGTCTATCACTTTGTCCTTTGATCATAGCAATTCAATCATTTTTCAATCCTCATGTCATTATTCCATAGTATATCATGTCATATTTACATCTTATATAAAAATCATGTTCAGTCGCAGCATCAAATCAGGTCACTTTTCATATAGAAATTATGCTTCTGTGTTATATCAAATCATATCACTTTTCATGTGGAAAACATGATCAGATGTAGTATAAAGTCATGACATTCTTCATATAAATTTCATGTTCTTAAGTAGTATAAGGTAACATCTTTCATGTAGAAAACATAGTGTTATGTCATGATTCAGTATGCAAACTTATGCAACTTTATTGTATAAAACGGCTATCATTTCAAATCGTATCACATTTAGCATATAGTCATATACAAAGCATATACAATATCAAAATCATATCACATATACTTTTAAAGCATATGTAATATACAAAGCCTATAGTCATATACAAAGCATGTACAGTATCAAAATCATATTACATATACTTTTAAAGTATGTTGAAAACATGTAAAATTTCAGATCATTTCATATTTACTTTTAAGACATGGCTAAAGCATGTATAATTCGCAAGTCATATCATGTGTACTTTTAAAGCACATTTAAAAGCATGTAATATCTTAAAACATCTTATATTCACTTTTATAGCTTGTCTGAAATATGTACAATCTCAAAACATTTCTCATATATTGTAAAATGATGTCAAGTCTAGAGTTTATATCAAATAAAACAATACTCTAACAGCATATCATATCAGTCTGAGACTAGGCTGAATCCCTAATACTCTATCAATAAAGACTTAGTTCACTATAGCTAGCAATGAAAAATCAAGTCATTGTCCCTGGAAACCAACTAGGACACTATCTATGGCCGTAGACCTCATATCTCTTAGCCCCACTGATCAAGTGTGACTAAGCCTTGTTCATGACTATTGTTAGAGAAGCATATATGCCTAATGAGTAATCTTTAATTAGGCGGCTTCCATTATGCTTTATTGAGTTTAACTATCTTAGAGTGACCATAGTCTCATAAAATGTTTAAACCTTAACTTTTCTTGTCAAAAGTCGTGTAAAGTATATAGTATCTTTCTCTAAGATCATTTATATAAAGAAATATATATACAAGTATATCATATACTTTCTTTTCAAAACTAATTAATAATTCAAAGTATTCATATAAGTATTAAACGGGTGCATTATTTTAAAATCTCAAGTTGTAAACAAGGTATGCTTAAAGCGATGCAAATAAAAACATGAGTTTAAAACACTACGACTTAATGCACATGAAATGCATTTATGCAATATCATTTCGGCCTAGTGATGCCTATAGGTCAATGCCATATTTGATCATTTCCTCTTAACACTGCATCACTATAGTACCTTATTAAGCTCCATGTCATACCTGCATTTTCATTCCGTTAAATCACAATCTCATAATATCATCCATTATATTGTACTTTATCAACAATCCTCAGTTATACTATTCCAACTCTCTTAGTTAAGTCAACTCTCTAAGCATTTGAATCATCATACCATCATATATTGACTTACACAGTATAGTTCTACTTTTACGTTATATAAACGTCTTACCACTATTGAGCTTGGTGTTTACGCGCAGAGCTTCACCGATCATGAATTCACCGCCTTAACGTCGAGCTACCTATTCAATATTATTAAGAGGCTTAGCTTCGATCTGATACTATTCTATTATAAAAATAAACATGGCGTTTGGTTACTGACTTCCTCACACTGAAATATAAGGTGATTGCTTTAGGGTTTAGCTAGATTCGTGTTTGTAGTCCTTTCGTCGCGCTACACCTTCAACCCATAAATTGACTCAATACCGTCTAAAACGAATAACATATACTTATAAAATTCAAGGCCAACTATATACTTTAATTATTAATATTTATACTAAGGCTTAGGCTAAATGAAATCATTTTTACCTTATTGCCTTCCTTTTCCTTCTTTTCTGCTCTTTTTCTTTCTTGCTATACAAACATACATATACATACATATATATATATATATATATATTCAAATTTCATCCTTCAACTCCTTGATTTAGCATTGTTTCAATAGCTAAAATTTACCCTTTAAATAGCTTCCATACCCTTTTTTTAATCCCTATTCAGGCACCAAAAAATTACTTACTTTCAGCCTTTGTTTTGGCCACATCTAAACACATTTCCAGCTCCCTTTTCCCCTGTCTTTAACACCACACAGCCTTGAGTATTGCGACCAAAGCAGCACCTATTTCGACCTTGAAACGCCCCTGTTCAGTACCTATTTTTCTTTGCCTTTTCACCCTATCGAATGAGGCTGGTCTACCTCCCCTGTCGCACTTGTGTCCTACTGTTTCTTAGCCCTTGTAATCAGCCCCCAGCAGCAGCGAATGACACTCTCTCGTCCTTAATCAATCCCCTGTGTATACCTTGTTTTTTACCTTCACTTTTCTCTATTTCAAACCTTTACTTCCAACTTCTTCACATGTTGCCCTTACCTAAATTTCACCTCAAATTCCCATGGTTCCTGTCCTCAATTGCCAGCATAAACCCAGCTCCAAAACAGTGCCCACAGCCCTTCAAATATCTTAGTCAAGACCCTGATCATAGCCCTACACATTGCCTCTGTTCACCTGCTCCAACAGCCAAAGTTCAACCCAACTTAACCTTGCCGAGAACCATTAGAAATGCCCTTGCTTACAACACTTTGAAACAGCTAACATCAGCCCTTAAAGCATCAAGCATTCAGCCTAAAACCAGGACCGGTGCCACTGTTTCTAGCCTGAACTGCCTCCCCCCCACGTGATTTCACCGCTGTTTCAGTATGCTTCTACTCTGTTTTCACTAGCGACTGCTTCGATTCAGTGCTATCGAGGTCCTCATTATTCTCGGCTTCAGCACATAGCCTTGCTCAGTTTCGATGCATTTAATCTTGAAATGCTCAGCACCAAATCTGCGTAATCCCCTGCACTCCAGCCCCTGCTTCACGCGTCATCCAACTCTGCTTCGGTTCTATTCAAGCTTCTATTTCCTTCAGCCCACACTCTCTCGGCCTCTCCTTTTCTTATTCAAATCCTATCTCCCGATTTATGCTTCCTCTACTGTTTTTCTTTTCTTTGTTTTAGGTATAAGAGAGGAGAGGATGAGTGATGATAGACGTGTGAGTGGGGCTTGTGTGTGTTTGTTTGGCAACTCTACCATTGAGGCAGAGTTGTCAGGTTAGGTGGGAGCTTTCACACCAAACCGTATAGTATATATATTTATATTATAATTTTACCTATATAATAATATGATATTTTATATTATAATATATATAAACCTTTTCATTGTTTTTTTACTTAATCTATATGTGTGTTTGTGTGTGTATAATATATATATATATATGTAGATCTTCCGTTCTTATAAATATTTTTATATTTATATATGTGGCTAATTATATTTACATATTTGTACTTATACACATCTATACATATATATTTTTTCTGTCTCTCCTCTCTATTTGTTTGACACTTGTCCATTTATTTTTTTTGCCCTCAACAATTTTTACTTTGGTCCTTTTGTTTTTTTTTTCAACAATTTTTTTTCATGTTATGTAGTATCCTAAATTTTTTTGTATTATTGTGTGTCTAATTTGTTGCAATTTTACAATTGTTGCAATACTTTCCTAAAGGAAACTTTAATCTATATGTAACAATAGTGATATTATTTCTACTTTTACTTCTTTTGTTATTCCATGTTTATATTGAACCAAAATTTCAATCAGGTTTTGTAACGAATTAACGAGCATGATTGTTCAAATCTTGAGTATTTTAATTTTTAACTCTTCATTTATATGCACTGAGTTTGAACAAAAAATTGTAAAGAAAAAAATTTTCCCGTAGCGAGGCACGGCAATTTTCTAGTATATTTATATATTTATCTTCAATTTATTTATTTATTATTATTATTATTTTTCTTTATTACTTATATTTTTATCTTTTAATCAATGTGTGTGTATATGCACATATACATACATCTGGTATAGATTTCTTCTTCTTCTTCTTCTCTCTTCTTAATTCCATGGATATATATAAGGTAAATTACACTCAACTCCTTAAGGTTTGGTCATAATTAAATTTCAATCCATTAGTTTAAAAAATAGACGCTCCGCTTCAAACTTTTGTATGTCTCAAGACAATTTAGTCCATCCGTGAGTCAACCGTTAGGTCAGCGGTTAAAAACCCAACTTAATGACTATTTTACCCTTGTAAAGCTTTATATAGTCCACAATCCTCAAATGCAGTCAGATTACTTATGCTGGTTATACTAGAAAGGTATTGATTTTTTTTACTTTTAATTTATTTTCTGTTTATTTATTTGTTTATTGTTTGTTATTTATAATTTATAATTGATTATTTATTAAATTTGTGTTTCATGTTCTGTACTAAATTTATAAATTTATTTGTTTATTATTTATTTTTTTACTTTTAATTTATTTTCTGTTTATTCAGGGAAGATTTTAGGAAAAGTGTAAGAACAGTAAAGCACGAAAGCAAAGGGAAAGAAGGATAGGGCGACGATCAGAGTTTGAGTCGAAAATTCTGAGGGATAATTTTGTCATTGTACATTTTCTGTTAATTATTCTTAAAGGTGTTAAGATTTTTGCGGCGAAGTGTCCATTTTTGAAACTAATGGACTGAAGTTGAATTATGACCAAACCTTAAGGAGTTGGGTGTAATTTACCCATATATATATATATATACACACACACACACACACAGTTATTTTTATACATTCATATATATATATATATATATATTTATATGATTCTTTTATTCCCACAAGCATAGATATAGTTATGTATGTATATTAATTTATTTTCTTATTCCATTTGATCATTGTTTATATATACTTATATATATATATATATATATATATATTCATTTATACTTATTTGTATATACCTATATTTATACTTATGTATATAAATATAAATTATACATCTCTATCCCCATACATATCCTTTTTATGTATAATACATTAATCTTACTTCACTTGATCCTTTATTTTTATAATTAATTATACTTATATACTTATATACATACACATGTAAGCATGCATGCATTTTGCATGTGTGTATGTTACATGCATTTAGTTACGTACGCATGCATGCATACATGTTGCATATATTTCGTTTGACTTGGGTGCATATGTAATCATAAATATATAACTACAACTCTTTTCATATCCATTTAATGTACATTACTCATATTAAATTAATGTACGTTTCACGTCATTCTTAGAGACTTCTTTTTATGAGTATGATCATAATCATACACTTAAAATTCCAAAAGTTACATTATTGTATTATATTTGCTTAATTTACTCTTTGAGTATGTTGGCTCATAGGCTAAACCGAGAGGGGGGTGAATCGGTTCTTAACCAACTTTATGTTCGTTTTTCGATTCTTCTAGATTCTCTAGCCTATATTGAAGTTTTCTAAGTTCTCTAGGCTATGCAAGCATGCAATCCAAATTCAATACAATAAGCACAAATATAATTGCAAGTAAATAAAGAGAAAAGGGAAAGAGAAATATACGCAAGCGATTTATAGAGGTTCGGCAACCTTACTTACGTCCTCTACCTTGAGACGCTCCAAAGGATTTTTCAAAAATTCACTAAATTGAATTTGTCTTTACAATCCCTCTTTTTCAAGGCTTAAGAGAAACCTCCCTCTTTTTCTAAGGCTAAAGAGAAACATCCCTCTTTTTCTAAGGCTTAAGAGAAACCTTCCCTTTACAAGGTGTGAATGTGTTTACAAGGAATGTAATCAAAGAAAGGCCTCTAGGTAGGCAAGTGATTACAATGTTTAAGCACAAGGAAAATCCTATACAATATTTGTGCTATGCTATATAAAGATGATGAGTATGATAGAATATGAAGACTTTGTAGCACTTGTGATTTTGATAGGCTTGAGGAAGATGGAGAAGATGAAGAAAAATGTTGCTTAGCTATTCCTCTTGCTTCCTTGAGCTTCCAAGCCTCTATTTATAGTCCCTTGAATGGTTTATGAACGTTGGTAGGAGCCAAAACTGAATGTAGTCGTTGTATCTCACAGAAATTAGCCGTTGGGCACTGTTTTCGTGAAAAGGGATCAATCCTTTCCCATAAGGGATCAATCCGTATTTTCTAGAATGCCTTCCAATGCATTCTGTCATGAAGGGATCAATCCCTTCCCTTAGGGGATCGATCCCATGCTTCCAAAGAGCATTTCCTGCACTTTTCTAGACCATTTTGGGTTAGAAATAATGTAGACTTTGATTTTAATTTATCTCAAAACATTCTAGAATTTTGTGGGAGTTTTTCTTGACTTTCTCAATTTAAAACATGGTCCAAAAACTCATTAAGTAATTTTCTAAGATTGTGTTCAAATATATTCTTGAAAATATTACTTAATGAAAATATTCAAAACCATTTTATAAAGTATTAAGAGCAATAAGAATATATCATTAAATCATGATCTTAGACTTAAAATGGTTTGAGAAAATCATGTGTGATAAAGTAAATTTACAATATGAAAGAAACATTAATGCTTACTTAAGTTTTTGTCATTTCAAAATACATATGTCAATTTAAAGCTAACAATCTCCCCCTTTTTGATATGACAAAACTTAAGGTAAATTTGCTTTGAAAATTCTTTGATAAAATACTCCTCCTCAAATAAAGCATGATTTTGTAAAGCTCTCATTTAATATAAGCATGGTTTTCAAAAACAGATTTTCATTCAAACCCCATTATTTCTCCCCCTTTTTGTCATAGCAAAAAGAAGGAAAAATTATGCTCCCCCTAAAAATATGGCTTAATTAATGTGAGAATCAAGAAAATATGCTCCATCCAACAAGAAACATGTTAGTATATGGGATTCATAGCACAAATAAATAAGTTAATGTGCTTAAAAAAATGAGATGTTTAGGCATGCAAAGGACATGGCTTATGTTCTTATACCAATCGTTTATAAATAATTTTGCAAGAAGTTCCTAATTGGTAAATAATGAAGCAAATTGTTTATAAATTATCTACTAAGTTCTATAACTTGATTATTTCAATTCTATCAAACACCTAAGTATATCAATTGTTCTCTAAGATCCAACTAAGGTGCATGACAATATATCATGATTATGAGCTAAAAGTAGATGACATATCATATGCATGAGCTCATAAATCATTTTCAAGAATGAGTGTGCATAGAATTAAATCATACATCAATTAACCACAAATTTTAGCACAATATTGTCTCATGCAAAAGTGTCTTATATTAATTCTTCCCTACTTGTCATTTCAATCTAAAGAGCATAAGAAGAATTGTGAATTTAAAGCTTATACCAATTGTTACCAATGATTGACTTAAACATTTTGCATGATGTTAAGTGTTGTGTGTGGTGTACTCATGTCAAGTGAATAATCAAGTCAAACATTCAAGAACACAATCACACACCATCATAAGCACAAAATTATACCATATGGAAGATTCAAAAGCTCAAGTTATTCAAGCAAACACATTTTCTTCCATAAAAACACAAAATCCTATGCTCATTTTCCAATTCAAGATCTTCACCAATTATGAGCAAAGAAAAATTCAAAATTACCATTTTAATCAATTCAAAGCAATATCCCTAGTTAATCTTAACATTTAAAGTTCCAATGGTATATGCTATTTTAACTAAAATGGATTTGCCTAAATAAATCAATATCATGTTTAAGTATTTTTAACTTTAAAGTTCATAATCTATGAGAGAGGTCAAATATCATTTCATGAAAAACTAATATTCTCATCTCATAGACATGATCATTGATTCAACTTAAGTAAACATGCAAGTTCAACATCAAAACAATCAAGATTCAATGCATGTATATCAATCAAAGTGCATTTGTTCAAGTTTGTATTTATCTTTGAGTGTTGATGTTGTCATTAAATTCTAAGTTCTTTAAAAATTTGGCCATAAGAAAAATTTAAGTTCATGGATGATAAATTTTCATGCATTTGAACATTTAAGATCCATTTATCATCACAAATTATAGGCTAAAGATAATTATGACTTTAGGTAAAGCTTTTTGTATTTCATGTATTTCATTCACCTAAGTCATGTTTGGATTTTAAGGTCAAGTTATGACATTTTATCATTCAAGTATATATCTTGACCTTTAAATATTCATATTCCACTAGATGTATAGTTATCATGAAGCCTAGTGTGGAATAGGTAAGTCAAGTTATGAAAAAAAGTCCTCTAAGCATGCTTGACTAAGATGAACAAAAGAAATTAATATGTTTATCAATCACTAGTTCATCAATTTTCAAATATATCCACAAATAATTGAAATAATTCTTAAAACAATGTTTAAACATGTACTGAAAGTCTAATTCAAGATTATTTCAAGATTTATGCAATTCATGAATGTCTTCAACAAGAAAATGACTTTGTACTTGTGAGTTCAATGAAAAAGTTATTGAGTGTTGAAAATAATACCAATTGTTGAAGTTGAGGCATGATACCAATGAAAAGTGATTTAAAGGATCATTAAAAAGAAGTTAAAACAATGAATTTTAAGTTGAGAAGAAAGAAGGTATCAAGAAAATTAAGAAAACTTCTCAGTTTTTGCTTAAAAGTGCATAAATAGGCACATTTTGCCTAGAGGGATCAATCCTAAGAGTAAGGGGATCGATCCATTAATCCCAGAATGCAGGTTTTCTGCATTTTGTCCAAGGGGATCAATCCTTTATGTGAGGGATCGATCCCTCATCCATTTTCTGCAGATTTTTGATAGAAAATTCAACTTGTGAGGTCAAAATTACGTCTTTGAGTATTTTAAGTCTAAGTAAAAGTTTGAACATTTGTGTAACATGATTTTGGACTTGTATGAATGAAAAACCATTTAACAATAGATTTTGCAATTTTGGAACAATTTTCACCATAAAATGCATTTTTGGTTACAAAGGAGATCATTTTAAGAGTTATGCATATTTTTGCTAAACCAATTAGTTTGAAAAACATAAATATGTCAAAACAAACTTGTTCACATAGATTTTAAGCACATATATCACAAATCATCAACTTGTGAACATCATGCCATAATTTCTAACATGCATATTTCTCATTGATGCTAATGACATGACATTTTGCATGAATGACATATTTGACATTTTTGGAGCAGGAAAATATATTATCAACACATAGCAAACTTGCTTAAATTATAAAAGTCCAATAATCATTTCAAGATCATCAAACATGCTTTTCATTCAATCATTCAATGCCTCAAGAACTATCCATCAAACAATCAAAAATCATTTGTCATGCCTATTATTGATTCATTCAAGTCATAAAGCATCAAAGATCATCAACCATCATATCATCAAGGCACAAATAATTTAATCAAATAAAAATTTAAGAAGAATGACTTAAGCTTACAAAACCCCTTTGCTTGAGAGTGCTTTGCCATAATTTGTTGGATCCACCGTTAGCCATTCTTTGAGAAATTGTTGTCACCTTGCTAAGAATGGATTCCCAAGCTCTTTCTCTTTCTTATTGACACAAGCAAACTCCATGAGGATGTGTTGAGCATTCAAACTCCATTGTTCCATTGTAATTCCATGCCTTAACACTTCTACACCAAGCAATTTTAAACATGCTTTGGTACTCAAATTTTCTTCGGTCCATGAGAGTTAGTGCAAACAATTTTTGATCCTTTTGGGATCCATTTCAAACACAATTCATCATTATTTACAGCATGCTTTGGCACCCACTTTTTTCTAACTACTCTTCCTCTAAATGTGGTTTTTCTATATGTGCATGCTTGAGAGGTGTGGCATATCCTATTGCATAGTGAGCATATGAGAGATATCATGCATAGAATTTTTGCTCACTAGAAAATTCTTAAGATGAGTTTCTTTTTGTTTTGGATTATAGCCTAACCCATCTTTGTCAGAGAAAGCTCTTTGGGTCTCTAACATATGGTCTAGCTTTTGTTGACCCATGTAGAATCTAGAAAATAAATTATGCAAATTAAGTTCTTTTTATTCAAGTTATTTATCTCTAGGTTAGCCTCTTCTAATTTCTTCTCTAGTTCTAGCTTAGCACTTGTCAATGCTTCCTTTTCTATATTCAAATTAGCAATGATTTTCTTATATTTAGAGTTCATGTATTGAAATTCATTTGCTAATTCATTAAAAGCATTTTGTAGTTCATCAAATGTATAAATATTATCTTCACTAGAACTACAACTAGCCTCATCATCACTAATAGCCATAAGGCATGAGTGGGCTACCTCATCATCTATGTTTTCCTCATCGAAGCTATCACTATCGCTCCATGCAGCCACGAATGCTTTCTTCTTAGGTTTCCTATCCTTTTCTTTCTTAAGTAAGGGGCAATCTAGCTTAGTGTAACCCGATTCATTACATTCATAACACACTAAGAGGTCCTTTTCTCTTCTACTTGACTCTCCTCTTTGATGTCTCCTATTATTTTCTCTCTCTTTCATTCTCATGAACCTATTAAATCTTTTGGCAAACATTGTCATTTCCTTTTCTTCCTCATTTCCAGTCTCATCACTATCATCTTCAGTGATCTCATGAGTGGAAGACTTAAGTGCTACCCCTACTTTCTTTAAAGGCTCTTCATTTCTTTTTAATTTCATTTCATTTGTAAGTAGAGAGCCCATAAGTTCATCTAAAGACAAGGTATTAGGATTCTTAGACTCTTCTATTGCGGCTACCTTTGCCTCCTAAGATTTTGGCAAGCTATTCAAAATTTTCTTAACCATTTCTACATTGGAATAGGTCTTGCCTAAAGCCTTAAGTCCATTGATTATGTCATTAAACCTAGTGAACATCTCACTCATGGACTCATTTTCTTTCATCCTAAAAAGCTCATAGTTATGTGTGAGCATTCCTACTTTGGTTCTCTAACTTGATTTATCCCTTCACGTGTAATGGCTAATTTGTCCCATATTTGCTTTGCATTCTCACATAGGGAGACTCTATTATATTCATTGGGACCTAATGCACAAAAGAGAGTATGCATAGCCTTGGCATTCAATTGTGCCAATCTTATATAATTTGTGTCCCACTCATCCTCACTTTTAGTTCCATCAACTTTCTTCATTGGGATCTTGAGACCATTTACTATTACTCTCCACACTTCATAGTCATTTGATTGCACAAACAACATCATCCTAATTTTTCAATATTAATAATTCTCTCCATTGAAGAGTGGAGGTCTAACTAATAAGTGTCCCTCTTCTCATAGGGGTGTGCCTACATTCAAGTGAGCCATTTATGATCGTTTTACTCAATAGACGTTAATCTAAATCAATCTCGAGCCCAAGCTCTGATACCAATTGTTGGCTCTATAGACTAAACCGAGAGGGGGGTGAATCGGTTCTTAGCTAACCTTATGTTCGTTTTTCGATTCTTCTAAATTTTCTAGCATATATTGAGGTTTTTTAAGTTCTCTAGGCTATGCAAGCATGCAATCCAAATTCAATACAATAAGCACAAATATAATTGCAAGTAAATAAAGAGAGAAGGAAAGAGAAATATACGCAAGCGATTTATAGAGGTTCGGCAACCTTGCCTACGTCCTCTACCTTGAGCGCTCCCAAGGATTTTTCCAAAATTCACAAACTTTGAATTTGTCTTTGCAATCCCTCTTTTTCAAGGCTCAAGAGAAACCTCTCTCTTTTTCTAAGCTTAAGAGAAACCTTTCTCTTTTTCTAGGCTCAAGAGAAACCTCCCTCTTTTTCCAAGGCTAAATAGAAACCTCTCTCTTTTTCTAAGGCTTAAGAGAAACCTCTCCTTTACAAGGTGTAAATGTGTTTACAAGGAATGTAATCAAAGAAAGGTCTCTAGGTAAGCAAGTGATTACAATGTTTAAGCACAAAGAAAATCCTATACAATATTTGTGCTACGCTACACAAAGATGATGAGTATGATAGAATATGAAGACTTTGTAGCACTTGTGATTTTGATAGGCTTGAGGAAGATGGAGAAGATGAAGAAAAATGTTGCTCAGCTATTCCTCTTGCTTCCTTGAGCTTCCAAGCCTCTATTTATAGTCCCTTAGATGGTTTATGAACGTTGGTAGGAGCCAAAACTGAGTGTAGTCATTATATCTCACATAAACTAGCCGTTGGGCACTATTTTCGTGAAAAGGGATCGATCCTTTGCCATAAGGGATCGATTCGTATTTTTCAGAATGCCTTCCAATGCATTCTGTCATGAAGGGATCGATCACTTCTCTTAGGGGATCGATCCCATGCTTCCAAAGAGCATTTCCTGCAATTGTCTAGACTATTTTGGGTTAGAAATGATGTAGACTTTGATTTTAATTAATCCCAAAACATTCTAGAATTTTGTGGGAGTTTTTCTTGACTTTCTCAATTGAAAACATGGTCCAAAAACTCATTAAGTAATTTTCTAAGGTTGTGTTCAAATATATTCTTGAAAACATTACTTAATGAAAATATTCAAAACAATTTTATAAAGTATTAAGACGAATAAGAATATATCATTAAATCATGATCTTAGACTTAAAATGGTTTGAAAAAATCATGTGTAATAAAGCAAATTTACAATATGAAAGAAACATTAATGCTTATTTAAGTTTTTGTCATTTCAAAATACATATGTCAATTTAAAGCTAACAGAGTACATATTGGGTTAGGAAAAATCGCGATTCTCACAAAATCATTGTTATAAGATACAAAATTGGAATCTTCTTAATATAACAAATATTTAATGGATAATTATTCCATACACTGTCAGTGGAATATTTTTATTCCACAAGCGTTGTTAAGATCGTGACACATGTCTTGTAAAAATATTAAAAACATAAAAAGTAAATAAAATAAGACATGTGTCATGATCCTAACATTACTTGTAGAATAAAAATATTTCACTGACAGTGTATGAAATAATTATCCATATTTAATTACCAATAGCTTGATTTATTTATATATTTTTATTAAAATTACCACTTACACAATAATCCTACTATAGAATACTTTTAAATTACACTTTACTATTAGAAATAATTATTTTTATCCATACTTTAATTTTATAATTCAAAAAGTGTTCAATTATTTATTTATTTTCAAATAATAATCATATAATTATAATTCAGGTTTTTTCGAGTTCTAAATTTGGTTTTTTACGTGTTTCGGATTGGATTGGTCTCGGTTTCGTATTATATTGAGTCAGGTTATGTCAAGTTCGAGTTGTGTCAGGTTTGGATTTTTCGGTTTGGGCTTTTTTGGGTTTGGGTTTTTTCGGTTTTGAGCTTTTATGGTTTCGGGCCTTTGACTTTATTTGGTCAATTCAGGTTGGTTTGGGTTTGGTCTTGGGCGAGTTTTCAAGCTCTAGACAATTTTTGCCAGTCAAAGCAATTGACTCAAAGTAAAACATCCTATATTTTGGCACGTGTAATATTCTTAAATAAAAAAATAAAATTTTATTCAATTTTCTAAAAGATATGAATCTATAAACATTAAAATTATAAAATAAATTAATTATCTTTTTAAATAAATTATCTATTCAATTTCTAAAAAATAAACATCTATATTTATATATTAAAATTCAAGAAAATTTCATATCATTTATCAATTTCTTTACTCATCTTATATATATATGTGTGTGTGTGTGTGTGTGTGTGTGTACAATTGTTATATACATTAAAAACATATATATAGAAAAAATTAATTTTGATATAAATTTTTTACTTGGATGAACTTTTTTAAAAAAAGCATATGTATTTCACATAAACAAGTGACATATGTGGTGAGATGAATTTTTTCATCGTTAAAGTATAAAATATTCATGAAAAGTCACTTGATCATTGATCCAAAGTTATGTTTCTAATTTCAATAAGATTTAGTTTTTAATGATAATCTTATATAAATATATATAAAGAGAATAATTTATATTAGGATATCCTAAAAAGTGAGTTTTAGACATCAATAAAATAATGACAACTTATATTATTTTAAAGATATGTAATAACTATATTACACTCATTCACACCAAATCAATTTTGATAAAATCAACTTACTTAAGAGCTAATTTTTATTAAATTAATTTACTCACCTATTTAACTTAGATTAATAGAAAAAAAATTAAAAACTCACATAATTAACAAAAAGCTATTAACATTTAACAAAAAGATTAATTTAACAAGTAGCAAAAATTTAATTTGATGAATTAGAAATTTTGTATTTGATACTTCCAAAAGAAAACAACGATGACACTTTCAAAAACATTATGTCAAATACTTTTTTTTTTGCATTCTACAAATTAATTTTTTTTGTTAGATGTTAATGGCTATTTGTTAATTATGCCATTTTTATTTATTTTTTCCATTAATTTGAGTTAAATAAATAAGTAAATATATTTAATGAGAGTTGACTTTTAGTAAATTAATTTATAATCAAAATTGATTTGGTAAAGATAAGTGTAAAATAATTATTACATATATTTAAAAATATATGAGGTGTCATTATTTCATTAGTGCCTAAAACACCCATTTTTTAATATCATCCTAATATAAGTTAGGATTTATATATGATGCACTGATAATGTATAGTTTCTATACACTGTCAATGCACCAAAGGTTAACACCTCATCAATAGGTCCTTATATACAAATATAAATAAATTTTTTTAATTTCCCTATAAGGGCCTATTGATGAGGTGTCAACCTCTGATACATTGATAGTTTATAAGAACTATACACTGTCAGTGCATCATATACAAACTCTATAAGTTATTATCATATATAAAAGTCAAAGTTTTTGGAGTAATAAATTAATTTTATTTTTTATAAATAATTTTAATGCATTAATTATTTAATTTTTTAAAATTATTATAAATTAAAATTTATCGACCATTGTACATCGCACAAGTTTAAATCTAATTTGAATTTAATTTTTAAAACTTGAGTCTAATTCTGATTTGATAAATTCAATTTTTATTTTTTAATTATATATTATATATGAGAAGGGTATAAAGTTAAATCAATAATTAAATAATAACATATATATATATATATATATATATATATATATATTAAAAATCCATTAAATTTATGAGTTGATCAAAGTTAAATCGCTCAAAGTTCATTGGAATGGAGTAATTTTTGGAAATAAATAAATGAATTAAATTCTAATAATCTTTAATTAAATTCGAATAATTCAGGCTGTTCCTTCTACTGATCATTTTGTCAAGGTTATCTCATCTCCCGACTTAGTGCTAATTGAAGTGAAAAAAAAAAAGACCTAATTTTGTCTCTGGTCTCCCAAGAGAGGATAGCAGAAAAAAAAATGGTGTTTTACTTCAAAGCCCGACCAGAGGCTGGCGATTACACCATTTTCATGGGACTCGACAAGTACGAGAACGAAGAGCTCATCAAATACGGCTTCCCCGAAGACATTTGGTAATTTTTGTTTTTTACTTTTCGGATACCATAGTAAATTTATTGGAATTTCATCATTTGTGCTATAAATAAAGGGTCCTTAGGGTTTTTCTCTGTCATTTATTTTTTTGTTATATAGAAATTTGGGTGATTGAATTTAGTTTTATTACAGGTTCCATGTGGATAAAATGTCATCTGCTCATGTTTATTTAAGACTTCAAAAAGGTCAAACCATCGATGATATAAGCGAAGGTTTGCTTCAAGATTGTGCTCAGCTTGTTAAAGCTAATTCCATCCAAGGTTTACTTTAATTTCATCAATTTCTTTTTTTTTTTTGTAAAATGTAATTTAAATATGTTTGATATAATAAGTTGCAATTTTCTTTTTGTTTTAATTATTATGTGAGGTTAGGCAACAAAGTGAACAATATTGATGTTGTTTACACTCCATGGTTCAATTTGAAGAAAACTCCTTCCATGGATGTTGGACAAGTTGGCTTTCACAATTCCAAGATGGTAAACTTCTGTAGTACTTTGATTATTCTTCTTGCATATGTTTTCTTCTAGAATGGATGTTTGTCTGATTTTATTGTTTGATTTAGGTCCGGACTGTGAGAGTGGAGAAGCGAATAAATGAGATAGTTAACAGGTTGAACAGGACTAAAGTGGAAAGGAAACCTGATTTGAAAGGTATGCAAATGTCTGCGGTTTGATTTTCTGCAATGACTTGGGACTAAAGGTAGTATTATCATTGTTTTGAAAGAAATTTGGTGTGACTTCTGTCTTTGTATTTTGCTTGTTATGCTTTTATGTATCTTGTTTTCCATCCTAGTTTGCAGTAAAGTTGGCTTTGCATTTTGCATCTTCTGTACTACTCTATATTATATATATTGTTTTTAAAATTATAATTCTTTTATTTGATCTTGATGGAACTAATGCGACTTAATATAATATTTTGTTGCAGCTGAAAGAGAAGCAGTTAATGCAGCAGAAAGAGCAGAGAGAAAGCAACAATTGAGGGAAAAAGTGAGCCTTTTTTCTTTGACTTGTTTCTTCTTATTGGCTATATCAACTGATGATATATGTGGATATGTTATAGAACATAAATATCCTAAATGGTTGTAGCTTGAAATAAAAGTTAACCTTCTAGATTTTATTTAGGGTAAAAAATTAGTTTTACCATAGCAGATTCTTGAAGCTGAGTTGGGAGCTAGATTGTCTATAAAGAATGAAGGAAATAATAGCACAGACAAATTGTCATTTAGTCAAAGATATGATGTTGTAGTTCTATATACATAATTATATTCTTGGATATTGTTTCTTGTCGAGTTTCTTAAACCAAATACATATATGTGCCAATTAGTAAATGACTGGAAAGGTTGAATAGCACAATGTTTTAATGGAGTTGTGTTCAGCTTTTCTTTGCTGCTAACAATTCAGATACTTGCCTTGAAAACCTAAGAATTTCTCGCGGTTTTGTGGCTTAAGCAATAATTATACAATAGGTACTAAGTGTTGAAGATTGTTTTACAATTCATGGATTGTGATTGAGATTAGAAAATCTGCAGATTAGTCTCATGCTGTGCACACATACGTGCACTAATCCACATACATATTCTTAATTGGATGTCTAAATTGAAAATCTTTTGATTGCTATGGCAGAAACGACGCGAGGAACTAGAAAAGCTTGAAAAGGAAAGACAAGCAGAGATCAGAAGCTACAAGGGTCTCATGGTATCTGAAAAGATGACATCAAACAAACAAATTGCAGCAACAAGTAAGTCTTTGCAGGAACTTGAGGAGGATTTTATGTGAAACATGTTGATATTTAAGTGCCAATCAAGATGCTGCTAGCTTCCAAAAACCTGCTGCTCATTATAAAGGGTGGTTTGTTGTTACTTTTTGATTGCTGCCTCGAAGTTTCTGCCTCATGAATAAGTCACCTCAGTCCTGGACATATGCTTCCATCGGATTTGATAAGAAAAAGAGACAACATGGTGTCGAAACTAACTTCAAGGAGTACAATGAGATCAAGGCTGAGGTGGGGGATGTGAACTAAAGTTTGGCAATATTCTACTGAACATGATTCAAATCTCCACTGTTGATTAATGTGTGACCATTTTTTAATTTAACATTCATTCAGATTGCAACTTTGCAAACGATCATGCTATATCACCATGGTTTTGAGTTTGTTTTGCTTTTGTTTACCTCATAAACTCCCTGATAACATCAAGGGATGCACAAGGGTCGGGAATGTGGAAGTTTCTAATTGCATATGAAATGTTGACAACTTTATATGGTTGTGCTTACTGCATGTTCAAGGATTGATTTTCGGTAGTGGTGATGGTGTTTCTCGTGTTCTTTCTCGTCATGTTTCATATTTCTTCTGCATGTTTTAGTGAAAGATTTTGGTTAATGAAGAATGGAAATTAGTTGGAGATTCCAATAGAGGGCCTTCCTTCTGTTTCAAGCTCTCATTGTAGGAAAGTGCATCGTGCTATTATTTTTCTGCGTGACTTCTTAGTGAAAATGAGACCCTGTTAGCCACGATATCAAATTAGGCCATAATCGTAATCGGTCAGTCTAACCGGGTCTGGACTCTGAAATCAGCCTGCTACACTGCGGCTGATGAGTTAGAGTGTCGATGGACAGGGAGATTCTGCTAAATAAAGAGAAAAAGAAAAATCTCTTGATGAGCTTTCCAGATTGAAAACATTGGGAGATGAGTTTGCTGTTGCAATGTTGAGCAGATGGAAAAGGTTGATGTGTCAGTTATTAAGACATGCATTTTCTCAACCGGAAAGCTCAATTGATTTTGCAAATGATTGATCAAAATTAATTTTCAAATTACTTAAAGATTATGATTCAGTTGACAACGCAGGTTGAGTTTATAGAAAGAGTTCTCGAGTTCGATTCTTACTAAACACATCTTTGGAGAAGGGTGAAGAGCCTTAATTGTGATTAAACCTCGAATATGATTAGTCTCAGACCGTTAAAACAGATGAAGACACATGTGGTTTACGTAAAAAAAATTAACCTTCAAATTACAATTAAACCAATCTAAATCTTTGGCAAAAAAAAAACCCCTAAATCTACTAACGTGCAGATAAAAAAATAATTTTTTCAGCACTCACCCTTTAATATAAAAGTTATATGCATTCTATCAAATTCAAAAATAACTGGAGTGAAAATAATATTTAATCAATAAATTGGTATTTTAATTTTAAAAACTTGTATTAAAAAATTATAAATTGCAACTGTAGTAAATTTATTTTGATACTAAGAATAAATTTAGGATTATAATTGTATTTTCCATAATATTGTAATTAGTATTTTAATCAATACCATTTTATATACCAAATATTGCAATAATATTTTCTTAACATTTTAATATCAAATAATCATCCTTCCAACAATCAAATTGGCGTGCAACAAGAAGATGATACGGTACAAACATACTGCAATATTTTTTTGGTGACTGTATTTAATATACCAAAGTTTGGCCAAATGATCAGTAGGCTTCCATAAAAAAAATCTAGACCAAAACTTGATTCCTCATCTATGATAAAAAAAAAAAAAAAAAACCCCTCGTTTAAATCCAGGCGCCAATCCAAGCTTCCCTAAACTTTCAACACCTACGCGCTCTCTCTCTTTCTCTCTCAACTCTTTTAATTCTGTCTCTCAAGCACTTACCGTACAACAATGGCGACTTCTCCTTTGGGAGAAGATACTGACAAGGCTGTTCTTAGCCAGGTCAAAATCACCCCCTCCTATCTTTTTAAGTTTAATTTCCTTTTACTTTCGCTTCAGAATTTATTTTTTCTTTTTTTAATTTTACAACACAGATAGAGTTTTACTTCAGCTATAGCAATATTCCAAGAGAAGATTTTCTCAAGAAAAAAATCAGCGAGAGCAAAGATGGCAGTATCCTTTCACTTCAATCGTTTTTTTAAACTATTTTCCAGTTGTTTGACTTTGGAGAAATTATCTAAAAAAAGCTTTTGGACGTCTTTCATTATTTATTTATTTTATGGTACTTTATTGTTGTTGTTGATCTTGACTGTGAATTAAAAGTGGTTAGTTTGGCATTGATTTGTTCGTTTTCAAAGATGAGAGGCCATTTGAATTTAAAGGCTGTGAAGGCGGATAATGTACCAGAGCTTCCTCTGAAAGCCGTTGCTGAAATTCTCAGAACTTCCTCTTCTTTCAATGTTTCTGAAGATGGTCAGATTTGTAAACCTCAAAGAAAAGAATTTGTTTCCTGTAAACTAAGACATTGAGGGTTTTTTTTTTTTTTTTTCAGGGAAGAAAGTCGGTAGAAATACTGAGCTATTAAAGCCCGAGCAATTGATAGAGAAATTGAACGGTAGAACAATTGCTGCTCCATTCGAGTTCAATGTCAAGAGGGAAGATGTAGAAGCCTTTTTGGGAAGAATGCTAAGGTATTGCTCGTTGGTGGTCATAGTTGTTCTGTTATCAATTTTTTTCTTGTGTAATTACAAATTGAAAGCCAATAATTTGTTTACAGGTTACGGATGTGTTTGCAATTTAATGTAAACTGATTGTCTTCTTACTTATTTTAGGTTAATAGTGTGAGGTTGCCTTCTCATGTGGCTCACAAAAAGTATTTTTGTGGCACGGCTTTGATTGAATTCTCTGCTGAGGAGGATGCCCAAAAGATGTTGGAGCAAAGCTTAGTTTTTGCAGGTGCTGAGCTGGAATTAAAACCAAAGTAAGCTATACTTGTGGCTACATTTTTCTGCCATTTGTTTGCTTATCATGCTATATGTTGAAATGGATATAGAAGTAGAATTGACTTCCAATGTAGGGTTCAAGTCATCTCTAATGAATAAGACTAGATAATCAAGTTGTCTGATATAGTTGATTTTGAAATAGGTTTTGCTTTTGAATAAGTGGTTGTAAATACTGTTATGATTTTAATTTCTGATGTGATAGTTCTCATAATTTTCATTTTAGGAAGGATTTTGATGCTAAAAGAGAAGAAGCAGTTCATTCAGTCACAGGTTCAAATCGTAATTGTGACTCAAATGTAGAAGAAAGTGAGTAACTGATCATGATATTCAACTGGCATTAGTTTTTTCTTGCATAGGCATGTAACCGCACTTGTGTAATGACTATAACAGATATCCCAAGGGCCTACTGGTTGCATTTACATTAAAGAGCATTTCAGCTGGGGTCTCTGCAGAGGAAAATGTTTCTGATGAACTCTTGAAAGATGGTGCTACCGGAAGGATGGAACAGAAGACAACAGAAAATGACAATGACAACAAAGAAAAGATTGATGAGAAACATTTTGTGCAGAGTCACGGAATAGACATCGAGAGTCACATTCAAAAGTTTGGAGAGAAGGAACATAAACCCGCTGCATCTTTTTATCAAGATTATATGAATGTAGTTTTGCGTTAGGATTTGAAGGGTGTCTTTAATAAATTTGGCGCTGTGAAGGTATCATTGAAATTGGTCTCTACTTTCTTGAATGTTTGTTTTTTTATTTCCATACTATTGTTGCACTAAACAACAATGATTAGATGTTAACATAAATTGCTTGTCCTTCTTCCCATGTGGCACTAAGAGCTTTGCAAGAAAGAAAAGTCAGAGAGATGCAGAGGGGAGTTTCCTACATAGGCATTCCGATGCTTAAGTTAGTAAAAGGGTTTTTCAGAGTCTGTATTAGCATAGAGTAAAACTTAGAGATTAAGATAATACATGTGGCCTATTTATAGTCGAATAATTACCTTTGTTGCTGTAGTAATTATCGGAGGAGAATTTCATCTTTTTGCGTACTTGTGGAGTTCGTTCCTTGTACGTAATAGAGACTTTTGCACGTCTTTTGTCCATAGCGGCAGAAGAGAACGTCTCGTGAAGTAGGAGGCTTTCTCTCGCGGTGTGGGAGGTTGCCTCAGATGGCACTGGAGGCTCTCTCCCGCCGTGTTAGGGGCCATCTCTTGTGGTGCGTGAGGCTGTCTCCCACGGTATTGCATTTGTTGCCATGTGGCCCAGTGATATTGTGCCACATGGCAAGCCTTGATACCTTCTTCTGGGCCTATTGGGACTAGTTCACTTAGTTTGGCCTTTCCCATATCAATTGCTCTCTACTCTTTTATTGAAGAATCCAATAAGAGAGTATATATTTTGGGCATTTCGATCATTTTGTTAATTGTCATTTTCTGTATTCTTCCTCAGATTTCGAAGCATAGCTCTCTGAGAGGTGTTTCTTGGTTCGCGATCTTTGGGATTCCCTATTGCGGCTATATAAATGCGAAAAGGTACGTAATTTTTTTTGAAAATTCTCTGAGATAGTATCCTTCCGCAGACTTATAACCTATCGTGTATTGCACCCTGTCGCAAGAAACTACCTTGTCGCATAACCATTTAACGGAGCTATTTCCAGACTTAATCCCTGCCGCAGAGCTTTAACCTCTCGTGTACTGCACCTTACCCACCTTTTACACCTGCCACTAATTTTTTAGTTCTCTGCACTTTTTGTGATCTTCCACAGGTCCTAAGCCTGTCGCATAACATTGCTTCGTCTCTTTTTTCGCTTTAGTAGTTGTTAATTATGGCCACCCATGGTATAGGTAAATCATTAAGGAAGGGTGTTCCTTTTAGGTTAGGCAGTGTGGACTTAGAGGAAGTTAACACCAATTACCCTCTTCCTGAAGGTTACCGATATAGGCTTCCAACTGAGAGAGAAGCTTCCCCTGATTTAGTAACTAGTGGTGTGGCCATGTTTAGGGCTTCCATTCATTTTGGCTTTCGTTTTCCTTTTCCTGAATTAGGATTAAACTTTCTTAGTTATAAGAAAATCGTTCCATGTCAGCTTCACCCTCACAGTTGGGCCTAACTAGTGTGGTTTTCCATACTGAGTTATAGGCTAAGTATTACGCCCTCAATTCCCTTACTTAATGCCTTCTTTAGCGTTCGTGGTTTGATCGAGTCAATCTCATATTCTCTTCAGAGGGTAACGGAAAGAGGCTTTCATAATAAAATTTTTTCAAACTTCCCTAATAAATTAAATAAGTTCGAGAGTGAGTGGGTTATTGTAGAGCTTTCAAAGGATTTGAATATCTCTACTAGATGGAATAGGGATACCGGTGACCACACAAAGTGCTCTGAAAAATTTAGTTTAACCTTTTTGAAAGAGCAGTATAATGAGTCCATTAATCTTATATGTTTTATCAGGAGAGAAATTTGTTTTCCCTTCTCACTCTCGAAAATATTACTGCGGCTAGTTGGAGAGTAGGTAGAATTCCCTCTAACACTTCCATCGTTCCTACAGACCTACCATCAGCTTCAACTACTCATACTTCTAGTCTTACAGATTTGCTTGCAGCCCCTTTAGTCGAACCGACAAATCCTATAGGTTGTTTAGTTGGAGACTCTTTCTTAAACTCGGATGATGAAGAGGATGAGTCATCTGGTGCCACAAGTACTAGCAATTCATTTGGAGAAGATTTAGAGTAGAACCAAGGCGATGCCTTTGGGAGTCCTTTTTACGATCTTCCAACAGATGAAAGTTTAGCCAATATAGGCGATTTTGACGCATATTTATGTTTTCAACAGTAATTCTTGTATTTGCATGTGTGATAAATGCTTCCGACATGATATGCTAATGCCTTTTCTTTCATTGTGCAGATATGAGTTTTTAGGGTGCCATTCGTAAGAGGAAGGCGACTGTATCATCTTTTAGGGTCCCTCTTGATGCTTTTCCTCCATGGAAACAACCTCATGTCGACACATCCATTTCAAAACGTCCTTGTGCTCCTACTCCAACTACTGGCGAAGCTGATCATTTCATGCAGGAAGTTGAGTGGGGAAACAAGAGGAGGCTGATTGCTCACAACTGCTCCATGCCTAGTTCGGAGGGTCATAAGAGCTCGAAGTCCCAAAGAAGCAATTTTGCTCCTCAGGAGGGTGACCTTGATCCTTCAAAAGACTAGTGTATTCCTCGCAAGCCTTGAATTGAAAGAGGCTATATGTTGAAGAGGCGATGGTTGTGAGGTCTAGTTTGCCAAAGGTGGCACCTCCTACACTCAGACATTATCAAGTGGATGGAGGAAAAGTTGTTGTTGAGGATGACTTTTAGATTTACCCTAGCATTAATGATAATGATAGTATTGAAGATGCCGAGGTAGCTTCTCATCTAGCTTGGAGCACTATCCTTTCCCGAGATGAGAAGAAGATTTTCAAAGGTTTTCTTGCAGGCGAAGACAATTAGACTACTTTGTCATGAAAGTAAGAGGCTTCAACTCCTACTTGAGCGCATATATTTTATTATTTTTCCCTTTTTTATTTTTGATTATTCTTTTCGTTTTGTTAGGTTACATAGCAAGTAGTAGCTGTGAATGCGCAGCACAGGACCTATCAGGAACGGAACGAGAAGGAGCTACAACAACTTAGGACTGACAGCTTGGATCTTTGGAATGAAGTTTAGCGGCTACGCTCGCTTCCTAACAGGGTGGATGAGCTAAAGAGGGAGATTGAGGGCTTGAGATCTTAGATAACAAATCTACAATTTAGGCTAGGTAATGAGCAGGCAAAAGCTCATTCTTTGGAGGGGTACAAGGAGGCTTATGAAAAAGCAATAGATAACTTACGACTTACACGGTCTCAGCGTGATGAAGCCCTTAAGGAAGTTCAAAGCTTGCAAGATCAACAAAGGGGCATAGAAATAGATCGTGAGCGTATCTGAGCTGAAGCGGTATAGGAATATCGTCTCTCCCAAGATTGTTTTGAGAAGAAGCAAGTATATTTTACGAGCTTCGTGAAATACGGTTTCTATCTTATCCGCATGTGGCTAGAAAAAGAGAGACCTAGCAAGACGTTCTCGGAGCTTTAATACTCCGATAAGGTTGAATTGTATGAGCATCCCCTTGGATCGAATACGAGCTTGGCTTTGAGAAGCCTGAAGATTACTTGGAGAAAAAGGCTGAAGATGACTTGGAGAATCTCAGCGACCTTTGGCCCCCTCATCAGCCACGGGACTAACCACAGTCTATTGAGGGTTTAGAGGGTTTAGATAGCGAGCACTTCCAATTTTTTGACTCAACTGCTATTGAGCTTATATCAAATTTTGCAGTTGTCAAGATCACAAGGCTTCTTGGTAATGTCCAACCTACTGACGTTGCTATTCTTGAGGGTCCAGTTGAAGGCTCGGCTCCTATACCTCCTCCTAATTTTGGTTCTGCGGCTGAGTAGCCTAAATATTTCTTTTCTTCCTTTTATGTAAATTTTGTTTTTACAATTGTAAATCATACATTTACTTTTAGGAATTTCACAGTTATAAATCATTCATTTACTTTTAGTAAAAATTAGTGATGATTTCTTTTGTACTTTTTCCTTTGCTATTTTACTTTTCACACATGCTCATGACATTGTGATGGATCATTAAAACACAAGTATAATATGTATATCATGCCATCACTAAAACACGACTGTAATATGTATAACATGCCAACATGTTAGTATATTATGGGATCATATCTAAGGATAAGACTATAACAATCTTATAAGTGCAATGTTGCATAACATATTGACACGTTAAAATGTTACAAAGCCAAAACATATCCACCGATAAAATCGTAACATAAATCCAACGATAAAATTGTAACATACCATACCATATGGCCTATGCTCCTCAATTTTTCTTGCGAAGGAGTATTATTTCTTCTAAAGAAGAACTCTTGCCTAGGTTTTGTGCCTATCTTATGCATTTTTTGTTTAGGGACTTTTTAGTTTTGCCCATATCGTGTATTTTTTGCTTAGGGATTTTTTTAGTTTGCCCATCTCGTGCATTTTTCACTTAGGGACTTTTTAGTTTACCTGTCTCGTGTATTTTTCGCTTAGGGACTTTTTTTAGTTTGCCCATCTCGCACATTTTTTGTTTAGAGACTTTTTAATTGCGACTAGCTTTTGCCTCTCTTATTTTTGTTCTTGTAATACATCTGTCATTTATGTAAGATTATCATTACAAAATGCACAAAGATATGAATAATTGGCCCTTTATTCTTATAAATCAAATACCATCATCATGTGATATTTTCTACATATAAAACAAGTAATAAAGTAACTGTAAAAATGTAATAATGCAAAAATATAAAACTTTTACTGCTAGTAAAACTTTAAATGGTTAACATTCCAAGTCTTTAAGATCCTTTTTCCTTGTAAAGTCTCTAAAGTGCATGTGCTTAGTCCAATCATTCTCTTGATTCTGTAAGGTCCTTCTCAATTTGCTCGAAACTTACCATCCTCCTTGTGTGCGTTTGTGATGGTTAATTTTCTTAGCACTAGGTCTCCTTTTCGTAACACTTTGCTTTTAACTCGAGCATTGAAGTATCCAGCTATTTTCTGTTGGTAGGCAATCAATCTTATCCTTGCCTTATCCTTTAGCTCATCAATTAAGTCAAGGTTTTCTCTTAGTCCTTGAGAATTGATTTCTTACACATAAGGGACCATCCTAGGTGATGCCGCTCCGATTTTGATTGGAATGAGGGCTTTGGATCCATACACCAAATTAAATGGTGTCTTTCTTGTCGAAACGTGACTTGTAGTCCTATAAGCCCAGAGAACACTATGAAATTCGTCCACCCATGCTTCTTTTGCCTTGTCTAGTTTGGTTTTCAATTCATGAAGTATGGTTCGGTTGCTAACCTCGGCCTTCCTGTTGGCTTGCGGGTAGGAGACGATGATATCCTAAGCTGGATACTTAACCTTCTACAAAATTCTCGAAAAGTATCACAATCAAATTGCTTTCCATGGTCAGCATTTAACACCTGAGGAATCCCAAATCGACAAATAATGTCTTTCCACACCATGGCTTCTACTTTCTTTTCAGAAATTGTGGCTAAGGGTTCTACTTTTATCCATTTGGTGAAGTAGTCAGTAGCTACCAACAGTACTTCCTTTGCCCTGTTCCTAAGGGAAAAGGCCCTAAAATATCTAGGCCCCATTACGCGAACGGTGTTGGTTGGAAAGTGTTCTAAAGGGTTGAAACAGGTGTTGATGCAATAGGAGCAAATTTTTGACACTTATCACATTTGCGCATTTTGGCAGCAGCATTATGCTTCAATGTTGGCCAATAAAACCCAACTCGGAGTATTTTTGTGGCTAGTGCTTGAGCTCCTAGATGTTCTTCGCAAACTCTTTCATGCATTTCGACTAGTGTGTATTCAGCTTGTTCAAGCCCCAGGCATTTTAACAAGGGCATGGTAAACCCTCGCTTAAACGGTTCTTTGTTTATCATTGTAAACTTAGCATTTTATAATTTGTCTTCGAGCTTCTTCTCTATCATTAGGAAGCTTTCCCTCCAGGATGTAATTTTTGATTAGGCTTCTCCAGTTATTTCCAATCTCAACATCACAGATTTCCTTTTCTGCAATACTCAGCTTGGTTAGACATTCCACCTTCACTATTCCACCTTTTGTTCCTCTAGAAGAAGTTAGCTTGGAAAAAGCGTCTGCATGGTTGTTCTTAGACCGGTTAATTTGGGTTAACTGAAAATTCTTGAATGACTGTGCAAATGGTTGGACTTTTGCAAAAAAAGGCACTAAAGTAGGCTCATGCGCCTCATATAGAGGTGGTTATTGGGCCGGGTTGGCCCGACTCGACTCGCAATAGGGTCAGGTCGATCTGACCCAATAATCGAACTTGTATTGGGCTGGTTCCAATAAATGGAAACCGGGCCCTCTAAGGGCCCGACCCATTAAAGACCAGGATCGTCCGATCTCGAACTGGACCAATTTGATTGAACCGATCCGATTCAAATTTAAATTAAAAAAAGAAAGAAAGAAAAGGAAGGCTACCACTGCGCAGCCATAGCAAGTCATAGTAGCCTCGGGTTGTTGTGAGTTGCCATTTGATGGGCAACGACCATCCATCAAATTTTTTTTTATTTTAAAATTTTCAATTTTTTCTTATAACTACCTCTATTCTTTCTTTTATTTTTCTTTACATTTTCTTCTATATTTTCCCTCAAATCTACTATCAACATTTATCCACTATTATTCTCGTCACTCACATACTCTCTCAATATTCACTCAAACTCTCTCAAATTCACTTAGATTCCCTTATTCGAAATTTATAATATTATCATTTTCCTCTCTAAATTTCGTTTTTCTTTTTATTTTATAATTTTACAAATTTTACTTTTAATTTTCAAGTTTCAATTTTAAAATTCCAATATATTATATATATCTTACATCTATTTTTTTTTAATTTTTAACATAATATTTATTTTCAAAAAAATATAAAAATGTCAAATTTCTTTCGTCGTTCATGCTCTGTTTCTCGACCTTTTGGTTCAACTGAAATTCTTAATTTGGGTGACGAATCATTTAATGAAATCGAACCCGATATTCATCCGAAGGAGGAGGAGCTTCCTTTGGCACCATTGTTTGGTCGTGGTCGTGGAGGAGGTCGTGCTCAAACACAATCATCAGCTAACACCACTACTGCTACATCATCAAGACCGAAGTTTACCCGAAAAAAACAAGCAGGGTATGGGAGTATTTCGACATTGTAGCAAAAGAAGGTGAGATGAATAAATATTGTACTATCTGTAAATTCTGCAAAGGCGTTTACTCTTATAACTCCGATAGAGGTGGTGGCGGTACAAGTACGAATTAAAGACATTTAATTACTATACATAAAATTAATCCTAATGCTGAAGAAAATGAAATTTTAGAAGGCAAACAATCTCAAATTAATACACATGATGGTGGAAAAAATTTTAATTTTGATAATGTTCAAGCTAGACGTGGTTTAGTTAGATTTGTAGTTAGGACTGAACAACCATTCACAATTTGTGAAAAAGTAGGATATTTAGAATTTGTTTATAAATATTTACAACCCGCATATAAATCTGTTTCTAAACATATATTAAAAAAAGATTGCATGGATATGTTTAAAGAATATAGACAAGCTTTAATTGATAAACTTAGTAATATTTCATCTAGGGTTAGTTTAACTAGTGATATATGGACTAGTACTAACGGTATAAGTTATCTTGTTATAACTTGTCATTGGATAGATGAAGATTGGTGCATGCAAAAACGAATTTTATCCATAGATGTAATAGAAGAAGCACATAATTCATATACTATTCATAAATATATTACTAAAGTTTGTAAATTATATGGACTGAAAAATAATAGAGTTTTTGCTATTACTTTTGATAATGTTTCGAGTAATACTGCAGCTATTACTCATTTAATTAAAAGTTTAAACCCTGTTATGCAAGGTATATCTTTCATGCAAGATGTGCATGTCATATTATAAATGTTTGAGTTCAAAGTGGTTTTAGTTCTAGTGGTACTGGTAGTGGCATAGGTCCAATTGATAAAATTAAAATTTTAGTAAAATGGATTCGCACACCAAGTAATAAACGTGAATGGAAGCAAATTTGTATAGCAAATAATATACCTGTTAAAGTGTTTCCACTTCCTATAGAAACAAGATAGAATTCACTTCATCGTTTGCTTTCTTCTATTTACCTTATAAAGAACTTGTTACTCCTTTTTATAACAATTATACAAGTAGCAAGCATTTAGCACTTTTTGAAGAAGATTGGACTTTTATTAAATATTGTGTTGATTTATTATCTACTTTTAAAGATGCAACTGAAAGATTTTCAACTCAATTTTATCCAACTACACCGTATTTTGTTCCTATTATCTACACAATGTTTGAAAATTTTGTAAGATTTAGGAATCATGAAACTTTAAGTTCTTTTGTATATGATATGGAGGAAAAATTTTAAAAATATTGGAAAATAATTCCTCCTATTTATTATATTGCAACTTTACTATATCCTAGTCAAGGTGAGGTAATATAGAGATTTTTTTATTGTTATAAAGAATTTCTTGATCTTGATTCTATTGAGGATCAAAAGTCCTCAATTAACAATCTTTTTCGAGAATTGTTTAATGTTTATGAAGCAGAAAGGGAGCAGTTCAACTTTAATCGAGGAGAAGAAGGTTCATACGAAGAAACCAAAAGTAGCAAAAAAGGAAATAGAATTTTAAACGCAATTAATGAAGCAACAAAGAAGAGAATGAAGCTAAAAGGAAAAGCCAGTGGATCTGGATCAACAACTCTATGAAGTTCTAGCTTCAATAAGCTAGGATTTTTCTTAAGTTAGGATTTTTCTGCAAATGAAAACTTTGATCTTCTCCAATGGTGGAAAGAAAACCAAAAACAATTTTCAATTTTAGATTCCATGGCCCGAGATGTTTTTGCGATGCAAGTTTATTCTGTTGTTTCAGAATCCGCATTTTCGACATGTGGAAGAATTATTAGAGACCATCAAACCACTCTTAACCCGGATTCATTGTGCATGTTAACATGCCTTAAAGATTGGTTTGATACGAAATCGCGCAATTTTGAACTTGGAACGACCAATGAATTCGTTGATATAATCCAGAAGAGGAGAAAGAAATTTCCAAGGCAATCTGTATAAATTATGAAGAATAGAGAATAATCTTTTTTTTTTGGTAAATTGTATGTAAAATTGTAAATAAGTTTAGTCATAGTAAATATTTTTATGAACTACGGTTCCGTGGTTTTTACCCTTTTAACTTTTGAAGGGGTTTTCCACGTAAAAAAATCTTTGGTCTCATACTCTCTCCTTTTTCTCCTTTGTTGTTATTATTATTATTATTATTATTATTATTATTATTATTATTTTATTATTATTATTATTATTATTATTATTATTATTACATACCAAATTAATTAATGTTATGCTTATCTATGTTTACAATAAATAAATATTTAAAATACAAAATGAATGAATATTTTAAAAACATATTAAATAAATGAATAAATATTAAGTAAATGATATTTCAAATATAATAAATTATTTTAAATGTAAAATAATATTGAAACGCTTACAGCTTATTTATTATTTTAAATGCAAAATATATAAAATAAATGAATATAAATAATGATATGCAAAATGATATTGCAAAATGAATATAATAATAATATTCATAATATCATTATTTATATTTTGAATCAAGTATCACTTTATCATAATAACTTTACTATAATATTATATTCATAATATAATTTTATTTTATTATAACAATAATTTTATTAGATAATTTTATAGTAATTTATTTTTACATTATTGTTACGTAAATTAAATAAATTATAATAACTTTATAATAAATTATTGTTAAATTAAACTATTAACATTATTTATAATAAAAAAATTTATTAGATTAAATTATAAAAATATATTAATATATATTTATTTTTATTAAAATAAATTAATAAAAATTTTAAATTTAAAAAAACTGGACCGAACCGGTTTAACCTTGTTCGATCTGGTTTGAGGCAAACCAGTCCTATGAACCAGGTCGATTCGCACCTAAACATAAGAGGAACCGGCCTGGCTCAGACCGGTTTGCATACCAGTTCAAACCTATTCCATTATTGTGTGGGCCGAAATCGATAAAAATCGCTTAGGAATAAGTTTGAACCGGCGCACAACCACCTCTAGCCTCATATTCACCAAGAAACTGATTCACCACCAATTAGGAGTCACTATGGGCCATCAAATTGCTAACTTAGAGCCTTTTAGCTAATTTCATTCTAGCTATCAAAGCTTCATACTCAGCTATATTGTTTGAACTCAAAAAATCAAAGTGCTAAGAGTATTCAAAGATTTTGCCTTTGGGCGAGACTTGGACAATGCCTTCTCCATTACCATCCACGTTACAAGCTCCATCCACAAAAAATTTCCACCAAGCCAATTCTGATTCATCCTGAACTCCTCGACCCATGCATTCAATAATAAAGTCTGCTAAGGCCTGCCCTTTTATTGCTTGGCAAGGCTAGAAATGTATGTTGTATTCACTAAGCTCAATTGCCTACTTAGTTAATCGCCCTGAGTGTTCTAGCTTTTGCAATATCTGCCTTAGAGGTTGATCAATCAGAATAGTTACTAAGTGTGCTTAAAAGTACAGGCATAGCTTCTGAGTAGCCATCACCAATGATAAGGCTACCTTTTCAATTTGCGGGTATCTTGTTTAGTCCATTTGAAATTTTTACCTCCTTTAATCGCTTTGAAGAATGGCAAGCTCTTTTTTGCTAATTTAGACAAAAAATGATTCAGAGCCGCTATCCTCCCGGTTAGCCTTTACACTTCTCTTATTATGGTTGGTGGTTTCATATCCAAGATAGCTTGAATCTTTTCAGGGTTAGCTTCAATTCCTCGATTGGTGATCATGAACCTCAAGAATTTTTTTGATCTTACTCTAAATGAGCATTTGTTCGGATTCAACTTCATACTATATTGCCGTAACACCTTGAATACTTTTGACATTCTTTCTGCGTGCAACTCTCCTTCACGGCTTTTTATCATCATGTCATCCACATAAGCCTCCATAGTGTTACCCAACAGTTCCTTAAACACTTTATTCACCATTTGCTGATATGTAGCACCTGCATTTTTTAGGCCAAAGGACATTACTAGATAGCAATATGTTCCACTATCAGTAATGAACGATGTTTTCTCTTTATCATCAAGGTGCATCATGATTTGGTGGGACCTTGAAAAAGTGTCCAAGAAGCTCAATGGTTCATATCCTGAAGTTTCATCTACCAGCTTATCAATATGGGGCAATGACTAAGAATCTTTAGAGCAAGCTTTATTCAAATCAGTGAAGTCCGCACACATCCTCCATTTTCCATTAGCTTTCTTTACCATCACCACGTTTGCTAACCATTTAGGATAATTAACCTCCCGCATAAACCCTATTTGTAATAATTTCGAAATCTCCTTATCTATAATCTACTGTCTTTTTGGAACAAAGTTCTTTTTCTTTTGCTTGACCGAATTGGCTCCTGGAATGACATTCAACTGGTGGCAAGCGACCTTAAGATTCATTCCCGGCATGTCGGCAAGGGTCCATGCAAAGACATCAGAATTCTCCTTTAAACATTGAACTATCTCTTTTTTGGTTTTATTAGGCAATTGGCTTCCAAAGTAAACCACTTTTTCCTTATCATCATCAATTAGTTGAACCGCCTTTATTTCTTCGTTAGGTTTTGGCTTAGGTGGCTCTTCGATTGTGAGGGTTTCTTTCCTCTTTATCCCCTTACATGTAGTGGACACGACATAACATGTCCTTACCCTCCTTTGATCTCCTCTTACTTAACCTATACCATGAGTGTCGTAACGGCTTCGCGTTTGACGATTTTGAAGACATTTAAAACCAATAGGGAGTCGCCACCAATCTTTTTTGTCTAGGTGTGATTGGTCACCTAAAATATTTATCTTTTTAACAAAATCTCAAAATTAATTAAGTTTTATTAAAAAGATAATTTTTGGTCTGCGAAAACAAAAATTGGGTTCGGGAGTACGGTTACGCATGGGGAAGGATTAGTACCCCCACGATGCCCGTTAAAAAAAACGGTACCATAATAATCATGTGTTATCCTTTGGTTTTAATAAAATAGTCTTGGCTTAAGCTTAATCCGTTTATTATATATGTGAAAAATTTGTGCATTTGCTTAAAATATTACTATTATAAATGTTTTAAAAAAACTTCATTATGAAAACCAACATGAACACCATTTATTGAAAAATTAAATCAAATATTCCAATACTCTGGTAACATTTGAAATAATTTTCCTTACCTAGAGATTTCTTAAGAATTACTACTTGTGAGTTCTATAGAATCTCATCATCGGTGGGGCTCACGCTATTTTATAATTGATCATGTACACATATAGCATTGATAAAACGTATGATGCATATGAAATTTAAAAGGAATTTAATTTATTTTGATTTTATTAATGAAACTCTTGATATTGAGAAATTTGGCTAAATATCCCAATGCTCTGGTAACATTTAGTTAATTCCTCTCATCTAGGGATCAGTCAAGAAATCACTACTTGTGAGTTTTATGACATCCCATCATCGGAAGAATTCCATTGATTTTAATATTTATAAATATGACGCTAGCATATGGTATGGGATGCGTACGGAATTATGAAAAGAACTTTATATTTTGATATTTATTAATGAAACTCTCATTATTGAAAAATTTAGCTAAATATCCCAATACTCTAGTAACATTTAGCTAATTCCTCTCACCTAGGGATCAGTCAAGAAATCACTACTTGTGAGTTTCATGACATCCCATCATCGGAAGAATTCCATTTATTTTGAAATTAAGATTTATGCATATGATGCCAACATATAGTATATGGTGCATATGGAATTATAAAAAGAACTTTATATTTTAATTTTTATTAATGAAACTCTTAATATTGAAAAATTTAACTAAATATCCTAATACTCTGGTAACATTTAGCTAATTCCTCTCACCTAGGGATCAGTCAAGAAATCACTACTTGTGAGTTTCGTGACATCCCATTATCGAAAGAATTCCATTTAATTTATTTTTATTTTTATTGATTTGTTATTTTTATATATTTCTTTTATTATATATATTTTTAAAAATAAGCATGAAATTGAATATTGAGAATTTGTATCGAATATCCCAATACTCTGGTAACATTCGGTATGATTCCTCTCACCTCAAGTTTTTCGAAGGATCGCTACTTGCGAGTTCTACGAAGACTTATCATCGGGATTTCATACTTATTTTATTTTATTATATTTTTGTTTATGATATTATTCTATTTATTATTTTTGCCTTGATGATACGTTAAAAATACTTAAACAAATATCTCTATAAAACGAATGAATGAATAAATAGAACGGAAAAGGAAATATACCCTCCTCGGGCGGGCGAGCTTCTCAAACGGGCGAGCACGCGGATCTTCGTTCTCCTCGGGCGGGCGAGCTCCTTGAGTGGGCGAGTGCGCGGATCTTCGATCTCCTCAGACAGGCGAGCTCCTTGAGCGGATGAGCGCGCGGATCTCGGTCGCGTCGAGTGGGAGCAACATGCGGATCATGCTTCTCTTCGGGCGGGCGAGCTCCTAGAGCTTCCCTCTCGGGCGAACGAGCACTCGGGCGAGCACGTGGGATCTTCCCTCTCCTTGGGCGGGTGAGCGCTAGGATTTTCAATCTCCTCGAGTGGGAGCAACACGGATCCTGCTTCGACTTGGGCGAGCATGTCTTGCAAGTCGCTGGATAAGGTGGGACCAAATAGCAGTCAGGTTGCGCAGATCTAGGTCGGGTCAAGGGCGACACGCGGGTCTTAGGGGCTCAAAACGGTGCGTTTCGATGTTCTATAAATAGCCCATTTTTTTCTTCCTTCATTTCAACCGGCTTCTTCCAAAAAAAAATCCTAAAAGCCTCCAAAATCCTCTCGCCTCTCTTCTTCTTCTTCTCATATCTGGGGTTCGCTTCCCCCGAAAACGCTCCCAACCCTACAGATCTAACCTTCTCCGAAAACACCTCACCGTTTTTGTTTTTTTGTTTGTTTGTTTTTTTTTGTTGATGGTTTGATTGTGGCTTGTGGTTGCTGGTTTTGTGTTTTGCAAGTGTTAGGGATGCTTAGATCTTAGATCTAAGTTTTGGTGCTCTCGAGATCTAGGGTTTTCTGGTGTTGGTGGTTGTGGGGTTAGGTTCGGGTGACTGTGATGAAGGCTTGGTGATGGTTTTTGATGGTTTTGGTGGTGGTGGTGAGGGTGATGTTTAGGGTTTCGATGGTTATGGTGATGGTGATGGTGAGGGTATTTGAGGGTTTCGGTGGTAGGACGAGTATTGGGATGGTGGTGATACGATGGTGTTTTGGTAATGGCTGGGTAGGATTTTTTTGCAGATCCGTTTTCTCTGTTCTCTCCATGTCCCCCCCGAAGAAGAAGAAAATCCTTCTGCCATGGTCCTCTTAAACAGATTTTTTGGAACCTCTAGCATTTCAGAATCAATCCACAAGATCACAAGATCTTGCTACTGTCTCCCAGCAACCCTAGACACTGATCTGGGATGGGATTGACGGCATGGGGAAGGGAAATTTCGTTGGAACCCGAGACCTAAGGGAAAGGGTTAGGGGTATCAGCGGGTGGAAGCACCAAATTTTGGCTTCACAACGTGCCGCCGGCAATGGGAGGGTCAATTCCCATTAAATGTGATGTGCAATAAAACCAATAATAATACTAATAATAAAAAAAAAATAAAAAAAATAATAACAATATAAAAGTAATAGTAATAATAATAATAATAATAATAATAATAATAATAAATAAAAATAAAATAAAAATAAAACAAATAATAATACTAATAATATAAAGATAATAATAGTAATAATAAAAGCAATACAACAAATAATAATAAAAATTAAATAATAAAAATAAAAATAAATAAAACACATACAATAATAATAATAGTATAAAAGTAACAACAACAACAATAACAACAACAACAACAACAACAACAACAACAAATAATAATAATAAGAAAATCAATAAATAAAAATAAACACATACAATAATAAGGATAATAAAAATAATAATAATAAAATAAAAATAAATAATAAAAGTAATAATAACAATAAAAATAATAAAAACATATAATACAAATAATAATAATACAATAAAAAATATAAAACAATAATAACAATAATAATAATAATAATAAAATAAATAATAATAATAATAATAAAATAATAAAAAAATAATAATAATAATAATAATAATAATAATAATAATAATAGAAGAAAACATAAAAATCAACTCAGCCTATTTTAATGGGCTTGGAGATCCAATATTTCAATTTGGAATTTAAAAGCCCAATTGAATGTGGTACTGTCGATTTGGACAAAATTTGGTGTCTACAGCTGCCTCTCTTTGCTCATTACTGAGGATCAGAAATAGTGCAAAGACAATATATAACAATTTTGTCCAATCAAGACTTAATCCTTCTTTTATTTATTATTTATTTTATTTTTTATATTTTTATATTTATTTTTTTTGTTTTTTGTTTTTTTTGTTGTTTTTTTTTTGTTAAGGTGCTCCTCTTACAACAGAGGTATTAGAACTTTAAAATTTTTCCTGAAATGTGCTCCTCTTGCAGCAGAGGCGATGAAACTTTAAAAATTCTTTCCTGAAAATGTGCTCCTCTTGTAGCAGAAGCAATGAAACTTTAAATTCCTTTCTTGAAAACGTGCTCATCTTGCAGCAGAGGCGATGAGACTTTAAATTCCTTTTGGAAAAGCTCCTCTTATAGCAGAGGCAATGAAACTTTAAATTCCTTTCTTGAAAACGTGCTCCTTTTGCAGCAGAGGCGATGCAACTTTAAATTCCTTTTGGGAAAGCTCTTCTTGCAGCAGAGGCAATGAAACTTTAAATTCCTTTTGGGAAAGCTCCTCTTGCAGCAGAGGCAATGAAACTTTAAATTCCTTTCTTGAAAATGTGCTCCTCTTACAGCAGAGGCAATGAAACTTTAAATTCCTTTCTTGAAAACATGCTCCTCTTGCAGCAGAGGCGATGAGACTTTAAATTCCTTTCTTGAAAACGTGCTCCTCTTGCAGCAGAGGCGATGAGACTTTAAATTCCTTTCGGAAAAGCTCCTCTTGCAGCAGAGGCAATGAAACTTTAAATTCCTCTTTTTCTTCTTTTTCTTTTTTATTTTTCTTCCTCTTCTTTCTTTTTTCTTTCTTTTCCTTCTTTTTCTTTTCTCTCTTTTTTTTTTGAACAAATTTTCCTCTCTTTTTTAATCAAAATTTTTTTTTTCAATCCAAAATCTCCTATATTCACATTTTTCAATGCTTGGCAGATGCAATGATCACTGATGCAAATACAAATGCAATATTAACAATGCCAACGCAAATTTCCTTATCAATGATGTTAATGATCCTTTTTTTTTTACTTTCTTAAGCTTGTGTTTGAACTCTCATAATATGAGTAAAATGCGAATGCATGTTACTGACAAAATCATGCAATTCCTATTGTGGTAATCAAATTCTCAGAACTGTCCCTTTTGTGTCCTTTGATCTTTCCACCCGTGTTTCACAAAATAGTTGTCACTAACTTTGAATCAGAACTGGTTCCCAACATGTACTTGTCACAATTTTTAATTTTCTTTGTTTCATTCCCTTATTTCTCTCTTTTCCTCTTTTCTCCCCCTTTCTCTTTCTTCCTCTTTTTGTTTTTCTTTAGTAATGTTAGCAGGTAGATTATCATTTTAATCATCATCTTCCTTTCAATCTGGTTAACAAACACCATGCATTCTTGCACTTTATCGGTTAGTTATAGAATGACCAAAAGACCAACCAATTTTAGAAGAAAAACATTTGTTATTAGGCTGGCAAGAGATAATGACAACAAAAGTATAGTTGGGTAGCAAATGCCACAAGGGTTAAGTGGTGAATTTCAAGGAATGATGACCAAAACAAATAATGAATGTCTAGATAACCCTTCACGAACCAAAACGGTGCTTTCTTCGGAAAAACTAATCCGTTGATGCCCCCTGTCACACTGAGTTCATCTGGCTGATGCCATGCTCCGCATGATTTCAATCTTCAGGTGTTGATCTTTTCGCATCTAAGCCACCTGTTCAGGTTTTCAACTTAGATATCCCTCTTTAATCCAACTGCCCTTTTTGGGTTTTCAGTTTGAATTCTCCTTTCATTTTTCTTTTCTTCTTTCTCCTTTTTTTTCTTTTTCTTTTTTTAAGTATAGTATTTCTTCATAGCATCAGAATTTATCGGACTAGGCAGATCATTCCCATCCATCTCTGTCAAGATCAAAGCTCCACCAGAGAATGCTCTTTTTACCACATATAGTCCTTCCCAATTTGGCGTCCATTTGCCCCGATTATCATGGTGGTTAGGGAGAATCTTTTTCAACACCAATTCCCTTTCACGAAAATGCCTGGGTCGAACCTTTTTATCATGGGCCCGCATCATTCTCTTCTGGTACATCTGACCATGACATAGTGCTGCGAGCCTTTTCTCTTCTATAAGATTCAGCTGTTCAAAGCGACTTCGAACCTCTTCGGCCTCATCCAAATCTAGTTCCATTAAGACTCTCAGGGAGGGGATTTCAACCTCAATAAGTAGCACTGCTTCCATGCCGTAAACCAAAGAAAAAGGAGTTGCCCCAGTAGAAGTATGCACTGATGTTCTATAAGCATGCAAAGCAAATGGTAGCTTCTCGTGCCAGTCTTTGTATGTGCTTGTCATTTTTCCCACAATCCTCTTAATGTTCTTGTTAGCAGCCCCGACGGCTCAATTCATCTTCGGGCGATACGGGGCTGAGTTGTGATGCTTGATCTTGAACTGCGCGCATACTTCCTTCATCATGTCATTGTTTAAGTTGAGGGCGTTGTCTGATATGATCCTTTTTGGGAGCCCGTACCGACATATTATCTCTTTCTTTAGGAACTTACAAACAGTAGACTTAGTCACATTCGCATAAGAGGCAGCTTCAACCCATTTCGTAAAGTAATCTATCATCACGAAAATGAATCTGTGCCCATTCGATGCCTTGGGAGAGATGGGTCCAATCACATCCATTTCCCACATAGAAAAAAGCCACGGTGGTGCCATGACATTTAGTGATGTTGGGGGAACTTGAATCTTGTCAGCATAGATTTGACACTTATGGCATTTTCTAGCATAATCTATGCAATCTCTTTCTAGTGTAGTCCAATAGTAGCCTGCCCTCATAATCTATCTAGTCATGAAATGACCATTTGCATGCGCCCCGCAAATTCCATCGTGTACCTCTTCAAAAATCCTCTTGGCTTCAGACATATTCACGCATCTCAACAACATCTGATCTCTACCTCTTTTATACAAAACGTCCCCATCAACGAGGAATCCCATTGCCAATCTTCTAAGGATCTTTTTATCCTTTTCTGATGCTTGTTTTGGGTATTGTTGACTCTTAAGGTATTGCATGATGTCATAATACCAAGGTTGTCCATCTGCTTCCTCTTCAATACTAGAACAGTGGACTGGAGAGTCTCTCATGAGCAATTTGATTGGTGAAATCTTTGCTTCTGTCTCCATTTTAAACATCGCAGCTAGTGTTGCTAAGGCATCAACGTCCTGGTTTTCTTCTCGAGATAAGTGTTGGAAGACGATGTCATCGAATTATTGTACAAGATCAGCTATGTACTTCTGGTATTAAACTAACTTCTGATCCCTCGTTTCCCATTCACCTCGTAACTGATAAATGACTAGTGCTGAATCTCCGTAAACTCCCAAATTCTTAATTCCCCTCTCAATTGCAGCTTCTAAGCCCATTACACAAGCTTCGTATTCAGCCATGTTGTTGGTGCAGTTGAAATTTAATCTAGTTGTGGACGGGTAATATTTTCCATTTGTAGATATTAAAACTGCTCCTATCCCATTTCCTAAAGCGTTGGAGGCGCCATCAAAGAACATTTTCCATTGTTTGCTACCGGGCTCTTCCTTCTCTGCTTGAAAGAAAGACATTATATCTTCATTTGGAAAATCTAGCTTGATAGGCTCATATTCATCGGTAGCACGATCTGCGAGGAAGTCGGCTATTGCCCCACCTTTGACTGCTTTTTGAGATACGTACATGATGTCATATTCAAAAAGCATAACTTGCCACCTAGCTAGTCTGCCTGACAATGATGGTTTCTCAAAATGTACTTGAGGGGGTCCAATCTAGCTATCAACCAAGTCGAATGATACAACATATACTGCCTCAATCTACGAGCAACCCAAGCCAATGCGCAACACATTTTTTCTATTGTAGTGTACTTGGCCTCGTAATCAGTGAACTTTTTGCTCAAGTAGTAGATGGCCCTTTCTTTCTTGCCCGTATCATCATGCTGGCCCAGCACGTATCCCATAGAATGGTCATTGACGGTCATGTACAACAACAGAGGCCTTCCCACGACCGGTGGTACTAGAACAGATGGATTTGACAAGTACCTTTTCACCTTTTCAAAAGCCTCTTGGCATGCCTCGTTCCATTCACCCGAATCTTGTTTCCGAAGCAACTTAAAAATAGGATCACATTTGAGTGTGAGTTGCAAGATGAAACGGGAAATATAGTTCAGTCTTCCCAAAAAGCCTCTTACGTTCCTTCTGTGTGCGTGGAGGCGACAGATTTTGTATCGCACTGATTTTATCCGGGTTCACTTCGATTCCTTTTTCATTGACTATAAATCCTAACAATTTTTTCGATTTAACACCAAAAGTGCATTTGGCAGGGTTTAGCTTGAGTTGGAACTTTCGTAGCCTTTCGAACAAGTTTTGAAGGTTGGCTACATGATCCTCTTCTCCTCGGGACTTGGCAATCATGTCATCCACATACACCTCTATCTCCTTATGCATCATGTCATGAAAGAGGGTTACTATTGCCCTTTGGTACATGGCCCCGACATTCTTTAGACCAAAAGGCATGACTTTGTAGCAAAATGTTCCCTAAACTGTCATAAAGGTGGTTTTCTCCATGTCATCCTCGGCCATTTTAATCTGATTGTAGCCTGAAAAACCATCAATGAACGAAAACATATAGTGTTGGGCTGTATTATCTACCAGGGTATCGATATGAGGCAAGGGGAAATTATCCTTAGGGCTAGCTCTGTTTAGGTCATGATAATCCACGCACATCCTTACTTTCCCATCTTTTTTCGGTACCGGAACTATGTTAGCCACCCATTCCGGATACTTGGCTACCTTCAAGAACCTTACATCGAATTGCTTTTTTACTTCTTCCTTCACCTTCAGCAACATCTCGAGCTTCATGCGCCTAAGCTTCTGTTGTACTGGCTTACATTCTGTTTTCAAAGGCAGACGGTGCTCCACAATGTCAGTGTTTAACCTGGGCATGTCTTGATAAGACCAAGCGAAAACATCCAGATATTCACGAAGCAATTCCTCTAATCTTTGCCTCTCAACCAATGGAAGTGCTGTGCCCACTTTGACTTCTTTGACGTTCTCATCATCCCCTAAGTTGACCACATCAATAGCTTCTTTGTTAGGCTCAATAGGTTTTTTCTCCTACTCAATCATTTTCAATAAATCTGGAGACAAGGCATCATCGTCTAAATCTACATTGTTATCGAGTTCACCGACGTGCATAGAATTTTCAAAATCAAACCCCGGATAGCTGTTAAGGTTATCTTCACATTCATTATTCATTTTCCTAAAAAAGTGAAAAATTTGACAGATATGGTTGGTTGTTCATGCCAATAGTAGCGAATGAAAAGAAAGAACAATCATAGAAATGATGATGGATGAAAAGAAAATACTCGTAATGCATTGAATTTGTTAATTTATTGAAACGATGATGAAGATCAAGTTTACAAAAGAATCTTCTAGAGCTCTCTAGACCGAGATGTTGATAATCTATCTCACTACATTACAAAAGGAAAAACAAAAAGATAGAAGGTATCCTTTCAACAATTCAGTCTTTCAACTTTGTGCCCAACAACACAATCATTTCTATAACAAAAACTGCCATTCCTCCATGCACCCCTTTAGACTAGGAACCCACGAGAGGATCCTTTCATCAATAACATAGGTCTCGCTTCCACTGCCTCTAATGAATCGAGGTGATAGCATCCGCCAAAACGAAATGTATCATAGAGGTGTGGGATCACCATTCTCTCTGATTCTTTTTCGTATCCTCAGAGGCAAGCTATTCTTTTCTTCCTTCTCTCTTCTAGAATTTTCTTTCTCTCTGAACCAGTGGCCTTATATCCGAGGCCGAACCTATCTTTATTCTCCTCAATCCTCATAGGTTTTCTTTGCCCTTGGAGATTTTTCCCTAAGCCTCTTCCGACACGCCAGCCCTTTTGCAGTGTCTATTTAACAATCATCTTAGTAGTGGTTGACAACCGAGGGGTGGGTATTCTTGATCCTTCTCCCACATACGTTGCATTCACTATCTCAAAGGCCCTGAAAGAACACTCTAACGCTTCCTCGGCTGCCTCGATGTAGGGCACAGATAAGGGCTTGGTGATCAAGAGGTCTTCTTCTCCATAGACAGAAATTTGTTTATCACTGACAACAAATTTCACTTTCTGGTGCAGTGATGAGGGGACAGCTCCCGCCGTATGGATCCATGGTCTCCCCAGTAGGAAACTATATGACGGGGAAATATCCATCACTTGAAACTGGATATTGAAAGTGACCGGCCTAATTTCAATTGGAATTTCAATATCGCCAACTACATCCCTTCTAGAACCATCAAAGGCCCTCACAACCATGTTACTCGGTTGTATGCAAGACAAGTCAATAGGCATTTTTTCTAGCGTGGACATAGGCATGACGTTGATCGATGAGCCGTTGTCAATCAAAAACTTGGCGATCGTGTGACCCTTACAGCTTGTAGTGATGTTCAAGGCCTTAATACTTCCTCGCCGTTCCGGCGGAATTTCATCATCGGTGAAAGATATGAAGTTTGCCGTTGTGATGTTTCCCGCTAACTGGTCCATGCTGTCAACTGGAATGTTATGAGGCACATAAGCTTGATTCAACACCTTCATTAAGGCGTTCCGATGCGATTATGAATTCAACAACAAAGACAAAAGTGAAATTCGAGCAGGCATCTTGTTCAATTGCTCGACCACACTATATTCACTGTGCTTGATCAACTTTAAAAACTTTTTCGCATCTTCATCCGACATCGGTTTTTGTAGTTTTTCCTCTTGGTTCTTGGAGAACAAGTCCTGTTCCCCCTTTTTTTCTGCTTGATTGTCTTCTTCACCCTCTTTTGCTTTCCCTTTTCGGGCCCTATCTAACATCTCCGAAGTATAGCACCTCCCACTCCGCGTAATTCCCCCTATTCCACTTATATTGTCATTATCTGGCGTGTTCGAGTCTATGTTACTTGATCCTTCAACCGCCGCTTTGAATTCATACTTCTAAGGGATGGCTTTATTGCTTTTATACGGGAAAGAGCTCGGAATTTTGATTGTCATGGTTGGAGGGGCGACATGGCTAGATTCCTCCTTTTTGAGACTGGGCTTCTCCTTGTAAAACACCGTCAGTGGTCTCCCCTAAGGGTAATCATATCCCGAAGATTCATCTAAGGCAGTGCTTACTACATCTCCCTCTTCCTCCGTATAAAACTCTATTAAAAATGAATCCATCATTGATTGGACCACATGTCGAAATTGATGACAATTTTGGACAGAATGGCCAACATGTCCCATGTGATATTCACAAGTCTGTTCTGGACTCAATTCATCTCAACAAATCATCGAGTCTAACGGCACTGGCTGAATCACCTTAGCCTGGACCAAAATGTCAAATACTTTACTCATGGGAGTCTTGATTTCTTCTACATTCCTCTTTGTGCGATTTCTCCTCCCGACTTCACTTGCACTAACAGATCCTCCACTGTGGCTGGGCAGTGGGTTAGCATTGATACTGGGCTCCACTTCCTTGGAAAAAGTCAACCTCCCCGACTTGACCAAATCTTACACCTTATATTTCAAAGCTGTGCAATTCTCAGTAGAATGACTCGGGTTTCCACCATGATAATCGCATCGAGTGCTGGGGTCATACCACCTCGAAAAAGGTGGTTTCATTGGCTCCATGAAAAGAGGGGCAATCATGTGGCCTTTCACAAGTTGCTGGAATAAGTCTGTGTATGACATAGGGATGGGGTCAATGGGAGCTTTTTCAATGTTTCTTCGGAGTGGTCTTTGGTTGAATGTTGGGTTATTGTTTGGTTGATAAGGCTGGATTGCAGGCGTTGGTGTATAGTAAGGTGTTGGAGGACGAAGATTTGGTCGAAACATTTGTGGTTGGAATGAATTTTGGTAGGGAGCGTACGAAACATTGTTTGTGGTTGGGAAATAGGGTTGGTAATTCGAGTAAGGTTGAGGCTGTGGCTGAAACCGGGGTGAATAAAGTGCACATCCTCTATACCGAGGTGTTGTATGGGTGACGGCTTGGGTTTCAACCTCTTTCTTCTTGGATAACCCACCTCTCTTTGAATCATTGCCTTCCAACTTCCCGCTCTTAATTGCGTTCTCGATTATTTCACCGGTGATGACCATGTCAGCAAAATTCTTCGTTGCATTCCCTATCATGCACTCATAATATGGTGCTTTCAGTGTATTGACAAATAGCACTGTAATTTCCTTCTCAGTCAAAGGTGGCTGGACTTGTGCTGTCGAGTCTCGCCAACGCTAAGCATACTCCTTGAAGCTTTCATTAGCCTTCTCAATGTTTTGCAAGGACAATCTGTCCGGGGCCATGTCCACAACATGCTTGTACTGAGCTATAAATGCCCTAGCCAAGTCGCTCCAACTATGAATACGTGTACGATCTAGCTGTACATACCATCTAGCAGCGGACCCTATGAGGCTATCCTGAAACACATGTATCAGTAGCTTGTCATCATGATTATAAGCGGCCATCTTGCGATAATACATTGTTACATGAGTAATGGGGCACTTGGTCCCATCGTACTTCTCGAACTCAGGAGTTTTAAACTTAGGAGGGATCACCACATCCGGGACTAAGCACAATCCCATTGCATCTACTGATCCGTAAAAATCACTTCCCTCAATAGCCCGTAATCTTTCCTCTATAATGTTCAACTTTTTAGAGTCCGAATCGCCTTTTACCTTCGACACGCTACTTCTTAATTTCTCTTGCTCTCTTGGATCATCTAAGTCAGGGACTTGAATTGGATCCGCGGGTCTTGTCCCTTGAGTGGAAGGTATAGGCACTGTTATATGAGGTTGTGCTGAGGTGCTTGATGCACCTGAATACATGTACGCATAACCACCCATAGGCTGTGGAGGAGGTGGAGGTATGCCTTGTGAGGATTGGGCATAAGGCGAAGGTATGCCATGTGAAGCTTGGGCATGAGGTGGGGTAAACCCTGGAGGGTATTGGGGATTGTCGTCTTCTCGAGGGTGATCAGTCCCTGGGTTAGGTATTTCTCTAGCCACTTCCTTTTCTTGGTTCATCCTTGTCATCATTTCCGTTAAAGCGGCTAATTGCCCTCGGATTTCTCCTTGTGCTTTCTCCATTCTATCGATCCTATTACCATGTTCTTCTTTCATTGCTCTTGAACGTAGCCGGGTATTGTATGAGTGTTTGGGAATTTGGGCTGAAATCTTGAATGTTGGAGCAATCCTTGAATCTTGATTACCACAATAAGAAACTAATTACTACATGATGCAATCTTTGAAATATTACGTTTTATTTAACCATATAAATAAATGAACAAATGAATGAATGTGATGCAAAATGAATGATACTTTGAGGGATATTCAAGCCATAACAATTTCAACAAAAGGGAACTTTCATTCATTCAAAAAGTCACTTGTTACATTCCGATCATATTCTGATTATATCCATAAAAATGACTAAGTTGCTGATATTGATCCTTAGCCTCATCTAAAAAGTTCAGCAACCTTTGTCTGTATTTTCTGTTGGGAGGATTTCTCGTCTCAGGGCTTCAGCTTTATCAACCATCTCCCTCGCCTTTGTCACGGCTTTGCAAACTTGAGTGGCCAAGTGCTCTATATATTGTTGTCTCCCCAGACTTCCCACTCTCCACGTCATGCTCGCATCCTGTGCCATGTCATATCCATAACTCCAATTGTTTTCACTTCGTTCCTAATCTTCTATTATTACTTTAATGTGGTTCTTATGTTCCTGTAGCTGTTCCTCTAATACTTGAACCTTTTGTTGCAATGTAGCTTTTTCATTATCTATCTCGACTTGCTTTCCTTTTTTCAACTTCTCCTTTAGTTCCTCATTCTCTTTCTGACATTGGGCTAACCTCTTTGCACTTACTGAGTACATGCCTTCCCAATTTTGTCGTTCTTGGGACAAATAGACAACTTCTTCTTCACTTTTCTTTGCTTTGTGTGCCCAGTGTTCTACCCTTTTGTGCAAGTCTTCTAGTTCCCTTTTCTTTTCACTTGAAGTTTGCATAATTCCTCCGACCCTCATTTCAGATCTCAACTTCTTGTTCTCTAGGTGCAGACTTCTAAGATCCTTGCTGGTGACGTTGTGTTCTTGTTGGACCTTCTTGAGCTTGGCTTCTCGCATTTCTGCCTCGTATTTGAGCTATTCCATCTCTTTCCGAAGCCTCAAATTCTCTTGTCTCCACCTTCCCTTATCTATCTTGAATTGCTGCCTAGCGATCTCGACCTCAGATACTTCTACTTTCGATTCTAAAGGCATGCTACATTCTCTTGGGAGAAAAACTACCTCCCTCACTTGCTTTGTCTTCCACACCAAGTATTTCGGGGTAGCTTTGTCAGATAGAGGTCCAAGGTTGATTCTTCGTGCTTGTTTCCATGATCGAACCACTTGCTCTCCCTTTTTCATTGCCTTTGGCTCACCATAAGAAAATTCTGAATCACTAAGCCCATGCGTTAGTGGAATAAACTGTTTAGCTCCAAACTGTCTTAGTACCATGAGTGGCGCATAGCTTACCACTCCCCATGGTCTTGAAGTTGCACCCACGATTCTTCCCCACATCGATATAATACCGATACATGAGGCATCCAAGGTGTCATCCATACAATCTGTTTTTCTCCCAGTCTTTGCAAAAAATCCACTCATTCTTCCTTGCTCTTCGGCTTCGGCCACTTACTGTTGCAAAACTCTTTAACCAGAGCACGATGATGTAGGAAAGTTCTCTTGAAAGCCTTTTCTTCACATTTAAAATGACTTTTAGCCCAAACATGCAATAACTACGCACATGCAATAATTATTCTCGATTTGCTCAAAAAAGTCTATCACGACTACTTCTATGTGCCCTAACACCTTCGGGAATATAACCAAACCATAGATTGCTAAAGCAAAACCCACCAACCCTCGCTGGTTACTAAGATGTCCCTTGATGAATTCATGAAGAAAATCTCATAGCATACAAACATTGGATCCCTTCTCCTTTTTATGGGAGTCTATGTCTTTCGGTCTGACTCCCATAAGTCTAGATAACTTTTTACGGTATCCGGACTTTGGCTTTTGGACATATATTTTGTTTGGACTTTTCAAGTCAATACCTAACAGGACGGATTACTCCTCTACTATGGGTGTCAAGTCCATTCCATTGAAAGAGAAGCACCTATGAGAGGGGTCACAAAACTGAATAGCAGCTCTGATAAGTGGTTCTTCAACTTTTACAGCAATCAAAGACTCTATTTGGCCATACTTTTCATGGAAATCCTTCTTCCCTTCTTCACTGATTTGATCCCATAAGTTGGCTAAATCTATTAGGTTATTTTGCTGGAGGTTCAGATTCACTTCTTATGGGAGCGAGGATATGAAATTCCTAGTCAAGCAATCCCCTTTTATTTGTTGAATCTTTTCAGACCAAATTTATACCTCCCGGTAGGAATCACATGGAACGTTCAAAAATGACGAACAAGCTAGCCTTTCTATGGATTCAGTGAAAAATTCCTCGTTGAAGAGAGCCATGGTTAAAATACCCTCTTATGTGACTATGTGATGCAAGAAGATTCATGCAAAAAGAACAAGAAAACAAATACAAATTAGTATGTATAAAATATAAACAATGAAATAAAAGGCAGATAAAGGATGTAGTGCTTATTTATGTCCTATCTAAGGTCACTCTTATAAAAAGAAAGGAATGGCTCTAACTTAGGTTGGTCTCCTCACAACATACTATATGCTGGTTTAAGGTTTCACATATCTACAAGGTTCCCAAATCATTCCATATTGTCGTCCACACTGGACTAGTAAGGAACAAATCTGAGTAGGAGTATTTCACTTGCCATTGCGGAGGTGATTACCTCACGAAAGCATAGCTACTTTACCCCCTCCTAAGGAGGACAGAACCCGGGTGTAGGGCTTATACATGTGAATGCATTGATGTATGCAACAGTAAATGAATATATGTTCTACTTTATTTATTCAACAACAATCTCATACATAAAGAATGTAATGAATCAAATGATCAAAATGGATGAAATGTAGTTTTATTTATTTATTTATTTATTTTAAGTTCTATGTAGAATTTATTTTTATTATTATCTTTTTATTTTTATTTCATTTTTTAAAGAAAATTAAATTTAAATACCAATCAAGACTATCGAATTAAAATTTAAGATACCATATGGTTATTCAATGGTTTGACCCTCTTAACGTCCCCAGTGGAGTCGCTAAGCTGTCGTAGCGGCTTCGCGCTCGATGATTTTGAAGACATTTAAAAACAATAGGGAGTCGCCACCAATCTTTTTTGTCTAGGTGTGATTGGTCACCTAAAATATTTATCTTTTTAACAAAATCTCAAAATTAATTAAGTTTTATTAAAAAGATAATTTTTGGTCTGCGAAAACAAAAATCAGGTTCGGGAGTACGGTTACGCGTAGGGAAGGATTAGCACCCCCACGACGCCCGTTAAAAAAACGGTACCATAATAATCATGTATTATCCTTTGGTTTTAATAAAATAGTCTTGGCTTAAGCTTAATCCGTTTATTATATATGTAAAAAATTTGTGCATTTGCTTAAAAAATTACTACTATAAATGTTTTAAAAGAACTTCATTATGAAAACTAACATGAACACCATTTATTAAAAAATTAAATCAAATATCCTAATACTCTGGTAACATTTGAAATAATTTTCCTTACCTAGAGATTTCTTAAGAATCACTACTTGTGAGTTCTATAGAATCTCATCCTTGATAGGGCTCACGCTATTTTATAATTGATCATATACACATATAGCATTGATAAAACGCATGATGCATACGAAATTTAAAAGGAATTTTATTTATTTTGATTTTATTAATGAAATTCTTGATATTGAGAAATTTGGCTAAATATCCCAATACTCTGGTAACATTTAGTTAATTCCTCTCACTTAGGGATCAGTCAAGAAATCACTACTTGTGAGTTTCATGACATCCCATTATCGGAAGAATTACATTGATTTTAATATTTATAAATATGACGCTAGCATATGGTATGGGATGCGTATGGAATTATGAAAATAACTTTACATTTTGATATTTATTAATGAAACTCTCATTATTGAAAAATTTAGCTAAATATCCTAATACTCTGGTAACATTTAGCTAATTCCTCTCACCTAGGGATCCGTGAAGAAATCACTACTTGTGAGTTTCATGACATTCCATCATCAGAAGAATTCCATTTATTTTGAAATTAAGATTTATGCATATGATGCCAACATATAGTATATGGTGCATATGGAATTATAAAAAGAACTTTATATTTTAATTTTTATTAATGAAACTCTTAATATTGAAAATTTTAACTAAATATCCCAATACTCTGGTAACATTTAGCTAATTCTTCTCACTTAGGGATCAGTCAAGAAATCGCTACTTGTGAGTTTCATGACATCCCATCATCGGAAGAATTCCATTTAATTTATTTTTATTTTTATTGATTTGTTATTTTTATATATTTCTTTTATTATATATATTTTTAAAAATAAGCATGAAATTGAATATTGAGAAATTGTATCGAATATCCTAATACTCTGGTAACATTCGGTATAATTCCTCTCACCTAAAATTTTTCGAAGGATCGCTACTTGCGAGTTCTACAAAGACTTATCATCAGGATTTCATACTTATTTTATTTTATTATATTTTTGTTTATGATATTATTCTATTTATTATTTTTGCCATGATGATACGTTAAAAATACTTAAACAAATATCTCTATAAAACGAATGAATGAATAAATAGAACGAAAAAGGAAATATACCCTCTTCGGGCGAGCGAGCTTCTCAAACGGGCGAGCGCGCGAATCTTCAATCTCCTCGGGCGGGTAAGCTCCTTGAGTAGGCGATCGCGCAGATCTTCGATCTCCTCAGACAGGCGAGCTCCTTGAGCGGGCAAGCACCTGGATCTTGGTCGCGTCGAGTCGGAGCAACACACGGATCCTGCTTCTCTTCGGGCGGGCGAGCTCCTAGATCTTCCAACTCGAGCAAACGAGCACTCGGGCGAGCACGCGGGATCTTCCCTCTCCTCGGGTAGGCGAGCGCTAGGATTTTCGATCTCCTCGAGTGGGAGCAACACGCGGATCCTGCTTCGACTTGGGCAGGCATGTCTCGCGGGTCGCTGGATAAGGTGGGACCGAATAGCGGTTAGGTTACATGGATCCCGGTCGGGTCAGGGGTGACACGCGGGTCTTATGGGCTCAGAATGGTGCGTTTCGATGTTATATAAATAGCCCATTTTTTTCTTCCTTCATTTCAACCGGCTTCTTCCAAAAAAAAATCCTAAAAGCCTCTAAAATCCTCTCGCCTCTCTCCCTCTCCCTCTCCGGACGATTTCCACCGTGCCAGCCGCCGTGCACCACCATACGTCGGTCGTCGGTGGTACTCCCGAAGCCCTAAAATAAACCCCACTCCTCTTCCTCTTCTTAGATCTAGGGTTCGTTTCCCCCGAAAACGCTCCCAACCCTACAGATCTAGCCTTCTCCGAAAACACCTCACCCTTTTTGTTTTTTTTTTTGTTGATGGTTTGATTGTGGCTTGTGGTTGCTGGTTTTGTGTTTTGCAGGTGTTAGGGATGCTTAGATCTTATATCTAAGTTTTAGAGCTCTCGGGATCTAGGGTTTTCTAGTGTTGGTGGTTGTGGGGTTAGGTTCGGGTGACTGTGATGAAGGCTTGGTGATGGTTTTTGATGGTTTCGGTGGTGGTGGTGAGGGTGATGTTTAGGGTTTCAGTGGTTATGGTGATGGTGAGGGTATTTGAGCGGTGGTAGGACGAGTATTGGGATGGTGGTGATATGGTGGTGTTTTGGTAATGGCTAAGTAGGATTTTTTTGCAGATCCGTTTTCTCTGTTCTCTCCCTGTCCCCCTCGAAGAAGAAGAAAATCCTTCTGCCAGGGTCCTCTTAAACAGATTTTTTGGAACCTCTAACATTTCAAAATCAACCACAAGATCACAAGATCTCGCTACTGTCTCCCAGCTACCCTAGACACTGATCTAGGATGGGATTGACGGCATGGGGAAGGGAAATTTCGCTGGAACCCTCGACTTAGGGGAAAGGGTTGGGGGTATCGACGGGTGGAAGCACCAAATTTTGGCTTCACAACGTGCCGCCGGCAATGGGAGGGTCAATTCCCATTAAATGTGATGTGCAATAAAACCAATAATAATACTAAAAATAAAAATAAAAATAAAAATAATAACAATATAAAGGTAATAGTAATAATAATAATAATAAAATAAAAATAAAATAAAAATAAAATAGATAATAATACTAATAATATAAAGATAATAATAGTAATAATAAAGCAATAAAACAAATAATAATAAAAATTAAATGATAAAAATAAAAATAAATAAAACACATACAATAATAATAATAGTATAAAAGTAACAACAACAACAACAACAACAACAACAACAACAACAACAACAACAACAACAACAACAACAATAATAATAATAATAATAATATAATAATAAAATCAATAAATAAAAATAAAAATAAACACATACAATAATAAGGATAATAAAAAAAATAATAATAATAAAATAAAAATAAATAATAAAAGTAATAATAACAATAAAAATAATAATAACATATAATACAAATAATAACAATACAATAAAAAATATAAAATAATAATAATAATAATAATAATAATAATAATAATAAAAATAATAATAATAATAATAATAGAAGAAAACATAAAAATCAACTCAGCCTATTTTAATGGGCTTGGAGGTCCAATATTTCAATTTGGAATTTAAAAGCCCAATTGAATGTGGTACTGTCGATTTGGATAAAATTTGGTATCTACAATGAGTTGTTGGAAACTTTATCAACAAGTAGAAAGGGGAAACTACTGCTCTCATATCATTCAATAGCGACCACCCGAAAATCATGTTGTAGACTGCTGAAGTTGATTTCACCACCATGAATAGCACCTGGCAAACAACACTCTTCGAGCTTTCCCCTAAGGTGACGGGTAGTTGAATTGCTCCTGCTGCCTTCACTTTTTCACCGAAAAACTCATATAAAGGCATGGGCACCGACTTCAACCTGTCCTCCGAAATATTCATTTTTGCAAAACAATTCCAGTAAATCAAATTTATTGAAATTCCGTTGTTGACCAGAATTCAGCTAATCGAATGTTTCACAACAACTGTAGAAATCACTATCAGGTCATCATGAAGAATCACTACATCTCCTCGATTAGCTGGCGTAAAGGTGATGGGTTCTTCATCTTTGCTTTCCTACATCATCGAGTTGACCTGATAGGCTTGTCGAGCATAAGACTTTCTAGATTAGGAAGAGCTTCCTGCCATCGATTCTCCTCCCGATATGACATTAATTGCGGGGCCTGTAGGCTCATTATCTTCCTCCCGATTTCTCCTGTCTTCATGTCTTCTAACATTTTCATTTCTCCCATCGTTTCTCCTATTTCTATCTCTCTTATCCTTGGGATTATTACCCCTATTTCAAGTAAGGTAGTTAGTTCTTTCACTTCTCCACACAAATCTATCTATCTTTCCTTCCCAAGCCAGTTTTTCCAACTGATTCATTAATTCCTTGCACTTTTCGATGGAGTGGCCATGTGCGGCATGAAAGTTATAGTATGAGTCGAGGTTTCGACCCAAGCTTCTTGTTGTCCTCTTCGGGAATTGTATAAGGCCCAATCTTTCAATAGCTGCTAGAACCGAGGCTCGAAATTCGATTAGAGGGGTATAATTGGTATATCTTAATTGGGAATCTTTTCAGATTTGCTTAATTGATTGGCAGACCCACTAGGGGATCCTCCTCCACGCTTTTTTCCTTTCTTTTGCTCCCCTATCGATACCATCTTCATTACTTCCTCCTGAGTAATATACTTATTTGCTTTAAAAAATAAGTCCGAAATTATAGTAGGTTGATCTAATGATAGGGACTCTTCCAACTTTTCAGACCTAGTCCTTTGTAATATTGCTGCCACAGCAATCCCCACTTGCAAGTCTTAGATTTCTAACATGGCATCTCGGAATCGGTTTACATAACTTTTCAGTGACTCCTTACTTCCCCGCTTAAGTGTGAGCAAATAAGTTAGCTCCATCTTCCTCTGACTATTAACCACAAATGCCTTCAAAAATTCACTCTGTAACTGATCGAAAGAAGTGATGGACCTTTCAGGTAAACTGTTGAACCACTTCATCGTGTGTCCTATCAAGGTAAGCGAGAAAGCTCTGCACATTATTTCGTCTTCCCATCCATGAAGCAACATCAACGCTTCATAATTTTACATATGATCATACAGGTTTGTTTTTCCTGCGTACGCAATCATCTGTGGCATTTTAAACTTCGGAGGCAGGGTTTTTCCTTGATGGTTATGTTCAATGGTACCCTTCTCTTTTGACTTTCTTCTGCGACACCAACTTTTTCTCCTCTAACACCTGCTCTTATCATCTTTTTCATATTAACTGCTGGAGTTAGTTGATTCTTCCTTTCTCTACGTGAGATAAGTTGGGCCGATCGTCAACAACCACTTCTTTCCCTTTGCTTTGCGAGGCTTCACCCTGCATCATTTGTGTATTCCAGGTAGGGTCAACTTCCGACCTAGTCCACCATACGCTTTCTTCACCATAAGTAGGCTATGTTTGTCCCAATCCGATCTCTTTAGCACCTCTTACACCTTGTATTGGTCAGGGTCCATTCTGCCGATCAACGAGATTTGACAGACTCCGATGTAAGGAGGAGGACCCTGCCACAGCATATGTACTCTGTTGACTTTAAGGCTCTGCTATAGGGTGCACACCTCCCGTAGCTTGCATATCCTGTCTTCGTGGTGACTTTACCGTAAACTGCACACCCTGTCTCCGTGGCAAGCCTGCAGCAGCCCTTACATCCTATAACCTTGTCATAGCTTGCACCTCCTGTAGCCTTGCTGCAGCATGCACCTTTTGTCCCAATAGTGGCCCTACCGCAGCATGCACATCCTATCTCGCGAGGTCCTACGATAGCCTCCCCCGACTTGTCTCTCCCACGAGGTTTTGCACAGCTTTTGGTAAACTCAGGTAGGGGAGGATTCCTTTGAACAAATCCACCATAGCTCACAACGTATGTGTTGTCTCTTCACTTTGCTTCTTCAAAGCCTCAAATTTAGCTACAGGCACAGTCACCCTAGCTTCTTCCCTGTTCTCCTGAGTTCTTCGACAAGGTTGCTGTTCAGGAGAACTCACAAAATTCTCATCACTGCCATCTCTAACAGTTGTCGACCTTGTTCTCACCATGTTCAAAATAACTAGCTTTTTATATTGATTTCCCCCAGACGGTGCCAATTGTTGTTGCACGAAACAACAATGATTAGATGCTGATGTAGATTGCTTGTCCTTCTTCCCACATGGCACTGAGAGATCTGCAAGAAAGAGAAGTCAGAGAGACGTAGGGGGTGGTTCCCTGTGTAGGCACTCTGATGCTTAAGTTAGCAAAAGGGTTTTTCAGAGTGTGTATTAGCAAAAAGTAAAACTTAGAAATTAAGATAATACTTGTGGTCTATTTATAGTCAAATAATTACTTTTATTGTTATAGTAATTACCAAAGGATAATTCCATCTTTTTGTGTACTTGTGGAGGTCGTTCCCTGCACATAATAGAGACTTTTCCATGTCTTTGGTCCATGGCGACGGAAGAGTACCTCTCGTGAAGCGGGAGGCCTTCTCCCGCGGTGCAGGAGGCTACCTCAGATGGCATGGGATGCCCTCTCCCGCTGTGCGGAAGGCCATCTCTTAAGGTGCAGCGCTTGTTGCCACGTGGCCCGATGATATTGTGCTACATAGCGAGCCTTGATACCTTCTTCTGGGCCTATTGGGACCGATTCACATAGTTTGGCCTTTCTCATATCACATACAAATAATAACTAAAAACTAAAAGAAAGATTAAGTAAGAGTCCTTGCACTAGACAATTTTTTCTCTATGTTCTTTGTAATTAATTCAATCTTTCTTCTTTATTAAGTACTTTTTCCCCATGATGCGTATTTTTTAACATGTGCAATATGTTGATTTCAAAGTTGGAGAGGATGAGGGTTACGTTTGGTTTAATACACCTGAAGCAGCCCAAAGAGCTTGTGCTGCTGCAGACTTGGCTAAAGAAAGTGGTCTGGTTGTCAAAAAATTCAATGCTTCTTTAGAACCAGTAACTGGTAAGGAAGAAACTACTCCCATTTTATTTCATTTAAACCTGATTTCGAATTTTTTTTGCATGTAGTGTAATTTTTATTCCTGCCAGTAGTGGAAGGTTTGGTTATTTTATCCTGGGGCAATTATTTGGTGTGTGTAGTTTAGAAAGCCATATGGATCACTTTGTCATTTCATTGATCTCCTGCCTTATTTTCTAATTTTCATATTGCATATAATGGGAAAGTATGTATTACATAAGGAAGTGATGACTTTAGGTCAAGACAACCTCTGATGTAGTAGATGAGGAACTTATTAAGAGCTGGGTAATGTTTTAGGTGATGCTGAGAAGGAGTTTTAGAGCCTACTTCGTGGTAACCAGGAAAAGCACCAAAAAAACATGCGCATCCAAGCAACGTCAGTTCTACTGCTTTGTTCATTTGTTTGGATAAGCAATCGCCTGGGAAATCCCCCTTTTATGTTTGTTCTTCTAATTATCTCACTTGTTAATTTTTTCTTTCCTTTTCTCTAGGCTTCTTAAGAAGTACAGAGGTGGAAAACATGCTCGAGGTAGAGAAAATGATTCTCCCAGAGGTCGTCCAAAGAAAGCTCTAAAGAAAGCGAAAAGAAATAGAGTGGCGTGAGAGTGATCTATGGATGTAAGATGGGATTTGAGATCTTTTTTGTACATAGCTTTAGGATTTTGGAGGAAATAAGCCATGGTGCTTGTTTCTTTCCTACTTACATAGCTTTAGGATTTTGGAGGAACTAAGCCACGGTGCTTGTTTCTTTCCTACATAAGTTAGCCAATAGTTTTAGAATCATTATCCAATGCTAGCTAATAGTTTTAGAATTATTATTCAATGCACTGCCAATGGCTTTTTTACTCTACAAACGGTGTCAAAATTGTGGCATATCTTTTACTTTATTTATTTATTTTTTAATATTTTTTAAAAGGTATGTGTTATCATCTTAATCTCGCTTATAGAGTAAAAAAATTTCATTGACAGTGTATTGTGTTAACGTAATATTACAATTAATGTTACAATCAATTGTAATATTATAGTTGACTTAGATTAATTGATTACAATTAACTAATTGATTACCATAATGTAAACGTAATATTACAATTAATGTTACAATCAACATAATATTACAATTAATGTTACAATCAATTGTAATATTATAGTTACCTTAGACTAATTGATTATAGTTAACTAATTGATTATTATTGATTTTAGGACTTAATTACGATTTTATTTTCTGATTGTATTTCTTTTATTGTCATGTTTTATTGCCTATATAAAGGCCTTTAACCTTCTTGTAATGTATCATCAGAAATACAATTGCTTTTTTCATTCTTTCATTCTTTCATTCTTTTTTTTCTTTATCTCTTTCTTTTATAATCTCTTTCTTTACATGGTATCAGAGCAAATTTTTTGTTCATCCTGAAGGTGAATCATCTTGGGATAACTCGTTTCTTTCCATTTTCTTTTTCAAAACCCAATCATCTAGAAAAGATGATAAGTACTCAAAGAGAAACCGCGCAACCAATCTCAGTCATTCTTGATGGATAACTACAATCGATGGGCTTCAGCTATGCGCAGTTATTTAAAGGGGATGAAACTATGGCTTGTTGTCACTGGAGAACGTAAGGCACCGGTCAAACAAATAGAAAATCTGATGAGAAGTACGCAGATCGACTTGAAGAATGGGAAAGTAAGAACCATCGGATCCTTACATGGTTCACCAACACTACTGTTCCCTCTATCAATGTACATTTTGGACGCTTTGATCTTGCTAAGGAAGCTTGGGATTTCATTGCAACACGGTACAGTTCTACTACTCTTTCTCATCAATACCATCTTATGATCACTTTGTCTCATCTTCGCCAAGAATCAGGTCAGTCAATTGATGAATTTCATTCCAAAATGCAACATTTATGGATATGCTTGAGAATTTGAGCCAGAATTCAAAAATGATCGAGATATTTTTATTGATTATCGAATCAACTTCGACTTATTCAATTTCTCATGGCTCTTCGAGATGATTTTGAGAATACCAGGTCTTCACTTTTGCGTCGACACCCTCTACCGACCATGGATAATGCACTTACAAGTTGATTTCTGAAGAAACTCGGTTAGCTATGACTCGAACTCATCAAACAGACACTGTTGTTGCTGCAACTCCTAAACAACGCACTCCGCCTTGTTTTCGATGCGGACGAAGCAATCATCTTGTTGCCCATTGTAAAGCAATATTTCATTCTAATGGAGCACGGATTTCTGACTCCAAATCTTCTTCGACAATGCCTTGTTCGCGATGTGGTATGACTAATCATCCTGTTGAAAAATGCAAGGCTACATTTCATGCCAATGGAACACGTCTTGATGGTTCTCCAAGCACCAAGGCTGCTGCAGCAACCAACACTAAGTCTATTACCTTTGAATCTTCTTCTAACAAATTTACAATCTCGACTGATGACCTTCAGGCTCTGATCAATCAAGTAATGTCTAAAAATCACACTACTGCCATGTCTGCTGCTACATCAGGTAACGCTTGGTTGTTAGATACTGCTTGTGGAAACCATATGACTGCTGATCCTTCTTTATTTAAGAATACAATGCCTATTTCTAATAATTCCATCATTACAACTGCTAATGGTTCCACCTTGAAAGCCACCCACATTGGTAATGTTGAAACTTCCACTCTTTGCATACCTAATACTTATCTTGTTCCTAACCTTTCCTTTAACTTGCTTTCTGTTGGCCAACTTTGTGATCTCGGTCTTGACTTACATTTTTCAAAACAATATGGTTGTATTGTGCAGGATCCTCAAACAGGTCAGAAAGTTGGGACAGGGTGTAAGGTTGGAACATTGTTTGACTTGAAAGCCTGAAAGTTCCACAAAACTTGATCACCGTTGCTATATCTCAAACACCTATTCCGGCTTCTTTAGAGTTATGGCACTCTAGGTTAGGTCATGCATCTATTTCTCGAATAAAATCACTACTTCTACTAGTGTTTTAGGTAAAGTTTCTCAGGACATTTTTGATTGTTTATCTTGTCAACTTGGAAAACAAAGTGCATTACCATTCAATAAAAGTGAATCTTCTTGTTCTTCACCATTTGATTTAGTCCATTCTCACATTTGGGGTCCAGCTCCAACATCAACTATGGGAGGTTCATGTTATTTTGTTATTTTTATTGATGATTTTTCACAATATACTTAGATTTATTTATTCAAACAATGATCTGAACTCTTGTCAATTTTCAATGAATTCAATAATATGATACAAACTCAGTTTTCTCACAAGATAAAAGTTTTTAGGTCTGACAATGCTGGCGAATATACATCAATTGAGTTCAGTAAATTGTTAAAAAATGATGGAACTCTTTCTCATCGATCTTGTGCACACACTTCACAACAAAATGGTGGAGCTGAAAGGAAACACCGTCATATACTAGACACTGTTTGTGCCCTTCTTGTTTCATCCTCTCTTCCTAAACAATTCTGGGCGAAGCTGCTCTTGCTGCTGTTTACACTATCAATAGAATTCCTACACCAGTGCTAGGCATGTGAACTCCTTTTGAGTGTCTATACAATAAGACCCCTGACTATCATTCTCTTAAAGTTTTTGGATGTGCTTGTTTTGTTCTACTTCCTGATCATGAAAGAACTAAACTTGAACCTCGAGCTCGTTTATGTTGTTTTCTAAGATACGGTATAGAACATAAAGGCTATAGGTGTTATGATCCAATTTCTAAGCGTCTTCGTGTCTCGCGTCATGTGGTCTTTTAGGAGCATAAGCCATTTACTAGTGTTTCTGCATTGCCATCCCAATCTTCTTCTCCACAGGTTTTCACAGACCTATCTTTTGATATTTCACCAGCTAACGAGAATCTTGCAGGTATTTTTAGCTTAAACAGTGACCAATCTTCCTTGTCTCCCTCAACTTTTGATTTGATCGAGGCTCCTGCTGATACATCCATGCCTTCCTCATATGTACCTCCTCCTCTTTGTCGCTCCACTAGAGTAAGGGAACCAAATACTCAACTTCGTGATTTTCATTGTTATTATGCCTTAGCCACATTACATGAACCTCGTAATTTTCGTGAGGCAGCTTCTAATCCTATGTGGCAGCAAGCAATGGCAGAAGAGTTACAAGCTCTTGAGAAAACACATACTTGGGACATTGTTGATCGACAACCTGATAAGTCAGTCATTGATTGTAAGTGGGTTTACAAGATCAAGACTCGGTCTGATGGCTCAGTGGAACGTTACAAAGCATGCCTTGTTGCTCGGAGATTTACTCAAGAATATGGCATTGATTATGAAGAGACTTTTGCTCCAGTCGCTTGTCTCACATCTGTTCGCTTCCTCTTGGCTGTTGCTACATCTAGAAAATGGCCAACATATCAAATGGATGTTAAGAATGCATTTTTAAATGGTGATCTTATTGAGGAAGTTTACATGAAGCCACCTCCTGGTTCTTATGTACCATCTAACAAGGTTTGTCGTCTTCGACAAGCATTGTATGGTCTTAAGCAAGCCCCTAGAGCTTGGTTTTCAAAATTTAGTACCATTATTGCTCAGTTGGGTTTTACATCCGATGTCTATGATTCTGCTCTTTTTACTCGGAAAACTAGCCAAGGTACCACCCTTCTTTTACTTTATGTGGATGACATGATTATTACAGGTGATGATAGTGATGGTATTCGAGATCTCAAGACTTTTCTCCATTCCCAGTTTGAGATGAAGGATCTTGATTCTTTGAGTTACTTTTTGGGTATTGAGGTTACTTCTGATTCTACAGGCTTACACTTATCACAAACAAAGTATGCTTCTGATCTTATTGCCAAAACAGGATTGACAGATAGTAAGATTTCCTCTTCACCACTAGAACAGAACATCAAGCTTTCTCCTTCTGATGGTAGTCTTCTCCCAGACCCGACTTTGTATCGTACTTTGGTAGGTAGTCTTGTTTATCTGACGGTTACTCGCCCAGATATTGCTTATGCTGTTCACTTAGTCAGTCAATTTCTTTCAACTCCACGTTCTACTCATTTTGCTGCTGTTCTTCGTATCCTGAGATATGTAAAGGGTACTATGTTTCATGGACTGCATTTTCCTTCTAGCTCATCATTGGATTTGCAATGTTATAGTGATGCTGATTGGGCAGGGGATCCTACTGATCGTCGTTCTACCACTAGTTATTGTTTCTTTCTTGGTTCGTCACTTATCTCTTGGCATAGTAAGAAACAAATTGTTGTCTCTCGCTCCAGTACTGAGGTTGAGTATCGAGCTCTTGTAGATGCAACATCTAAACTCCTATGGTTACAATGGCTTCTTCAAGACATGTATGTTTCTCATCGTTTCGGTACTCCAATCCATTGTGATAATCAAAGTGCTATTCAAATAGCTTATAATGATGTCTTTCATGAGCGTACTAAACATATCGAGATTGATTGTCACTTTGTTCATCATCATTTGCTCAACCAAACTCTACGGCTTGTTCCTGTCACTACCGCAGATCAGAAAGCAGATATCTTCACCAAAGCACATCCACCTGGACAATTTCTTGCACAAGTTTCCAAACTCAAGTTGGCTTCCACATTACCACCTTGAGTTGCGGTGCGGGGGGATATTAACGTAATATTACAATTAATGTTACAATCAATTGTAATATTACAGTTGACTTAGATTAATTGATTACAGTTGACTAATTGATTACGATAATGTAAACGTAATATTACAATTAATGTTACAATCAATTGTAATATTATAGTTACCTTAGACTAATTGATTATAGTTGACTAATTGATTATGATTGAATTTAGGACTTAATTACAATTTTATTTCCTGATTGTATTTCCTTTATTGTCATATTCTATTGCCTATATAAAGGCATTTAACCTTCTTGTAATGTATTATCAGAAATATAATTCCTTCTTTCATTCTTTCTTTTCTTTATCTCTTTTTTTTATAATCTCTTTCTTTACATATTGGATAATTATCTATAATTTTATTTGCTTTTATAACAAGTGGCAAATATATTTTGTAGCTTGAATACTTTACCTAGGCTCCAGAATCGTTTTGCACACAACCTAACTAGATTAGATTGTGATGTAGACAGGATTAGAGTTTGGTTTAACTCCTTACTGTATGAGTTTTGACATACAGACTTGTCTTTTGATTGAATGAAAGGGGTGTTGCCAATGCCATGGAGCCTTGGCTTATTGTAGTTGGTGAAGGGGATTGGTTGGAATTTGGAAAATAGAAGTGGCTATGATGGGTAGGAATAGGATAGTGTAGTTGTGGAGAAATTGTTAACCGTTGATACCATGGTCGTAAGTTTTGGGATCAATGTTATTGTATGAAATTCCGGAAATAAAGAGAATGTGGTTTCTGATGATCTGGTTCTACACTCGCATCACGCCTCGCTCCTATCTATTTCTTTCACTTCCATCACCCTTGAAATCTTTGGCTATAACATTTTTCTGCAGCCATCAAATAAATTACCATGGACATGGAGCATTGGCTCTTGCTTTTGCCTGTATTTATTTTCTATTTTAAAGTTTCACCAGCCAGTATCACTGTCTTTTCCATTACCTAGTGAAATCTGTTACCTTGTTGAATTCAAGTAGTAGTAAAAAAAGTGAAACCACGGGAATTTCATTTTGAGATCTGGAGTAGGGTGTAGCACTGTAGCAGGTTTGTTTTGTTCTTCAATGACTAATTTTTTTTCTTTCTTTTTTTTTTTGAAGGGGGAGACATGCTTGTTAACTTGGAAGTAAAATAGTATATATTTTGTTTTCATTCTATTCTAAACTTAGTAAAGACACTGATTCCTTGCTTAATATCTGCCTCACTTGCTTTATCCTTTGCCAGAGCATCTCAAATAGTTACAGTGAAGAGAGATATGAGATGAAAGAAAGTTCTAAAAGGCTAAGGAACATGGAAACTTGAAAGTCCTGAGAAAGAGAACGTTAAATCATTGTTCCTTCACGCTAGTAAAGAGGTACGCTGTGCTCCTTTCCTTTCTACTACTCTCCCAGGTGAAGAGACAGAAAAAGAGATGTTGGAAGGCAAAGCTGTGATTGAAGACACAGATATGCCTTTGAAGATGCAAGCTCAAGCCCTGGCTTCTGCCTCTCGGGCTCTCGATCTCCATGAAGTCTTTGACTGCGTTGCAATCGCTGCCTATATTAAAAAGGTTATCAAAATCACTTCAAACCAATATCCCTTGTGCTTTTTTTTCTTCCTTCACACTATTTTCTTAGAATAACTTTTGTTTAGCACTACAGAATTTTGACAAGATGTATGGCCCTGGATGGCAATGCGTGGTGGGTACAAATTTCAGCTGTTTCTTCACCCATTTCAAAGGATCTTTCATCTATTTTGCTTTGGAAACTCTCAACTTTCTCATCTTCAAGGGGAGTTCTTCTATTACTTCATGAAGATCACTTCTTTGCTTAAATTTTTTTTTTCTTTTTTATGATATTCAACTGGTTTTCCATGTTCTTAATGAGCTGGTTTGATGGTGTAAGTCGAAACGAATTAAGACTGTGAAAGGAAGACAAAGTCCTCGATCTGATAGGAAGGCAGTGTCTTTGGATTCTTCCATTGTTGGATACTGAATCATTTAATACTTGGAAGCTGCTATCTATTGTCAAAAAGTAGTTTTTGTTTGCTTATGCAGTATACCATCAGTATCTGCCATTTTCTCCCAAGTAGAAAACTTGAAAGGCAATTGCAGCTTGGTACTTTTCTGGGGGCTAAATTAACAAAATTATAAGCAAATCAAATACCAAAGAACATATTTCTTTTTGGATATATTGCAGCATCTTTCTCTGTATCCACTATGATCTCTTTAATTGGGAAGTTCAGCTTAATTAATTACAATTATAAAGACATATTCGGTTAACACGTCTCTTTTTTCTTTTTTTGGTTACAAGTTAACACGTCTCATAAGTATGCTTAATAATATTTAAAATTTTATTTTAGCAAAGAAAAAAAATTGTGCTTATAGAAAATAACATAATTAAAATCTTATTTTTAAAAAATGCATTTAATATATTATTTTCATCAATTTTTTTAAAAGTAAATTACTTGTAATTTTTATAAATACCATCCTAATTAATGTTATAAAATACCTGTTAGCATTTTCTGTCATAATGATACCGACAAGTAAAACGTCATCCGCGCGATGCTGCAGTTATTTTGTTGTCAGTCTATATGTTTAAATATTAAGTGCATGTTTGGCACATGAGATTATTTAAAGGATAGGATGATTATCATCTTATCTCATGTTTGTTATTCATTTAAGCAAAAGGATATGATTAGTGAGAGGATAAGTCATCCTATATCAAGAGGATAACTTAATCTTTTATAAAAGTAAAGGATTATTTTTAATCCATAGGATAGGATATGTTTCAAAATTTTTTTATTAATGAATTTCCTATTTTATCATTAAATTTTGTCTAATAAAAAAATATCATCATATCCTAATTTTAATCTTGCACATAACAAACATGGTAAAGGATAAAAAATTATCCTATCTTATGCTTAATCCTTGTACACACCAAACATAAGATAGGATATTATCATCTAATCTTATCATATACACAATATTATTTTATCATATCCTATCCTTATCCCATGCACCAAACATGCACTAAACATATAAAATGAGTATGATTGTATTACTTAATAAACATGCAAATGACTTAGATTCAACCACTAAAAATACGTAATTTCCGAAACAAATTCAACTAATAAAGACAATTCATTAGTAAATACCATAGCACTTTAAGAACCAAAAAACGTTGCACACATGTTGCATCCATCACTGTAAATGTTTGTAGGTCCGATACAATCCTAAGTTCAACGAATAATCCAATACAATGTTAAGTTTAACTACAAAATTCAAAATAATTCTATCTCGTTGTCAAAGAGATGTAATTTTAAATCCAAATCAATGCATTATCTTGCATTTAGTAAAAGTAGAGTCATAAATTTACCTGTTCCATTTCCATATAATATAGCTAACACTCCAACCTTTCACATCAACTTGTGTATATTGACCATGATCAATCCAAATAGTCCTTTAAGGTTTCCAATCCACAAAAAGTGACATATTCAAGAAGAGGATAATGACATGTATAAGATAAGCATTTGTAATTGATATGGGCTAAACTGGTGTCACTGGGCCTGAAACTGAACCCAATAAAAGGAGAGAGCCATTCACCGCATTGAGGAGGAGCCAAGGAATCACTGACATTTGAAAGGGTAAAATCACAATCTTGATTAACATGATCCAACAGACCACATCGATGATAGAAGTTCTGTAGGCGTTCAAATGCAAGCCTCCTTATAATCAGCTTTTGAGAAAAGGATACGTCGATTATAAAAAATCGATGTAAGGGCAGAGTCACATCAATAATCACTCGTAGTCGCATGAATCTCCCACAACCTGTGATGGAATGCTCATCATCTGATTTAACAAACATGCCAATCCTTGCACCAATTCTGCCAGCAAATTGAGTGTTTATCATCCCAAGCGGAAACTTATGTGCACAAACCCAAAAGCAGCATATTTAAAGACATATCTTTTATGCTTTGCTTGGTATAGTGGAAAGAAAGAGGTGAGTAAAAAAAATTAGTTAATCAAATGGTTAAGCTACAAAATAGGAAAGTTGTTATGAAACATAACCATTTGATAACTAATTTTCCTTCCTCACCCTTTCTTTCCATCCTACCAAGCAAAGCCTTAGGCTTAAGATTAGCGTTGTGATCGTGGAGCATTAGGAGTTGTTTATGTTGGAACAAATTCGTCCACCAAAGCCCATTAGCACAATGACAAGAGGAGAAATCTAACCTTTGGTGGGTTGAACCAAAACCCACCATTCTCACGCCATTGCCGCCTCTGCCAGCTGAGATAGACATCGCCATGGAGAGGGAATGTCGCCGGTGCTCCGCCGGAGGTCCGCCGGTGATGGTGGAGCTGTCAAGGTAAGGGATGATGATGGTGAGTGATGGTGAGAAGGAGAAACGGGAGAGAAGGGGTGAGCTACCCATGTTCACTTCAGCCAAAATGAGCTACAGTACCAATGGGCTATCCTGTTGCCTATATATAAGTGCCATGGGCAGGGACCCCCTATATCATAAATCATGTATTATATCCGTCCCATTAAGGATAAATACATGTATAATATAAATATATTACGTATATTCATGGTCACACATTATACAAAATATACTACCAAATTAATTTATATGATATTAATTATACTTAATTAGTCCACATTAATGAGATAATTCAACATTCTCCCACTTGGACAATTAAGTTAATTAACCAAGTATATCATATAATCTTAGTATATATTCGTAAGCCCTCTAAATACATTGTACCGAAAGGGTACAAATGTGTAGACTCATATATACTTTAACAACAAGAAGCCTTTTATAAGCTTCAAAATGCATCATACCGACAGGGTACAAATGCGTAAACTTATAAAGACTGCAACAAAAATAGTAGTATTAGTGTGAAATGGAAATGATATGAAAACAAAATCAATATCCATTTCCATTAGGTCCATGCATCCAAACTGAATGATGCAATGTTTCAACAGAAGCTCATGAGACCAATGCAGAATGTCTCATTTAACAGAATGTCATATTTACCAGAATGCGCGCAGACAGAATATGCATATATGACAAATAGGAATCCATTCACACAGTTGCAACTGATTTTATTGCAGAGCTCCCACTAACTTAATATAGCAAAGGCTCCATATGCCTCATACAAGTGCTATGTCGTCAAAGCACTTAAGCAGCCAAACTTTTAGTTAGTCAGAATGAGCTCTTTAAAACATGTGCTCTATCATCCAATTAAGTAACGGATTCCATTATTTTCTCTCTAACCAATCGAATGATGATATCTAAATATTCGGAGTGTGAGGAACTCCAAGCATTTTAAGAGAGAAAATACTTGCTGCAGCATTACCACAGTACATCTCCAGGACCTCGAAATGGCAACCACACAAAACCAACCCTGAGATGAAATTCTGCAGCCTAAATGGCCCATCATGTAGCTTTACAACATGCTACATGTTTAGCCTCCACAATCAAGGATGCTGTAAGTGTTTGCTTTACACTTTCCAAAATAAAGTTCTTTTATATCCACAAATATATAACCAAAATAATTTTCAATATCTGGAGAGCTCGCAAAATTAACATCAGAATATCTGACCGAACCTAAAATGTCAGACTTATCAATATCAAAATACTCTCTTTATAGCTTCCAGTTCTCTATTACAAGATCGCTCAAGTATCTCCGAAATACATCTATAATATACATAATATCCAAATGTGTATAAACTTGAGCATACAGTAATTACCCACAATAAGGAATACACTACACTCGATATGAGCTCTTTCACTTTTATCTTGAGGACTTTGAGATTTTCACAATATGTCACCTTTTACTAAATAACGTCTCATTAGGAGAACAACATACAATAAACCTACTCAACACTCAATATAGGTTCCATGAGACCAATAATGTATGCCTATTGATATGTCACGAAGAATCTCAATCCTTAAAACGAAATAAAGTCTCACTTAGATTCTTCATCCTGAAGTGACATGACGACATGAAGTGTCTCATACAATAGGTCAGTGCTATAGGCTGCTATTTGATATCATCAATTTAGAGCACAATAAGCACATAACTCCCACTGACCTCGCAATGGATCCAATTATCAAACGATAATGTTCTCCTCAAAGTGACAATCTCATCTAACTTCATGTATATTACAATCTGGATGCCTTTTAATGTTCATAAATGAACTCCTTAAGTTCGCAAACTATATATTCCAACTTAGGAACTACAAACTTTTAGGTTGCTTTATTTAAAGCCTTAGCCAAATTTGGCTTTAAATCATCTACCTAATCTTTAGAGTCTCCCTTTTGTCTATAATGATGTGACAACTAAAATAGATCCCATGCATCCTTATGCAATATAGATGCTCACTTATCCTGCGTGACTAATATCCAACTATAAGATCTCGAATCAGTATAGTCTCCTGACAAATATCAAAACAGAAGATACATGAATCTCACATTCATGTTCCTCTATAAAGTCAGGTGCAGGTTTAGGTATACAGTATTGAGATCAACCATTGGTTCCTTTGATTTGTGACTTTTCATCATCAAAAGATAACGCATATATGGGAATGGCACAATAAAATGTATCTTAATAATGACTTTGTGAAGTTCACAACTCCCACTCTTTAAGTCATCTACTAAATAGATTGCATTGTCAGACTCAATGATTCTACTGTCACATAACGAGAAATGAAATCTAGAATCTTTCTGCCGTTGATAGTTTTCTCGTCAAGTTTTCTTGACTATGGGTTATAGCTCTTTTACCTTACCTTATAACCCTAAACACAGAAAGCGGCATAAAATCGGCTTAATGTCTGACTATAACTTGGGATACATTTAGGAACTGGTCTTGCTTGGAGATCAACTTTGAATGTGAATTGCAGTTTTAATTTCACTCCACCCGAATTTTAAAGATTTGGAGTGATTAACATAAATCGTACTAGATCAGAATGTACGATTGACTGCAACTATAATCTCATTCTGTTTCAATATTCCAAGCACCGTACACTAGGCGTTAATATAAAATACTATAGTGCACTTAACCGAAAAATCGATATATAATTTCGCCTAGCTTCATTATACCGAACATAATATTCATCACTACTGTCTGATCATTGCCTTAAGCAGCGCAGCGGAATTAATCAGAATGCCTAAGGCCTCTATAAGATCAGATCTTTCACTCTATATGACCTAAATCAAAATGGTCGTTAGTAAAGTGATGAAACACTTATATCCACTAAATACAATATGTGAAAATGATCTACAAATGTCGGTATACAATAGTTCCTAATTATTTCAATATCCACTAATCATGTTCTTAATATTAGTAGCAAGATCTCCCTTAATACAATCTCTTCATGTGCTTCGAAATGTCCCTAACCCATGCCACAACTTAATAGATTTCTTATCTATCCGATCATAATCAAAATCTACAGTCACATCATTCACTATTGAAGAAAATTTGCCCAAATATTGGGGTACTAATCTACTGTGTACAATCCATCACGCAGAATGCCAGAATCAGTACACATGTTGTTACTAATTAGAAATACTTTTCTGTTATTAAAATGAAAAGTATAAATTGATAGTAGTTTCAAAATTGTCTTCAAAATGTAACAATAATCTGGCTATATTTTCAATATGGATTCTAACTCTATAACCCCAATTCACAACAATTTTCCCTTATTCTATCTCCGGTTGCTTATGGCTTTATCAATAATAGCACCGGCATTCAAACACCAATAGTTAGATGGCATATCTTCTAAATTGGATTCAAAATGAAAAGGCTAACGGAATGCCTTTTTTACACATTCCAATATAAAGGATTCTTGTAATCTACCCTCTTGTGCCCAGGATTATTACAGAAGTGGCACACTTTGATATTTAGAGGTGTTGGTGGAACCAGAATTGGAAGCAAACTTGGCAAATTTCCTCTTCTAAAATGACCTTTCATTGAGACCTCTTAATAATATTTCTTTTTGGCAGTAATATTGGCATATGTCATCATTATGGCTAAATGAGATCTGTTAACTTGAAAGATCTCCCATTTTTAATGACAATATCAAATTGATATTAAAATGCCATACTTCCTTCTGCATTAAATGAGATCTGCAAATTTAGAAGATCTCCCACTCTCTACCCCAGAAGGAAGTCGTACTGAATCTGTCATATATGGAATCAAAATCCTATAGCAACCTTTATCCATCTTATGCGAACTATTTTCTAATGGCATCCATAAATGCTTCTTGGTTATTCCTAATCGGAACACTTCCTCTGATGTACTCTTTCATGGTATACCTTATATAATCAGAGGATTCTTACTTGAGTGTTCCTAAATTCCAAGTGTATTATCCTCAAAGAGCTCACATTATTGGGTATAATAGATAGATTGACTCTCAAGACTATTTCCTAGTTCAATATGTCTCTAGCTGTAGAGAATAATTCATACTATCTATCTAATTTGATCCTACTAGAGATTCGATATGTGATAGTTGCACAATATGGAGGCTGGTGGAATGACTCGATAAATTCCACAATACACTACCGAGGATAAGACAAAAGTAGTTGAATACAACCTGAATGATCGCCCACCGACAGGGTAGGAATACCGTGTCATATCCCAACCAGAATCCTCCCAATCCCAAGCATCTCTAAAAGCAACTAACAATCCGACAGGGAGAGACTAGCCACTTCTAAAGACCTTAGTAAATTATGCAATTGCAACTATCACTATGCATTGCCTTATTATTATTATATCCTTAAAATTATCAGAATAAATCATCAAGAAAATCTTCATGACTATTCCTGCGACAGGCAAGTACTAGTCAATCCAATTAATGATTTATAATTTTAAGAATATTCACAAAATTTATTGATCAGAATTAACTACACCAAAAAATATGCAATTCCTGAAGCATATGTAGTAATTTTAAATCTAATATTAATTAATTAAATTAATTTCACATAAATGTGAATACTCAAATAATAAGGCAATTTTTATTTTAGAGAGTTTATTTGTTTAAATAAATTATTAACGAATGGGTAAACCTTAATCCAAAATGGCTCAACAAAATACCCAAATAATTTATTTAAACTTATTTAATTAGGCCAATTATCAATAATTTATGGGCATGTGTATATTTTCAAAAATTTAAGTGAATTGAGAATTAAATGAGTAATTAAATTTCTAGAAATTACTCCAAAATTAATTCCTTCAAAAATTCACTTATATCACATTAATTTTGGGCTTAATAACTAATTATGACTATTAAATAAAATTTGGCTTATAGCCAAAATTGTCTAAAATTAATTATCCAAATGGCTCATAATTAATTAATCAAAATGGCCAATTAAACCATAATCCAAAATGACCTATTAATTAATTATGCAAAATTGCCACTAATTAATTCAAAATTAATAGCCAAATAAAATTAACTAATCAATATGGCCCCTAAATTAACTAGGCAAGATGGCCTCAAAATTAATTAATTTTAATTGTCCAAAATTAAATTAATACTAAATGGTCAACTAATAAAAAATAAATAAATAAATCATGCCCATAATACAAACACATGAATCTATTTTGGCCTAAAATTAATTAAATACTAAGGCATACTTAATTAAATTGCAAGTCTTAATTAAATCAAACAAGATGGCCCACAAAAAAAATCCCAAAACAGTCCAAAATACCAAACAAAAGCCCAAAATGTGTGGCCCAAAAAACGGCCCAATGAAATAAATGGCCAGCCAAAAAATATGGCCAAAAACGGGCCCAATAAAGGCCAAAAAAATGAGAATTTTCCCTTTTTTTTATAAATTCTCAGCTGCGGGCGCGTGAGGTTCACGCGCCCGCATCTCCAATTAATTTGGCGCATCGGCGCCATTTGCTATTGTCGGGCGCGTGTGTTGCACGCGCCCGTCGTCTTCTCGCCCGCACTGGGCGAAAACGCAGAAAAATGGGTCATTTGACCCGACCCGGCATTTTCTCTCTCCATTTCAACCATTTTCGGTCCAAAATAAAAGGGTTCTTCATCCTTAAACATCATACAACCAATATATTGCATTCATTTGGCTCAAAAATGCATAAATTTCATGGGTTTTCAATAAATCCGAAATAAAACCCAAAAAAATAAAAAAGCACAGATTTCTTTTTATTCATCGAAAATGACTAATGGCTTTGAGGTGGACATGCTCTGATACCAATTGTTGGAACAAATTCGTCCACCAAAGCCCATTAGCACAATGACAAGAGGAGAAATCTAACCTTTGGTGGGTTGAACCAAAACCCACCATTCTCACGCCATTGCCGCCTCTGCCAGCTGAGATAGACATCGCCATGGAGAGGGAATGTCGCCGGTGCTCCGCCGGAGGTCCGCCGGTGATGGTGGAGCTGTCAAGGTAAGGGATGATGATGGTGAGTGATGGTGAGAAGGAGAAACGGGAGAGAAGGGGTGAGCTACCCATATTCACTTCAGCCAAAATGAGCTACAGTACCAATGGGCTATACTGTTGCCTATATATAAGTGTCATGGGCAGGGACCCCCTATATCATAAATCATGTATTATATCCGTCCCATTAAGGATAAATACATGTATAATATAAATATATTACGTATATTCATGGTCACACCTTATACAAAATATACTACCAAATTAATTTATATGATATTAATTATACTTAATTAGTCCACATTAATGAGATAATTCAACAGTTTACCAAACAACTGGAAGAGCCCTCCAAAATACGTTCTTTATCCTTGATAGATGCGAACTGAAACAAGAAGAGATTATCTCCAAGAGTCAGAACATTGGCTTCTTTAGATATTTTCCAAACAACCCTCATTGTTCCTAGCAAAGCATCTTTGTTAACAACCTCTTAGCAAGCAATTTAGAAACTATCCATTGCCTTCGTTTATTTTGTGTCCCAAAGTCACCTAGATCATCAACATGGACACTTTCACGTTCTGCCATAGTCAACTTCAGATTATTCCACATTGCTTGTAGTGAATCCGCCATATTGGAATAAAAATAAATCGTCGACGAAACTTTTAAAAAATAATAGAATTTTGTAGAGTGAAACTAAGCAACCGTTATCCTCCAACCAAACTTAATAGTATAAGTTAGAACAACAAAGATTAACACGGATACTAAACTAAACTCCTACAATGAAGTTTCAAAGAGAAGATTTTAGATAAATGTCAGGGGTTGTTTGGTTAGAGGAATTTAAGATTCCTGGACGGAATTTTTTTTTCGTAATCATTTTCTTTTGTTTGGTTATTGCATTTTCCTTTGCACCATGACATTTTTAACAGTGTCAAATGTGAGGAAAATAGGGGGAATCAAATAACCTCCATCTCCTGAGGTTTTTTAGAATTCCTAGGGGAAAATGATTTTTTCCCATTTTGTCATCACTTAATTATGTGTTTGGACCATAATATTCTTTTTAGTCACTCAAAATTATAAAATAAAAGTGTTGTTTTATTTCACAATCTTACATTTGCTTACACTATTGAGTAATATTTCCAACCCAACAATTAAATATTATTTAAATATTATTTACATGTTAAATAAATAAATAATTTACATATTAAAGAATGTTAATAAGCAATTTATATGTTAAATAAATACATAATTTAAATGTTTAGTAAGTTAATATATAATTTACATGTTAAATAAACAAACAAATTTTTTTGTTACACAATAAACAAACAATTTACATATTAGATAAATATATAAATAATTTAAATGTTAAATAAATACATATATAATTTACAGGTTAAATTAACAAACAATTTACATGTTAAATAAAAAATATTCATGTTAAATAAATAAATAATTACATGTTAAATACATAAACAATTATACATGATTTTCTTCTATATTGAAAAGTTCTAATAACAATTATATTTAAATTTGATTTAACATAAATGATAAAAAACTGTTTAAGTATAACATTTTAAATATTATTTACAGGTTAAAATAAATAAATTACATATTTAATACTAAATAATTTAATACGCTAAATAAATAAGTAATTTAAATATAAATTATTGTCATGAGTTATTCACTTGACACAACTACTAATATATAAGGATAATATAGTAAAATAAATTATTAGTTAATCTTATATTCTCCCAACCAAACACAAAAATCTTATTAGCTAATCTTACATTCTCTCAACTAAAAACAAAAATATTACTTTTCTTCAAATTAAATAAGAACCTAATATTTCAAAAATTCCCAAATGTACAATGTTTTGGCTTTAATCAAATTCTCAAAAATAATCTAACTTTTTGCAAATCAAAGGCTCCCTCAGTGTTTTTGGTTTTATTTACTATGTTTTTTCGGTGTAAAGGCTACCAAAAAAATTATATTTTTTTTGAGTGCAAATGGTGATTCATTTATTCAAGTAGTAGTAACAGGAAGATTACAGCTTATTTTATCTAATTGAACGGCAGATTCAACTAAGTGTGGAGTATCTTCCATCCATACTAATTCTGAACCAATATATCTAGCATACTTGCTAATAGATGAGCTACTAAATTCCCAGATCTTTTGACGTATTAAACAGAGTAGTATCTGAAACTTGGTAGCAGCAGCTTAATGTCTTCAATTATCGCACCAACCGTTGAATGATCTTCCTGAGCTTTGACAACTGCAGTGATAGTTGTCAATGAATCACCTTCTAGTTCGGCATTAAAGAAACCAGCAGATGGAGCAAAAACAACGGCATCCTTCAACGCAAGGCATTCTGCTTCATATGGCCCGAAAGGTCTCGGTATGTTGGTTGACAGTAGGGCTAAAGCCTCTCTATGCACATCCCATATAGATACCCCCACCCTTATACATCTGTCCGCTTGTAATACAACTCCCATCAAAATTAACTTTTACTACATCTGGGGTTTTGGGTGGCAGCCACTTTGGAAGGAGATGAGAAGATGGACCATTAGTATAGTTGGATTGGTTTGCAGTAGTAAACTCCTCTAGTTATGCTTGAGCAAATGGAGCAATGGTGTTTGGATCAATGAGGATGCATTGTGAAGGAACTCATTCCTTGCATACTAGATTTGCCACAACAACAATGAGAACAGAGGCACAGTAGAAGCATCATCATGTTGGAAAAGTAAATGAAACCAATCTAAAAATGAAGTAGCTTGTTTCTTGCCTAAAATGTTTGGAAACTCAGTTGTTCTCCATATTGAAACCGCAAAAGGACAATCTTGTATAGCATGAATGATAGTTTCAGAATCTTTGTGACACATCAGATAGTATGGTTGAGCAACTACTTTCTTGCAATGCAAATTTGCCAATGTAGGGAGGATATTTCTTATTTGGCACTCCAATATTCCACAACTATTTCCACACTGATTTGGACATGGAACTACCAGAAGTCTCACCCTGCAAAAGACCATTATATGATGTTGGAGGTCCCATACTCCTCCTGTACAACAGCAGTGCCTGGTACCCAGACTTAACCGAACAGAGCCCATCAATTGTATGATGCCACACCAATAAGTCACTTATATTCAAACCTAGCAATGGATTAGACATGATTTCCTTGGCATCAGAATCCAGAAAATATTGCTATAGCCTAGTTTCATCCCATTTTCCCGATTGGTAATCAATTAGATTTGAGACTGTAAGGAAACTATTACTAGTTGGATTTAAGATTGGTTTGAAGCACCATGGCTTTAGGATCTAGGGGTCATTCAATACTGAGACACCTAGACAAGATCTGATACGCCATCGAACTCCTAAATTCAATACAGTCCTACCGCACAGAGACTTTTCCAAGTAAATGAGGCTTGTGTGCCCACTTTAGCTTAAAAAAAAATTTGGAAAATATTTAGACTTCAACACTTTATAACACAAGGAATCAGTATGCTTAAGAAGCCTCCAACACTGTTTGGCAAGAAGCGATAAGTTGAAGGTATCTAAACATTTGAAACCTAATCCACCTTGAGACTTTGGTAGGCACATCTGGGACCATTAAAGCTTATGCATTCCTTTATCATGATCACCATGAAGCCACCAAAATCTACATATCATCTTATTAAGATCTGAACAGAAAGAAGTTTGCAGCTTGAAAACCAACATGGCATATGTTGGAATAGCTTATGCAACAGCCTTGATCATTATTTCCTTCCCATCTTGAGAGAGATACTTTTCCTTCTAACCAGTGATTCTTTTCCAAATGCAGTCATGAATCATAACAAAAGCACGTTTCTTGGGACAACCAACCACCGTGGGAAGACCCAAATACTTCTCAATACCTTGTACCACTTGTAGCCCAAAGATAGTTTGATGCGCACAGACAAGAGAAAACGTAGATTGGAATTTGAAGGAACTGAAACGCAACAGGATAGAAGCAAAGATGATGAATGATACCTTCTGAAAGCTAGACCCGAAGCCTAAAGAGACTCGAACCCAAAGGTATTGGACCTTGACCCTACGAATAAGAATTCGAGAACCTAAGGTATAGCAATGGTGGATGGTGAAAAAGGAGGCGCCACAAGGAAGAAGACCTTGATAAGCCTAGTTGAGAGGGAACCCAAGAGAAAGGCACACTCAAAATTCTAAAATTCAAAACTGATCTATCCATCAATAGCGTTTACAAGGTATTTATAATAATACCTAGCACTTAAGCCCATAAACAAGTGGGCTGGAATTAACACCAACAGAAAATAAGACTAAACCCAAATTCATGCCTAAACCTAGTTACATAAAATAAATAGTCCAAGACACAATAAGACTCAAATGTGGGCTATTCAAACACTTAACCCATCTTATTGTTAAGCTAAAATAAGACAGTAAACCATGCTCTTGTCGTTTGGGCTTCCAAGCAATTATAGATGTCTTGGGACTCTTCATGGAAGCTTCCTTGATGCTTCAATGATGCCAGAGCTTGTTGCATTAATGAGGCCAGGGCTTGTTGCGTCTTCTTGGCTCGAGCTCGGGTAATTAGACCTCCTTGGATGACTAATGGATCCTTAGCATCACGAACATCACGAGCAAGTGGATCTCCATCATTCCCCCTCTCCTCAAAAGGATTTGTCCTCAAATTGCATATACCTTCATCAAAAGAAAAGGGAGAAAGATCAGAAACATTAAAAGTAGCAGATACACCATACTCACCAGGAAGATCCAATCGGTAGGCATTATCGTTGATCTTCTCAATGACTTGGAATGGTCCATCTTCTCGAGGATGCAGCTTGGTTCGTCGCTGAACAGGAAACCTCTCCTTTCTCATATGCACCCAAACCCAATCACCAGGCTCAAAGACTACTTTCTTACAATGCTTATTTGCTTGGGTGGTATACTGCTCAGTCTTCTTTTCAATAGCTTGACATACTCTCTCATGGAGTTGCTTCATAAACTTAGCTTTCTGTTCTCCATCCAAGTTACTCTACTCAGCACTAGGTAATGGCAACAAATCCAAAGGAGTAAGAGGATTGAAGCCATAAACAACTTCGAATGGAGAGCAACTCATAGTGGAGTGGACACTGTGGTTATATGCAAACTCCACATGTGGCAAGCAATCTTCCCAATTCTTCAAATTCTTTTGTATAATGGACCTCAATAATGTAGATAGGGTTCGGTTAACTACCTCAGTCTGTCCATCAGTCTAGGGTTGACAAGTGGTGGAGAATAACAATTTAGTTCCCAACTTTCCCCATAACGTCTTCCAAAAGTAACTAAGGAACTTGACATCTCGATCAGAAACAATGGTCCTTGGTACACCATGTAGACGTACTATCTCTTTGAAGAAAAGGTCAGCAACGTTGCTCGCATCATCCGTCTTGTGGCAAGCAATGAAATAAGCCATCTTAGAGAACCTGTCAACCACAACAAAAATAGAATCTCTACCACGTTTTGTTCTAGGCAAGCCCAAAACAAAATCCATAGAGATATCAGTCCACAGAGTAGTAAGAATGGGTAAAGGAGTATATAAACCATGATTATGAACTCTAGATTTAGCTTGCCTACATGAAATGCATCTATCACATAACCTCGCTACATCTCTCCTCATGTTAGGCCAAAAGAAATGTTCTTGCAAAACATCTAGAGTTTTCCTAACTCCAAAGTGGCCCATTAATCCCCCACTATGGGCTTCTCTAACTAACAGCTCGCGCAATGAACTCCTAGGCACACATAATTTATTTCCTCTAAATAAGAACCCATCATACCTAAAGAACTTGCCAAAGCCAAATGTAGCACATGCCTCATAAACATTACCAAAATCAACATCATCAGCATATTGTTCTTTGATATACTCAAATCCTAAAAGTTTAGCATCAAGAGTAGTGATAAGAGTATACCTACGAGATAACGCATCAGCTACGACGTTCTCTTTACCTTGTTTGTACTTGATCACGTACGGGAACATCTCAATGAACTCTATCCACTTGGCATGACGCTTATGCAGCTTCCTCTGTCCTTTCAGATACTTCAAGGACTCATGATCAGTGTGGATGACAAATTCCTTGGGCCACAAGTAATGTTGCCATGTCTCCAAGGCCCTCACTAACGCATACATCTCCTTATCATATGTGGGATAGTTAAGTGCTGCTCCACTTAACTTCTCACTAAAGAAAGCAATTGGGCGTTTTTCCTACATAAGCACAGCTCCAATACCTACACCTGAGGCATCGCACTTAATCTCAAAAGTTTTAGTAAAGTCAGGCAGAGATAACAAAGGAGCAGAACAAAGTTTATCCTTAAGCAAATTAAAAGCATGCTCTTGTGTGGGACCCCAATGAAATGCAACATTCTTTTTTACCTCTTCGATCAAAGGTGCAGCTATAGTGCTAAAATCTCTAATGAATCGACGATAGAAACTATCTAAACCATGGAAACTACGCACCTCAGAAACAGACTTAGGTGCAGGCCAATCTTTAATTGTCTTTACCTTCTCATTATCAACGAAAATGCCATGTGAAGAAACTACATACCCAAGGAAAACAATCTTATCAGTGCAGAATGTACATTTCTTAAAATTAACATACAAACTTTCATTCCTCAAAACAGTAAGAACATTCCTAAGATGCTCAACATGCTCATGCTGGCTCTTACTGTATATCAAAATATCATCAAAATAGACAACCACATACTTACCAATGAAATCACGTAAAACACGGTTCATTAAACGCATGAATGTACTGGGTGCATTAGTCAAGCCAAAAGGGATAACTAACCACTCGTAGAGACCATGTTTAGTCTTGAATGCGGTTTTCCATTCATCACCTTCCTTCATACGAATTTGGTGATATCCACTCTTTAAATCGATTTTAGAAAACATGCATGCACCATGCAACTCATCAAGCATGTCATCTAGCCTAGGAATAGGGTAGCGGTACTTTACAGTGATTTTGTTGACGGCTCAGCAGTCAATGCACATCCTCCACATCCCATCTTTTTTTAGCACAAGCAGTACGGGCACGGCGCATGGACTAATACTTTCTCTCACATAACCTTTCCTCATGAGCTCCTTAACTTGCCTTTGAAGCTTCTTCGTCTCCTCGGGATTACTTCTGTAGGCTGGACGATTAGGAATGGCAGCTCTGGGGACAAGGTCAATCATGTGCTCGATCCCACGAATCGGTGGTAATCCACTTGGGATCTTCTCAGGGAATACATCTTCGAACTCCTACAACAATGAGACAACATCAGTAGACAAAGTATCATGAAGTTCAGCATCAATGAGACAAGAATCTTTAAATAAGAGTAAAAGGATAGGAGACTTAGCAAGAAATGCAGTCTTCACATCTTGGGGTTTGGCATAGCAGCTCACTGTTTTGCTTTCCTTGTTTTCCTTCTTTTCTTTAGCTTGCTTCCTTTGCTCGTCATGTTGCTCCTTTATCCTTAATTGGTCCTCATAAATCTCCTTGGGGCTAAGGGGAGCAAGAGTGATCTTCTTGCCATCCATAGTAAAGGAGTAACGGTTAGTGTAACCGTCATGGATGACTCTCCGATCATACTGCCACGGTTTACCTAGCAATAGGTGGCTAGCTTGCATGGGCACCACATCACACAACACCTTATCCCGATAACTTCCAATACGAAAAGGAACCAAGACTTGCTTCACCACGTTCACTTCACCACAGTTATTAATCCATTGCAACTTATATGGGTGGTGATGCTTGGTAGTGGGCAACTTTAACTTATCAACAAGGTATGTGCTAGCAACATTAGTACAGCTCCCACCATCAATGATTACAATGCATACCTTGTCACTAATATGGCATCTCGTATGGAAGATGTTCTCGCGCTGTGCCTCATCTTCAAACTTCACATGGGTATTAAGAGCACGCCTGGCAACAAGTGCTTCACCATGAGCAGCATACTCAACAACTTCTTCTTCTTCAACATCTTCTAACTCAGGCATCTCATCTTCAACACCGACTTCAGAACCTTCACTCTCAACATCTCCATTCCCATGCATGATCATCACTCTACGGTTGGGACACTGTGAGGCAACATGTCCATGACCTAAACACTTGAAACACTTAATGTCACGTGTCCTGCTCTGGAATGCTTGGGTAGGTTCAGTCTTGGGCTTTGGAGGGCCCTCAAGCTTAGGCTTAGCAAAGCTCTCTGACTTAGGCATAGACACAGGCTTATCATCCCTACGAAAGGTGCTAGATTTCCAAACAGGAACTGAACTAGGAGTGAAACGGGATGTACCTTTCCTTTTGAGTTGCCTTTCCACTTTGATGGCCACATGCAGCATCTCCTCTAAATCCATGTAATGCTGCAACTCTACTACATTGGCAATCTCACGGTTTAAGCCTTGGAGAAAACGAGCCATAGTAACTTCTGCATCCTCCTGGATATTGGCTCGGATCATGGTTATTTCCATCTCTTTGTAGCAATCCTTAACACTCTTTGAGCCCTGGGTAAGGCCTTGGAGTTTCTGGTATAGCTCTCTGTAGTAATGAGTAGGAACAAATCTCTTCCTCATGATGCGCTTCATCTCATCCCATGTAGACACTAGAGGATCTCCATATCTTCTTCTACTAGAGACTAACTGATCCCACCAAACCATAGCATACTCTGTGAACTCAATTGCTGCAAGTTTGACCTTCTTTTCCTCAGAGTAGTGGTGGTAGTCAAACACCATTTCAATCTTCCTTTCCCACTCCAAATATGCCTCAGGATCATTCTTGCCTTGGAAAGGAGGAATCTTCAATTTTATACTACCAAGGTTGCCATCCATCTTCTCCTTGCCTCTATCACGGGCTCTATCAACTCGATCTCTATACCCATGGTACCTTCTATGATGTCTATCTACCCCAGACTCTTCGTTCAAGTCATACCCAACATTATCATCATACTCGTTATTGGCAACAACCTTACTTTTTAGACGGGAAGTATCACCTTGTTGGATCTTCGCAAACCGAGCTTCATGTTGGTTCAACTTATCATTAATGTCATTGAATTTCACGTCCATCCGTTGGAACTGCTGTTGCATTGCCTGAAGCATGAATTCAATCTTTTTAAAGTCTGACTTATCACCTTCAGAAGACATTTTTTAACAAGTGATATCCTCACGTGTTTACACTCGTGTGTCACTCAAGTAATTTGGCTTTTCTCTACTAATGTTTCTCACACACTCATGCCTTTTTCCCTTACTCTACCTTAACTCTATAGGTTCATAATCGCACCAAAGACTCAGTCAAAGATTCAACATCGCAGAATCAACTAATTCATCAAGTATTTTCACTAAGTATTTTCTCTTTTTTTTTAATTCCCTTTTTTTTTTGAATTCCTCTCCTTTTTTTCACAGAAAGGTGCGGCTAGGGTGACTCAAAGAAAGAAAAAAAACATAAAATAAAAAATAAAAATAAAAAATTACTAGAATGACCAAAAAAAATAAAAACTGGCCTAAAACTATAGGAAGACGATGGAATTTGGCCAAGATAGGGTGGCGCCCATGAATTACGGGTTCGTTTTATTTCATCGTTTTCTTTAAAACGGGTACTCGCACGCCTCCTAACTCAACCAAATTTTTCTGTTTGAACAGTGTTTGAACAGTACCGCAATAATTTTTTTTCGAATTCTTTTTTTTTCTTTTTTTCTAATCTAATTTTGCGGTTTCCTTGAAAAGAGTAGGGGTGCCGCTAGCGTTGAATTAAGTGGCTGAAGAAGTGTGGCTAGGGTTGTGATTGAAGGGGTACGGCTAGGGTTGAAATAAGTGGCTGAAGAAGTGCAGCTAGAGTTATGAAGAAGTGTGGCTAGGGTTGTGATTGAAGGGGTGCGGCTAGGGTTGAAATAAGTGGCTGAATTTTCCAAGGATTCTACCAAGAGTGAGAGACGTACAAACAAACCAGAAATCGAGGCCAACAATCCAAAAAAATCAAAACCAACAAACCAAAAATTGAAACCTGAGCTCTGATACCAACTGATGCGCATGGACAAGAGAAAATGTAGATTGAAATTTAAAGGAACTGAAATGCAACAAGACAAAAGCAAAGATGATGAATGATATCTTTTGAAACCTAGACCCGAAGCCTAAAGAGACTCGAACCCAAAGGTATTGGACCTTGACCCTACGAATAAGAATTCGAGAACTTAAGGTATAGCAATGGTGGATGGTGCAAAAGGAGGCGCCACAAGGAAGAAGACCTTGATAAGCCTAGTTGAGAGGGAACCCAAGAGAAAGGCACACTCAAAATTTTAAAATTCAAAACTGATCTGTCCATCAATAGCGTTTACAAAGTATTTATAATAATACCTAGCACTTAAGCCCATAAACAAGTGGGCTGGAATTAACACCAATAGAAAATAAGACTAAACCCATCTTCATGCCTAAACCTAGTTACATAAAATAAATAGTCCAAGATACAATAAGACTCAAATGTGGGCTATTCAAACACTTAACCTATCTTATTGTTAAGCTAAAATAAGACAGTAAATCATGCTCATGTCGTTTGGGCTTCCAAGCAAGTATAGATGTCTTGGGACTCTTCATGGAAGCTTTCTTGACGCTTCAATAATGCCAGAGCTTGTTGCATTAATGAGGCCAGGGCTTGTTGCGTTTTCTTGGCTCGAGCTCGGGTAATTAGACCTCCTTGGATGACCAATAGATCCTTAGCATCACGAACATCATGAGCAAGTGGATCTCCATCACAGTTGTGATATCATACTGTAATGTCTCATCAATGTTATGATTGGGAAAAAACTGGACTTTGCAAAACTGACTTGTTAGCCCAATGCCAATTCATATCTATTCAATATATACTTGATCTTGTTGCATTTAGCCAACTTTGATTTGAAAAAGAAAAAAGCATCATCTGTAAAGAATAAAGAATTCACCAAAGGTGTTGCTTTGTAAATTTTTACACTAGCAATCGATCCTATGCTTGAGAAGACTATAATGATATGAATAAAGCCTTGACACATAGTATGAACAAGTACAAGGACAAAGGATCACCTTGTTGTAAGCCCCGACTTGGTCTGAAATGATTAAACTGTTTGCCATTGAGTAATACCGAGAAGGAGACTAAAGTAACACAATACATGATTTTAGTCACAAATCTATCTGCAAAGCCCATTTTCCTTATCAGAGCATTAAGGAAGCCCTATTCCACCTTGTCATATGCTTTACACATATCTAATTTTAATGCATAGAAACTATTACGACCACCTCTTTTGTTTTGAAGATAATGGAGGAGTTCATATTCAATCAAGAAATTATAGGAGATCGTTCAAACTTGAATGAAACCACTTTAGTTTTCAGAGATTACCTGGGGCAATGCTAATTTCTATCTATTAGCCATAGCCTTTGCAATGATTTTATACAATATATTGCACAAACTTATTGGCCTGAATTGAGACATGTTGTTAGGCTTTTTGAGCTTGGGAATGAGAACAAGAATTGTATAATTGATTGGAGATAGAGACATGGTGCCATTCAAGAATGCCAAGCAATATTCAGTAACATCATTGTGAATTAGATTCCAGAACTTTTGATAAAAAATCATGGGCATTCCATTCGCCTCAGGTGCTTTGTTTGGTTGCATCTAAAAAAGAACCTCTTCCAACTCCTTTGTTGTATATGTTGGAACAAACACTGATTCATTTCTTTAGTCACCTTTGCTTGAATGGTGGGCAAAATACCATCAAGAGACAGATTAGAAGAACTTCGAAACAAATCTTCAAAATAGTTTAATGCCGCATGGCCTATACTATCCACATTATCATGCCAAGTACCATGTTCATCCTTCAACTTTACAATATAATTAACCTTGTTCCATGTTAAAGCTTTTGTGTGGAAATATTTAGAGTTTTGGTCACCATGTTTCAGCCAAGAGACCCGAGATCTCTGTCTCCATATCGTTTCCTCCCTTTGCAAAAGTTCTTGCAACTCCAACTTTAATCTCTTTTCTGTAGTAATGACTTGTGCACTCACTAATGAAGATTGCTTTAATAGCTCATTGGTAACTTGTGTAATTTTTGTAGCAACATGGCCAAAACAATCCTTGTTCCATTGAGCTATTCATTTTCTAATCTATTTAATTTTGCCAACTACTGAACATGGTCTGGAAGATGAACCAAAAGACCAAGCCATAGCTACTTGTTGCTCACAATCATCCGTACGTACACTACAAAAAAATAAAGCATTAGAGACGGAATTTGTGACCAAATTTCCGTCACAAATTTTCAATTTCCGTCACTAATTGTAATTAGTGACGGATTTGAGACGGAATATTCCGTCTCAATTTCTGTCTCTAAATTTGAGGTAGCTAAAAGTCTATCCGTCACAAAATTTTTTTTTCCGTTACAAAATCCGTTGCAAATTTGAGACGGATATTTGCTACTAAAATCTGTTTCTAAAGCTATTTTTTTCCGTCATAAAAATTGTAATGAAACAAAAAAAAATAATTTTTTCTACGGTTTTTGCATTGGATTTTGCAACTGATTTTTTCCGTTACAAAATTTTGTAACGGAAATTACGATACAATTTTCATCACAAAGAATTAATTTATTTAAATTAAAAAAAAATCAAATTCTATAGTTTGTGACAGAATTTTGGTAGAAAATTCCGTTTCAAAATAAGTTACAACAAAATTTGTAACTAAAAATTCCGTCTGTAATTTTATTTTTTTTGTCACAACAAATATATTATTAAAACAATATAAAAATTAAAATTATAATTTGTGACAAAATTCTGTCCCAAATTCTGTCAAAAAATTGTGACAAAAAAATCAACATTTAAATTATTATTTCATAACTATTGAAATTGTTGAATTTCATTAAAAAACAATTAATTTTGTAAGCTAAAATCTAATTTCCAAATACACCTAAAATTGAATCCAATTAATTTACAAGAAATATAGTTTAACAAAAAGATATACATTTAATATATACATAGTTAAACAAAAACCTTAAATATATATACATCTAATATTCACAAAATATGTACTGACATCCATAAACATTATATTAAATTCGGAAATATATACTATATTGAAATACAAAAACATGAAGTCGTATAACATCGTAGCGCTTCATGAAAATGATCTTTGCTTCAAAATCGAACACCTATAACAAAATAAATTGTTTTGTTAAATACGATTTAACAAAAATTCATACAATTAATATATATTCTACTCACACACAAACATAAACAATTAATATATATTCTACTCACACACAAACATAAGCAATTAATATGTATTCTACTCACTTTGGGAAAGTTAGTCGAAATGGAACATTGATGTAATGTATGAATATAATTAACATTCTCAATCCTTTACAACAAATGATAATAGTTATCAATGCTTATAAAACTTGAGGAACCTCAAATTGCAGTAGCTATACCAGTCCTATGTTTCTCTAGACAACTTAAAGGTTGGTCAAATGACTACCTAACCTCCAACAACAACTAAATATATATTTTAAAGGCTGCTAAAACAGAAATGAAGGAAAACCAATCCTCAACGATAGATACCAAGAAATCAAAAATTATGTTGCAATGGTAATCTTCGTCATAACCAAAACGTTCGATCCTTGCTCAAAGATAAAAACGCAGAACTTCTATCAAAACTAAAATGCAAAAAGGTTGATTATTATCTTACGTTATTTGACTTTAGTCATGAAATCAATTTACAAATCAAGGTTGTTTGTACAGATTTGATGATTATCTTACTTTGTTTGTACCATTCAAAAATACCAAATCAATTTACAAAATCTTTACCATAAACAACACTAGTGCTCTCCACAAATATGGGTGAAAAGCTCAACATAGCCGCACTTAATGCAGTAAAAAATGATTCAAAAAAATATGAAAATTGCAAATTAAAAAACCTAATCTGTATGAATTTTTCTCTAAACTCAGGAAATCCTAAGTATGCAAATCAGCTGCTGTCCTGCAGCTGGTGCACCACCAGCTGCTGTCCTGTGGCAGCAGGTGCACCACCAGCTGCAGGACAGCAGCTGGTGCACCACCAGTATGTCTTGAATCAACAAAAAAAAATCTGAAATTCATTTACAATGATGAAGCAAATCAAGAAAGAATTAATAAAACAACTAAAAATACAATTCATTTTATTGCAACTATAAAAAACTCACTTTCTAATAGGAGTATTAGAAATAAAAATGCAAAATCCTAAGTATGCAAATCAGCTGCGAGATCCATTGATAATTTCATGTATATAAAGAAGCTAAAATAAAAAAAATTAATGAATTAAAAGCATTTAAGGCAATTATACCGTTATAATACATGATGTGCTAACACAATCTGACTTTAACAGCATACCCAAATAAACCAAGCTCTCCTAAACATAGAAAAAATAGAATATTAGTGGAATAACACACCAAAATCTGAATTACGTGTAAATAGAAAAGCAATCCAGTTTTCAAATACATTAAACTGAAATTAAAGGAAAACAGCATGAGATCAAAGGCAAATTATAGAATTAGAAGAGATGAAAACAATTATTTTATATATATATATATATATATTTGACTACATTTAATTTATAGTCAAATTTTCTTTTCCATTTGCCAAATTTTTTTACTTCACCCTCTTTACGTTGGTCATGCCTTTAACCCAAACAACAATACACCTATGCCTTACTGCTAGAGTCACCACATACGTTAATTCTAACATGCGCAAGGCTAAATGAATTAACTCACCTGAATGAGAGAGACAAGGAGGATTCATCTGGTGTGTGAATTCCATTTTGATCAGGAGTAAGTAATGGCCAAAAAACTGGAATGAAAAGAACCGACAGCCCATTAGATGCAAACACTAGGTCCAAACAAAGAAGAAAAGCAAATAAAACTAGTGAACAGTTCTACTTAAAAGTACAACAAGTTTGTAGTGTTAAATAAAGCATCAGGGGCTAGCAAAAATCAATTATAACCGAATAAATTAACCAAAATTGATTAATTTGATTCGGCCTACTTGGTTTTGGTAAACATCAGTTAGGAACATAGGTTATTTCAACTATTCCAGTCGGTTTGTGGTTACCAAAATTAGGAACCAAATTAACCAATTACTAATATAATAGATTTTTTTAATAATATATGAAATATAAAATATACCCTTAAAAAACCTAATACCCATTCTTCATTTCTTTGTTTCATTTTTTCCTCCCATCTTTGCCTCTGCAGGCTCTTGCTTCTCTGCTTACTTGCTCCTTTCTTCCTCTTGCGGTACCAGAATAACGTTCAGAACAAAAATCTGTTTCTCAAATGAAATTGCTTTATGAAATTGGAGGATCATAAGAATTACCTGATTGCTCTGGATGATCTTTTAGCCTAGGACAAAACAGTATATCCTGCATTATGAAGTTCAGAAGTTAGCCATATTTCTGTAATGGTAAAAAATCAGATCCACATCAAAGATATATAACAGCAACAAGCAACTCTTTTGAGTCTAGCACTGCAGAACTCACCTCTTCCATATCTTGAGAGACATTACGGACCACCTCTGCAGGAAATAAATAAGTCAGATTCTTAATGAAAAATAAAATTATAAGCAAATCCTTAGACCTGGCAGAAATAGAATCCAAACAAAGATGATACAAAAGAAATGTTTCTGATAAATGGAAATTATTATCCATAAAATCTTGTAAATGGACCTTCCAGAACATTATGTTTTTATTGAAGATGCTTAAAAGCAGATATACATTCTGGATTAGTGCTGACAAAGTTTTAAAATATAACACTGAAAAGCATACAGTTGGTCAAGAGAACTAAATAGCTTGAAGAATAACCCTTTTTAAGTGGAAAAAACAGACATTGTTTCTAGGTTCATCTACTTCCATCTCTCCATGAATGTCTAATCCTCTGCCTTGCCAGCTATTTGAAGTAAGCACCAAATCTTAAGTTCTAACTTCTAAGACAATTCCATGTTTTAATTAATCTAATTACATGGGTGCCTTTATTTCCTTGTAAGGTTGTATCTTCTACCTTCCAAGCTATTCAACACCATGATTTCACTATCACCCACACATAACCGAAACCCTTAAAGTTCACTACACTCAATTCTACTTCAAACCACAATCACGAACCTCATTTACTCCTCTAATACAGCCATGAACAAGAAATTAAAGTGCATAAAACAAGTGCTGGAAATTTACCTGTTCAAGAACAAATTTTGTCAACACAGAACAACCCACTTATGGTGGTTTTTGGCTAAGCTTTTTGGATGGTTTAGAAGCTTTTGAGATGGGGATTAAATCCTATGAAGAAACCTAAGTGGATTAATGGAGGAAAACGTAAGTTCTACGTGGCCAAACGTGAAAGACACGAGGAGAAAAGAGAAGAAAACGCAGAGCAGAAACGGGAAACAAGGCAGAATGGGTGAGGGCTGTAAGGAACGTGGTAAAAGGCTTGTGTTGTCTTCTTTTTATTGGTTATAATTATATTTTTTTTTATTTATAAAATCTAATTTAATTCCAAAAGGTCTAAATTGCTCACTTAAATATCCTAAAATTATAAACTTTGCCACTACACAGTACAATTTCTGTCAAGTCAGATTTCAAATTTAAATTTTCATTTATTTTATTTATTTCTTAAGTCAAATTAGTCAAAAATTGACCAACTTTGACCAGCCCTATTATAAATTAAATACTACAGAATCCTGTGCCTTAACTCTCAACAGATGCTACAAGTTTGTACAATATTAAAGTAGCATTAACTTGTCTTTAATGATTGGAGCTTGGCGAGATGGCTATAGTTGCAACTAAATCAAAGATTACTAAAAAAAGTCAAAAGAGAAAAAGTGAACCAAGATTCACAAAACTATAGAAGAGAACATTTATCTATTTTCTCATATGTAATTACCCCATATAAAGTACCCTCACGTAATCCATTATTTAAAACATTTATCTGAGTTCTACACAAATTGATGTAGATCCATCAAACATAGAATAAAAACCAATAGTGTATCAGCATAATCAAGAATCAAAAAATTTAAAAGCAAACCCACCAATAGAAATAGCTAAAAGCCTGCCATAACCCAATGCATCTTCCTGAAGTTTGCCATGAAACTGAAATAAAATACTTAAATAACATTACTTACCCAATGACATTACGTCCTAAAAACGAATGACATAAGAAAAGATCAACTAGATTAAGACAAACCCATTAAGATAAATGGCTATAGAATCCAGTGCTAAATGCCTATTCAACGAAGAAAACAAAAAAGAAACGATGGCCTAAAGCAAAAACAATTACAAAAAGGATAATGACAGCGACAACGGGCCAATAATTCACGAAAGATTGTTACCTTGCGAAATTAAAAGGTAAGAGCAGATCTGGGTGGCTTATATGCGAGTGGCTGCAATGTATCTCTCAATTCATAGCCAGGTTCATCTTGAACAATTGATTCAATGGAAAAGTTCTCCCCTGATGCATGAAACGAAGGAAACTGAGAATTGCAAATTCACTTAATTTTGCTTCTAGAATTTAAAGTTATGACTTATGAACCTAAAATATATATTTTACAAAATAAAAATTAACTATACAAAACAAATAAATAAAAACCCATTTATACCAAATGTGTTGGGAAGGGAGCAGGGACTGTCGATGCCGGATCTGGTAAGAAGAGGGGCCAGTGGCAGCAGCTTCGGCAATAGAGACGGACGACATCAACTTTGGTCAGAGGAGTATCTTGCGGCAGCTGTTCGATAATGCAGGGGAGAGGAGAGGCGCGTAGGTGAGAGGAGAGGAAAGAAGAAGGAACCAGTGCTGGGCGACTGTGCTCGACACCGCGCTAGATTGGTAAGCGAGAGGCCGGAGGTAAGAATTGGGGGTGAGGCGAGGTGCACCCAAGGGAGAGGAGAGGAGAGGAGTGGCGAGGAGCGCAAGGAGGCTAGGCTAGAAGTCTGCGCCAGATCTGGGTGGGTGAGGCCGGCGGGAGGAGTCGGGGTGAGGACAGGTGGGTGAGGATCGGGTTTTTTTTTAGCTCATGAAGTAAAAATGGGCGAGATGCAGACCTTCAAGACCAAAGAAAAAAAATGTAAAATGGGCGGTAAATAAATCTTATGGGGCGGGAATTAATGAAAAATTTTGAGACGGATTTGTAGTAGCAAAATCCGTCTCAAACTTTTAGTATATTTTTATATAAATTTAATAATATTATTTTATTTAAATGTAAAAATTTTACTATAATTTTTTTATATTTAAATGATATTATTTATAATTTATATATTCTAAAAATTATTATAAAACATTAAACTAAAAAAATATTACGATATTATAGTTTATATTAATATATTAGTTTATATTTTATCTCAAAACATATAAATTCTTTTTTAGAGATTTTGAGGCGGAATTTGCAACGGAAATTCCATCTCAAAATCTCCCAATACATAAAAAAATCTATAGGTTTTCAGACGGAATTTTTCGTCTCAAAATCCGTCTCAAATATTAGAGACGGAATTTGAGACGGAAAATTCCGTCTCAAACCCTTTCCAAAAATAACACAAGGAATATAAAGGTTTTGAGACGGAATTTTCCGTCTCAAATTCCGTCTCTAATATTTGAGACGGATTTTGAGACGGAAAATTTCGTCTCAAACCCTTTCCAAAAATAACACAAGGAATATAAAAGGTTTTGAGACGGAATTTGAGACGGAAAATTCCGTCTCAAACCCTTTCAAGAAATAACAAAAGGAATATAAAGGTTTTGAGACGGAATTTTCCGTCTCAAAATCCGTCTCAAATATTAGAGACAGAATTCCGTCTCAAATCCTTTTCAGAAAAAAAGCAAATAAACGTTTTGAGACGGAATTTTCCGTCTCAAAATCCGTCTCAAATATTAGAGACGGAATTTGAGACGGAAAATTCCGTCTCAAATCCTTTCTAGAAATAACAAAAGCAAAATAAACATTTTGAGATGGAATTTTCTATCTCAAAATCCGTCTCAAATATTAGAGACGAAATTTGAGATGGAAAATTCCGTCTCAAATCCTTTCTAGAAATAACAAAAGTAAAATAAACGTTTTGAGACGGAATTTTCCGTCTCAAAATCCGTCTCAAATATTATAGACGGAATTTGAGACGGAAAATTCTGTCTCAAACCCTTTCAAGATATAACAAAAGGAATATAAATGTTTTGAGACGGAATTTTCCGTCTCAAATTCCGTCTCAAATATTAGAGACGGATTTTGAGACGGAAAATTCCGTCTCAAAATACCTCAACAAAATAGAAAAAACAATATAGGGGTTTTGAGACGGAACTTTTCGTTGCAAAATTCCGTATCAGACTTTAGAGATGGAATTTGCAACGAAAATTCCGTCTCAAAATCCGTCGAAAATTTGGCGGGGATAAACACTATTTGCACTCGCCTTTTTAGCTTCGGAATTTGTGACGGAATTTATTCCGTTGCAAATTTGCAACGATTTTCCATGGAAAATCTGTAGCTAAATTTGTATCTAAAACTTTTCTTTGTTCCGTCACTAATCCGTTGCAAATTCGCATGAACTTGTGACGGAAATTTCCGTCTCAAAAATTCCGTCACTGAAAGTATAATTTCTTGTAGTGGTAACCGCATCTCCTCAAAACAGAATCTATTGTTTATGGTCTGCAGTAGTAGGGATTGAAACATGAGAGTTATTTTGATTAGGTTGTGATCAGAGAATGTGAATGGTAAGTTAGTGACCTGGTGAGTTGGGAAAAGAAAGCACCAATCATCATTTGCAAGAAAACGATCCAATTGTCATTTGACAGTATCAATCCTCACGCGCATTCCACCACGTGTTGGTCCATTATAGCCTAGATCATGAAGTCCACTATCATAACGTTTCCTAGACTTAGGGCGCTAGACATTAAACAAGTTGCCACCAATCTTTTTTAACTTAAGTGTGATTGGTCACCTAAATAACTCTAAGGATTGGTCTATGTTTTAAAGTTTAGAGTTCGGGAGTTCGGTTATGCATGAGAAAAGATTAGCACCCTCATGATGCCCATCTTAAACGGTACCAATTAGTTTTATGATTTTTAGAATTTTAATTTACTAGTCTTTGATTGAATTTTTTATTTAAATATTGGGTAAATTCTTAAGTGCTCTCCATCATTATGAAGGAACTCTTAAGAACTTTTCCCTTACCCCAGAAGTATCAAAAAATCTCATTCGTCTTTTTGAAGAGGCTCCGTCGTCGAATTCATTAAACAATTTTTCCATGCTTTATTTTATTTTTTTTTAATATTAACCATAGAATTATTATATTACATTTTCTTAAATTTTAATACTGTAATTAATATTTTTATTTAATTAATTTAATTTTAATTTATTTTTTATTACTATTATATTTTTATAAATATATTGACCAATCACCTTTAGATTTTCCATCATTCTGGCGAAACCTAAAGGAATCATTCTCACCTAGAAATTTCAAAAATATCAACCGTTCGTGACACTTTGAATTACTTCAGTGGAATAATTTTAATTTATTAAATAATTGTAATTTTATAATAGTTAAATTTTTAGAAATATATTTTTTTATATTTTTTAATATTGAACATCTTCCATGAATTTTTCATTATTTTGATGAAACTCATGAAAAACATCTTCACCTAGGAAATCTAAAATGTCAACCATTCGTGACACCTTAGAATTCCATCATCAGAATAATTTTAATTTTATTAAATAATTATAATTTTATAATAATTAAATTTTTAGAAATATATATTTTAATATTTTTAATATTGAACATCTCCCATGAATTTTTCATCATTCTGGCGAAACCCATGGAAAATATCCTCACCTAAAAAATCTAAAATGTCAACCATTCCTGATAATTCAAAATTCCATCATCAAAATTATTTAGATTTAATTTCTAATATTTATTTATTCAAATTTTATATTTTTTTTTATCCTAATCATTAGTTCTATTGTCGTCATTATTTTATTTTACATATTGTACTACTATCTAATGTCTTATTATATTTTATTTCTATTTAATACTTCCCTTATTTTTTACTATTGAAAACTAAGACACACACCTAACTAAGATAGACATATAAGCTTCTATATACATAATATACAAAAACAATATAGAACACATATCCTCTTTTTTTGCCTTTTTGCAGAAGCTGTTTGGAGAGCCTCAAACTTCAGCTATTGCCCAAGAAGGGTAGGATTCTCTGGTTTCTGGGGATGGTGGGTGGATGTTATTTCAAAACTTCCTTTGTTTGGCTCATTTTGTTGGAAAGGTTTATTGAGTTATGTTTGCTGGCACATTTGGAAAGCTAGAAACATGTTTTTGTTTAAAGGTAAAATGGGAGATCCTGTTCAAGTGTGGCTGAAAGCACTGCAAGATTTTGAGGAATTCTCAGGTAGTTACAGAACGGGAAATGGTATCAATGGCAGCCCCTCGGTGTCCCCTGTATATTGGCAGAAACCACAGGCTCCTTCTCTAAAGCTTAATTGCGATGCTTCATTCGATCCAAAGATACACCGTGCGGGTATTGCAGTTGTTTGTAGGAATTGGGCTGGTGGCGTAGTTGATGGAGAAAACTCTATTATCCAGGCAAGATCGATTGAAGTTACTGAAGCGCAAGCTATTCGTCTGGCCTGTAGGATGATCTCCAAGAGAAATTGGACTCATGCGATTATTGAGTCTGACAATAAAAATGTGATTAATAGTCTGCAACACCCAGATTTAATTAAAGCTTGGGAGACTATGGCTATTGTTGATGATTGTCTCAGGCTTGTGCAGGGATTGAATGTTAGTTTCAACTATGTTTGTAGGGAGGCAAACAGAGTGGCTGACTGGGTTGCTTATTCCACAAGGAATGGACGATGCCCAAATGATTGGGTGTTCTCTCCACCACCACGTCTGGTGGCGTTGCTCTAATTGTAATTCCCATGGATTTTGTTTTAATGAAACGATAAAAAAAAACAATATAGAACACTTTCCTATTTTGGCCAACAGAAGATGTCCGAATCAATTTAATTCGTGAGTTTTCAAGCGTGGCCTAGTGGTTGGAATGATGCACAGAAACTTCAATGGGTTGAAGCAATGGCCTTGAGCTAAGCAAAATGATGGGCTGAAAATTGACTTTTGGATTTAGCCCAATATGGATCCAAGATGTGGGTTGAAATGTTGAGAGCTTGAAACCCAATTAACCTTTAAAATAGCAACCAATATTCTGACACTATTCTAGAAAATTTGACAAAGGTTGTTGCTGGGTATTGTTGCCCTTTACACTCAGTTCAGGACAGCTACAATCGCCAATCCAAGATTCTCCTCCGTACGTCGTCACAATAGTCTGTGCCGCCACTGCCTGTGCTTCTATTGTACACTAGTGCCGCCAGATCCCAGCACTGCTTTGTTGTGGATGTCGCCTGTATGCTACCGTGGGTGCTGCTGCAATCTGAAACTCCTCTCTAAAAGCTTTAGTTCGTCGTGTGACTTAATGCTTGCTACTTTTTATGACTTTTTTCCGAATTCTTCTCCTCCAGAACTAATCCTTGTGCTCAATTCATCTCTTTTTTATTTAAAATTTGTAATTATCTTGTTTATTATATTATCGCTTTTTCTAATTATTATTTATCTGAAAAAGATAAAAGATTATATTTGAAACTAGCCCAACTCTACGCCTTAGTTCAAACAAATTTAATAAGGCCCTAAACCAACAGTCTATTAAAGCTCAATAAACAAAATCTAAATTTTAATTAAACATAATTATAACAAAATTCTAATTATAAATTAGACCTAATTATAATCTAATTTAATTAATTTAGATTAAATTGATAGACCCATTTAATGATTCGGATAAAATATGGTGTCTACAGCAGTCCCTCTTTGCGCATTTTTTGAGAATCAAGAATCGTGCAAAGATAAAGACCGCTATTTTGTCCAAACTTTTTTTCTTTTTTTCTCTTTTTTTTTAACTATATACATTCTGCAATTTTGGAATTTTAACCCTAAAACATGCTTCTCTTACCAAATGCTTTACGACTTTCAAAAAAATAACCTATGCTCCTCTCACCAAAGCTGTTGAGACTTACAAAAATAAACTGTACTCCTCTCTCCAAAGGCATTGAGACTTGAAAAAAATAACCTATGCTCCTCTCACAAAAGGCATTAAAACTTGAAAATAACTTGTGCTCCTCTCACTAGAGGCATTGGAACTTGGAAAAAATAACCCGTGCTCCCTCACTAGAGGCGTTGAGACTTTGAAAACTACTTGTGCTCCTCTCACCAGAGGTATTGAGACTTGAAAAAAATAACCTATGCTCCTCTCACCAGAAGCATCGTGACTTTGAAAAATAACCTTTGCTCCTCTCACCAGAGGCATCAGGACTTTGAAAAATAAGTTGTGCTCCTTTCACCAGAGGCATTGAGACTTGAAAACTAACCTGTGCTCCTCTTTCTAGAGGCATTGGGACTTTGAAAAATAACATATGCTCCTCTCACCAGAGGCATAGGGCCTTTGAAAAATAACCTGTGCTCCTCTCACCAGAGACATTGAGACTTGAAACTTAACCTTTGATTCTCTCACTTAAGGCATTGGGACTTAGAAAAATAACTTGTGCTCCTTTCACTAGAGGCATTGGGACTTTAAAAAAAAATAACCTGGTTTTTTTCTCTTGACCATATACTAGTTCCATTGGACTCAATATCATAGAATGATATTATCTACACAAGATTCATACCAACTAGACTTGAAACCATACAAGATGCTAGCAATCTCATTAAAATTTCATTTCCACAAACCTCTTCATCTTGAATTTTATTTTATCATTTTCATTCAATGTATGCACCCAAATAGTGCACTTGTAAATGTATGTCTCAAATAATGCAACTGCATATGCCCATGCAAACGCAACACTAAACTTCCTTTTAATGCTACTATGAAAGCAATGAGATTAACAACATTCTTACCATAATGTGAATGCCTATAACCTTAATACATGATGCAAATGTAAAAATCATTTTTTAGTTAGAATCTTCATCTCAATATCCAACAAGCTTATTCCCCACATCTTTCATTCCAATTTCGTGGTGTCATCAATTCCTTCCTTCCACTATTCTTGCCTCACATGAGATTGGTGTCATATTGATATGGAATCAATCTTTATTTTTCATATTCTTACCCCAAATGACGTTGGCATTATCATCCCTTTATATTTCCTTCAAGGTAATGCAAACACCTTTTTTATTTTTGAAATGACCTTACAATACATTATTCAATTTCAATTAGAACAAAAACAAGATGAATAAGATATGAACAAGAAGGTATATTTATTTGAATGACAAGTGCACATTTTCAAGAATTGAGAGGGATAAGTGCAAAAGCAATGGCTAGTGAGTCACAAATAATGAATATCCAGACAACTATAAACCCATTATCACAGAACTTGCCTTGGATGCCTCATTAGTGGATGTCCATAATCTTCCAAGAACCTTTAAATCAAAGCTTTGCCTCCTTCACTGTGAGACGCTCCTTTTTGATTTCTACTTTTAGCCACCTTTTCAATCTTTGGCTCGGTTATTCTTTTTTATTCAAGCCGACTTTTCAAGTTTTCAACTTGATTTTTTTTTAATTTAAGTTGTCTTTTTAGGTTTTCAACTTGATTTTGAATTAAAGTCGTCTATTCAGGTTTTCAACTTGAATTTTTTTTTTGAATTAAAGCCGCCTTTTCAAGTTTTCAACTTGATTTTTTTTTAATTCAAGCCGCCTTTTCAGGTTTCAACTTGAATTTTTTTTAGGCATAGTATTTCTTCACAACATCTGAATTTATTAGATTTAGTAAATCATCTCTATGCATTTCACTAGGCAATAACACCCCCTACAAAAGCTTTCTTCACTACATAAAGGCCTTCCCAATTTGGTGCCCATTTTCCACAAGGATCTGGCTGATTGGGTAGAATATTCTTTAAAACCAATTCCCCTTCCTGAACACGTCTACGATGAACTTCTTATCATGTGCTCACATCATCCTCTTCTGATACAATTGTCTGTGACAAACAGCTTGAACCTTTTTTCCTCGATCAAATTTAGTTGTTCACATCGACAACAAACCCATTTAGCTTATTCTAATTCAACCTCCATCAATACTTGTGGTGACAAGATTTCTACCTCAGTGGGTAACACTACCACCATTCTGTACATAAATGAAAATGGGATGGCCTTAGTAGATGTATGAAATGAGGTAGATAAGCATGCAAAGCAAATGCTAACTTTTCATGCTAGTCTTTATATGTTTTCACCATCTTTCTAATGATCTTCTTTATATTCTTGTTGGCTACCTCTACTGCCCCATTCATCTTTGGATGATGTGGTGCTGAATTATAGTGTTTGATTTTGAACTGATTGCACACTTCTTCTATCATCGTGCTATTTTGATTAAGTGCATTATTTGAAATGATTCTTTCTAGAAGACCATAACGACATATTATCTCTTTCTTGATAAACCTACATACCACAGCTTTTGTCACACTAGCATATGAAGTCGCTTCTACCCATTTTGTGAAATAATCAATGACCACAAAGATGAAACGGTGTCCGTTTGAAGCTTTTGGAGTACTAGGTCCAATGACATCCATGGCCCACATAGAAAAAGGCTAAGGGATAGCCATTACATGTAAAGGCAATGGACGAGCATGCATCTTGTCTGCATATATTTGGCATTTATGGCACCTTTTGGCATACTTAATACAATCACCTTCCATGTCATTCAATAATACCCTGCCCTCATAATTTGCTTAGCCATTCTCTGATTGTTAGCATGGGTCCCATAGACTCCTTCATGAACTTCTTTAAGAATTCTTATAGCTTCAATAGCGTCTACACACCTCAAGAGCAGTTGATCTTTTCCTTTCTTGTACAAGACTTCACCATCTAAAAAGAAGTTCATCACTAGTCTTCTCAACGGTCTCTTATCATTTTTAGAGATTGGATCCGAGTATTGTTTATATTTTAGATATATTAAAATATCATAATACGATGTTTTTCCATCAATTTCCTCTTCTACATTACAACAATGTGTATGAGACTCTTGTATTCTTAGGTTAATAGGATAAATTTCAACATTGGAATTTACTTTGAACATTGTAGCTAAGGTGGCCAGAGCATCAGCCATTTGGTTCTCTTCCCAAGTTAAATAACTTAATTGAATTTCCTAAAATTGTTCAATCAACTTAACTATGAAGTCATGGTAGAGAAGTATTTAAAATCCCCCATCTCCTAATCTCTTCGCAATTGGTAGATTACTATAGTTGAATCACCATAAACTTCTATTTTCTTAATTTTCTTTTCAATAGTAGCTTGAAGTCTTATGACGCAAGCTTCGTATTTTGCCACATTGTTGCTGCAATCGAAATTTAATCTTGTAGTGAATGGGCATTGATCTCCTTTTGAGGATATCAAGATCATCCCATTGCCATGCCCCAAGGCATTTGATGCACTATCAAAGTACATCTTCCATGTATCCTTTTCTACATAATCTTCACTAACTTGCAGGACAGCCATTAAGTCTTCATCTAGGAAGTCAAATTTTATGGGCTCAAAATCTGCTAAAGCTCGCTCTGCAAGGAATTCAACAATGGCACTGCCTTTGATGGCTTTTTCTGACACATACACAATATCATACTCAGAAAGCAATACCTACCATCTTGCTATTCTTCCAAATAAAGCTTCTCAAAGATGTACTTGATAAGATCCAGCTTTAGGATCAACCAAGTCTGAGTCTATGAGCTACCTAGGCCAAAGCACAATACATCTTTTCCAAGGATGAATACTTAGATTCATAGTCAATAAACTTTTTGCTCAAGTAATAAATTGCCTTTCTTTTCTACTTGCAGCATCATGTTGCCCCAGTACACATCCCATGGATTTTTCATACATCGTTAAGTAGAGGATGAGAGGCCTTCATGGAATAGGTGGGACCAATACTGGTGGATTTGAGAGGTACTCCTTAACCTTATCAAAAGAAGCCTGATAGTCTTCATCCCAATTTCCCATATCATTCTTTCGTAGGAGTTTGAAAATTGGATCACATATGGCCATTAATTGAGAAATGAAACGGGCAATGTAATTCAATCTTCCAAGAAAACCCCTTATTTCTTTCTGAGTACGTGGCGAAGGCAAGTTTTGAATAGGATAGATTTTGTCTGGATCTACTTCGATGCCTCTTTCACTAACAATAAATCCCAACAATTTTCCAAAAGTTGCCACAAACGTGCACTTAGTGAGATTCAACTTGAGTTGAAACTTTCTTAATCTTTCAAATAACTTCCTAAGGTTAACCACATGATCCTTTTCTTTACGGGATTTGGCAATCATATCGTCCACGTATACTTCTATCTCCTTGTGCATCATATCATGGAATAAAGTCACCATAGCTCTTTGATAGGTTGCCCTCGCATTCTTCAATCCAAATGGCATGACTTTATAATAGAAAGTCCCCCACAGTGTGATGAATGTAGTTTTCTCCATATCATCTTTATCCATCTTGATCTAATTGTAACTGAAAAGCCTTCCGTGAAAGAGAATAAGGAGTACCTAGCTGTATTGTCAACAAAAGTATCGATATGTGGAAATGAAAAGTTATCTTTGGGCTAGCCCTATTCAGATCTCTGTTATCAATGCACATTCATACTTTCCCATCTTTTTTCGAAACAGGGACAATGTTTACTACCTATTGAGGGTATCTTGCCACTTCTAGAAAACCATCATCAAATTGCTTTTTAGCTTCTTCTTTTATCTTTGAAAGCTTGTTTGGCTTCATTCTTCTCAACTGTTGTTTGACTAGTTTACATTCTGGTTTTAGAGGTAATTGTGTACCACAATATCTGTGTCTAAACCAGGCATGTCTTGATATGACCATGCAAATACATCCTTGAACTTATGGAGCAAATTCACCAAATTCTTTCTTGTAGAAGATGAGATGGAAGTTTTGATCTTGACTTCTTTGTTGACTTCTTCATCCCCTAAATTGATAACTTTAGTAGGTTCCTTATTAGGCATAATTTGTTTTTCTTCTTACTCTACTAATCTCAATAAATCGGGGAGGCAAAGCACAATCATCAGAATTCTCATCTTCATTAACTTCACCCATATAACTAAACCTCTCAAAATCAAATCCTAGATCATCATTATAATTGTTTATGCATTCAACATTTGGATACTTGGCATTGGGCAAAAAATAGGAAAATATATAGAAGTGTATGGCAAAAAGAAATGAATGCAAAAGAGCAAATGGAAAGGGATATGAACAAATGCATCATGCTTTTATTTTATTGAAATTGAATAAATACCGCATATAAGATCTCTAATGCTTTTAGGCATAAGCATTGAGAAAGGATTTATGACATTACTTTGAAGAAGATTTATAGACAATAGGGATCTCAATGACACTCTAATTCTTCAACTCAAAACCTGATGGGCAAGGGCATACTTCCAACATCTTGGTGTTCTCCTCAATCTCTTTTTTATGTACCATCTGGATAGAAAGTTCTTCAAAAGCCTTCTCCAATGCAAAATTATTCACCTCAGGATAGATATATCTTGTTGAATGGAAGGTATCATATAAATGAGTGAATACCATTGGTTCAGTTTCCAAATCTTCCTCGTTGAAAGCAGGCATCCTTTTCTTCCTCTTTTCTTCGTCAAACTTCCTCATCTCAACTCCCCTTTTCTTCCTCTTTTCTTCGTCAAACTTCCTCATCTCAACTCCCTTTGGCTTATAACCTAAGCCAAACCTACCCTTTTTTATGAAGGCTTTCACTAGCATCTTGATTCCTTGTAGCCTTTTTCCTAAACCTAACCCAGCACGGCATCCCCTTCATACAATCTGACAAACACCTGCTTTAGTAACCTTGAACAATTATGGCACAGGCACACTAGATCCTTCTCCAACAAAGGTGGCATTAACCAACTCTAAAGACCTGAAAGAACATTCAATGGCATTTTTCACAATTTCCACATATGGTGTTAACAAAGAGGTCGTGGCAATCATATCCTTTTCAGTATCCACACTCACCAAGCGTTCATTTATGATGAATTTAATCTTTTAATGCAAAGTTGAAGGGACTACACCAGCTTGATGAATCCATGGCCTTCCTAAAAAGGCAGAGTGATATCCATCAGTATGAACTCAACGTCGAATACATGTAGCCCAATTTGGATAGGCAATTCAATCTCCCCTATTATCTCTCGATGAGTACCATCAAAAGCTTTGACTATTGTATGGCTTCTTCTCATATGAGACTTATCAACCAGTAACTTAGACAAAGTAGCCATCGGTATAACATTTAGAACTGAACCATTGTCAATAAGGACTCCTAGTAGGATATTATTGCGTCTAAAACCTATACCGCAAGTACACGGGTCGCGACAAGTAATAAAGAGTGAGTAGAGTATCGTTCCCACGAGGATTAGTTAGAATTGATATAGCTAAGTACTAAAATTGGTCATTCTAGGTTTCTTCAAGCAATTGAGCATTTTTTTTTTAGAAGTCAATTAACTACTAATTAAACTAAAACCATTTAAATGTAATAAACTAATTAACTAAATAATAAACTAAATTAATAAACAGATTTAATATACTACCAACAATTAAAACTAACAAAACAAACTTTAAAGCTACCAGCCCTTCCCACGCCTACCACGTCTTCAACTCTGCCATGCCACTAAGCCTGCTGCACACTGTCACGCCTTCAACAGAGAGCCACGCCACATAGCCTTGCAAGAACTGCCAACTGCTCACGTCTCCACTTGCCATGCGTCCCCTGCTATCCACGCCAAACATCCACCTGTATTGAACCATCAAGCAAATCGCACAAAGGCTCGCCACGCTCTAGCTTCAATGATTCCACAGCAGTTCACTCACCCAGCAACTACAGCAATTCAACGCCGATGCTCCTGCTTTAACCTTGCCACGTTCAGCGCCTAACAGCAGTAAGAAGCCACGTTCTGCCCCTGCCACACTTCAGCTTTGTTTACGTTAGAAGCTTCTGCATCCAAGCTTCAGCAAAGTAGGAACACGCAGCAAACTTGAGCATAGAGAACACAACACAGCTCCTATAGAAACGTAATGCAACAAAGTAAAGAACAGAAACAAAAAATGTAGAAAACAGAGACGCAAAGAACTAGGGATAAAGAAAAAGAAAAAAAAAACGAAACAAAGTGCAATGTGTTAACGAAGAAAACAGAATCGTGAAAATAGAAAAGGGTAAAAATTTGCAATGTATAATCTTTAAATTAGAAACTGAAAGTTAAATAACAACTAGAAGAAAACTAAAGCATGAAAGATCAAAATAAAGCCTTAAATAATAACAGAAACAGAGCATAGGAAAAAGTAAATAAAAGCTGTCCTTTATTTAATCTAATTAAGTACGAAAGACTCAGTTTTTTAAAGTAAACTTTGAAAAAGTTATTCAAAATTTAATTGAAATCTAAAACTAAACAGGAAGAAACTAAAAACTAGGAACAACATAGCTAATCGAGAAGAACTTTGGCTGCTGTCACCAGCCACGATCCGTCCGTTTTTAAGCCTATTCTATTGCTGCAAATTAAATCCTAAAACATTTAATCCTAAACTAGAGAAAGTAGTAAATAAATTTGCAGTAAAGGTTGAAGAAGATTGCTGCTGTCACCAGCCTCCTCCACCCACTTCCTCTCTTGCGGCAGCTTAATCTCTTTTATTCACTAGGGTTCTTCAAGGGCTTTGGCCATTAGTCTCTCGGGCTGGACTCTCATTTTTCTTTTGTGCTTGTTGAAATCAACTTCAATGAATATGTTGTGGGCTTGCATGAAGAGATGTCAAGGTTTGTGAGTTGGACTTGAAATGTTTTAGGCTTGTGAGTTTTGGTATTTAAGATGGGCTTAAATAATGTTTGGGTTTTATGTGAGAATGAGATATGTTTAAGTGGATTATAATGGGGTAATGGTTAAAGGTTTTTTTTATTTTTTTAAAGGGTTTGGAAAATTGGTTTAGGTAAGGTTTATGGTTAAAAAAAAATATAATTTAGGGGTAAGGTGGTAGGAATTGAGTTTGGGGTTTGGGTAAGTTTAGGGGTTTAATGATAAGGTTAAGTTGAGGGTTTAAACACCAAATCCAACCATTTTTCCTTGACTTTCTTGTCATCTTCTTGATTTCTTCATCATTCTCGAATTTCCTACACATAAAAACAATTTAGTTAAATTGGGAAGAAATTACATTAAAATTTCAAATTTTAATTAAATTTTTGTGCAATAAAATACTCTAAAAATGTATATTTTAGAGACTTATCACACCCCCAAACTTAATATTTTGCTTGTCCTCAAGCAAAACAATCTCAAAATATGCTAGAGATAACATGTACTTAATAGATATACTCCTCATATACACCTCATAAAAAGAGTACTGATTTAATCTAAGGAAAGTCAAAATTATTAATTAACATAGTTTCCTCCAATCACATGCCCAACTCCTAATTAGATTCTCCATGTGTGTGTGAAGTGTCCATCACATATCAAAGCATACATATCCGGATGAGATTCTACAAACATGAAAAAGCAAAGTCCCTAAAGCATGAACAATCCCATAAGTTTGCTTTTCACTTCTCTCTCCACTAATGTAGCCATACTCAATCAAGAATCAATAGGACTTCAATAAGCTTGTAATGTAAGGCTAGGGTAAAGGTATGATAAAAGTCAATTTAGGCTCAACAACCCCAAATCATGCATTACACTCTAGGATCTTTATGTTTCGAGCTTCAATTAACTCCCCCAAACTTAGTTTCTTCTTACTTTATTATACACCTTATTCTATTTTTGTATTTTTCTCATTTTTCATTCATTTTCTTTTTCTTTTTGAATTTTCTATTTCTCTATTTTTTTTCTTCTTTCCTTTCTTTTTTTTTTTTGGCTAACGGAATTTAACTTGTAGGTGTATAAACAGAGATAGGCTAATTTAGCACAGAGGAGTGACTAAGGACAAATATGTACAAGGTTAGCTTGAAAAGCTCAAACGATCCAAGGATGGCCTAAATCATTACCATGGGCTAAAAATTTCGCCTCGAGAGGAGATCAAACAAATTCTAAGATATGCTCACAACTTCAAAGACAAATGCAATCCTATATTCACATAATCCTTCTCTAAAGATGCATTCAAATCCATGATCAAGACATAGTGCATAAAGATGGAAAAATCATAATCAGAACAAGGCAAATTCAAGGAATTCAACTCATGCTTCTCAATAATCATGCTTTTCCAAAGATCAGAATCAGACTCAATCAAAATCTCAATCATGGGGAAATGGGAAATAACCAAATCAAGCACAATATATCTCAAGGCAAAATATTTAAAGCCCAAAAAGTTTGAAAATTTTTAAAATTTTTTGAAAAAATTTAGCTCAAATTTCCTTCCCCCCAAACTTGAAGTGCACATTGTCCTCAATGTGTAAGTGATTCAAGAATTAAGAAAAGATAGAAGGAAACTCCCCTAAATTTTCTGTTGAAGCTCAATTGCATGCCTAAAAAGGTGTCCTTACTGCTCCCCCAAACTTAGACTCCAAGCCCACAAAATAGAAAGAAAAAGAAAATCAAAGCTAATACTAACACTAAAGCTAATAAAAGAAAGAAACAACTAATAAACTACTAAAAAGCTAAGGTTGCCTCCCTAGAAGCACTTGATTTATAGTCATCAGCTTGACTATCTCTGTCATCCTTCAAGGTGGTTTGAATGGTCTGAAAATGGATCGATGCACATAGCGCACCACCATGGAAGGTGACTCCATCAGATACTTTGTTTCACAGAACTTAACTCCACAGTTCTCTAAGATATAACCTTCTTCATTCTCGTGTGGAAAGTTCCATGAAGAAACAATGAATGATGCCTCTCGATGTTTCTTGTCAACCTCTGGGACTTGGACTTCAATCTCAAACCTTTCCTCTTGGACTTCTTCCTCACCCTCACTATTCTCCATTTCTTTTTCAACAATCACACTTTCACTTTTAATAAGCTCGGGTGGTGTAGGCTTTTCAACTTCTTCACTCAACACCTCTTGATGTAGTGCTTGCAGAGGAGCTTGAGGAAAAAGGTAACATGTTTCCATAAGCTCCAAAGAAGGTGATGAAAGCTTCTCGTAGTTGCTTGAAGAATAGCATGGATGACTCACCCAACTCAAACTTATAGGGCAATTCTCGGTGACATGACTCCCTTCGCATATCTCACAGGAAATAAAAGGACTCATGTAAACTTTTTCGGACAAGATGACTTCAGGAGAAGACAAGGTTTCAATAAGATCAAGCTCTTAACTATTGTCGATCTTCCCCAGTGTATCTTTCTTATATTGCCATTGGAATTCGTTAGAAGCCATTAAATCTATCAACTTATATGCTTCTTCAACAGATTTCCCCATAAGAGCTCCACCCGCTGCCGCATCAATCACTACTCTCGATGGATCACCCAAACCATTATAGAAAGTTTGAATTTGTAACCATAGGGGTAATCCATGAGAAGGACATCTCCTGATCAAGTCCTTAAATCTTTCCCATGCTTCACAAAAAGACTCGGAGTCATATTACTCGAAGGATAAAATTTGATTCCTCATCTTCGCCATATACTCAGGTGAAATGAATCTAGCTAAGAACTTATGAGCTAGATCATTCCACGTACATATAGAATGATGAGGAAGTGATCACAACCAATCTTTGCCTTGTCCCGGAGTGAGAATGAGAAGAATCTCAGTCAAATGGCATCATCAAAAACACCATCGTACTTGCATAAGTCACATATCTCCAAGTATTTGACAAGATGAGCATATGGATCTTCACCAGGCAAACCTCCAAATTGAACTGAATTCAAGATCATTAGGATGAAGTCTAGCTCAATCTCAAAGCTATTAGCTTCGATTTCGAGCTTCCTAATGCTTGAATGTATCGTGGGTACACGAGGCATAATGTAGTCTCCCACGGTTCTGGGCTCTGCCAAATTCGCCATGGTACCTCACAAAGTAACAGAATTAAAATATTAGGAAGGAGAAATATTTACAAAAATAAGAAAAAGAAAAGGCTTGAACTAAACCTAGGCATGATTGATTCTAATCTTAACTAAAAACAACCTAGACTAATCCCCGGCAACGGCGCCAAAAACTTGTTGCGCTCTAAGACCAATACCGCAAGTGCATGGGTCGCGACAAGTAATAAAGAGTGAGTAGAGTATCGTTCCCACGAAGATTAGTTAGAATTGATATAGCTAAGTACTAAAATTGGTCATCCTAGGTTTATTCAAGCAATTGAGCATTTTTTCTAGAAGTCAATTAACTACTAATTAAACTAAAACCATTTAAAGGTAATAAACTAATTAACTAAATAATAAACTAAATTGATAGACAGATTTAATATACTACTAACAATTAAAACTAACAAAACAAACTTTAAAGCTGCCAGCCCTTCCCACGCCTACCACGCCTTCAACTCTGCCATGCCACTAAGCATGCTGCATACTGTCGCGCCTTCAGCAGAGAGCCACGCCACATAGCCTTGCAAGAACTGCCAGCTGCTCACGTCTCCACTTACCATGCGTCCCCTGCTATCCACGCCAAACATCCACCTGCATTGAACCACAATGCAAATCGCACAAAGGCACGCCATGCTCTAGCTTCAACGATTCCACAGCAGTTCACGCACCCAGCAGCTACAGCAATTCAACGCCGATGCTCCTGCTTTAACCTTGCCACGTTCAGCGCCCAACAGCAGTAAGAAGCCACGTTCTGCCCCTGCCACACTTCAACTTTGTTTACACTAGAAGCTTCTGCGTCCAAGCTTCAGCAAAGTAGGAACACGTAGCAAACTTGAGCTTAGAGAACACAGCACAGCTCCTATAGAAACGTAATGCAACAAAGCAAAAAATAGAAACAAAAAATGCAGAAAACAGAGACACAAAGAACTAGCGATAAAGAAAAAGAAAAAAAAACGAAACAAAGTGCAATGTGTTAACGAAGAAAACATAATCGTGAAAATAGGAAAGGGTAAAAATTTGCAATGCATAATCTTTAAATTAGAAACTGAAAGTTAAATAACAACTAGAAGAAAACTAAAGCATGAAAGATCAAAATAAAGCCTTAACTAATAACAGAAACAGAGCATAGGAAAAAGTAAATAAATGTTGTCTTTTATTTAATCTAATTAAGTAAGAAAGACTCAGTTTTTAAAGTAAACTTTTAAAGAGCTATTCAAAATTTAATTGAAATCTAAAACTAAACAGGAAGAGACTAAAAATTAGGAACAACACAGCTAATCGGGAAGAACTTTGGCTGCTGTCACCAGCCACTATCCGCCCGTTTTTAAGCCTATTCTATTGCTGAAAATTAAATCCTAAAACATCTAATCCTAAACTAGAGAAAGCAGTAAATAAATTTGCAGTAAAGGTTGAAGAAGATTGCTGCTGTCACCAGCCTCCTCCACCCACTTCCTCTCTTGTGGCAGCTTAATCTCTTTTATTCACTAGGGTTCTTCAAGGGCTTTGGCAATTAGTCTCACGGGCTAGACTCTCATTTTTCTTTTGTGCTTGTTGAAAACAACTTCAATGAATATGTTGTAGGCTTGCATGAAGAAATGTCAAAGTTTGTGGGTTGAATTTGAAATGTTTTAGGCTTGTGAGTTTTGGTATTTAAGATGGGCTTAAATAATGTTTGGGTTTTATGTGAGAATGGGATATGTTAAAGTGGATTATGATGGGGTAAGGGTTAAAGGTTTTTTTTTAATTTTTTTAAAGAGTTTGGAAAATTGGTTTAGGTAAGGTTTATGGTTTAAAAAAATATATATATAATTTAGGGGTAAGGTGGTAGCAATTGAGTTTGGGGTTTGGGTAAGTTTAGGGGTTTAATGATAAGGTTAAGTTGAGGGTTTAAACACCAAATCCAACCATTTTTCCTTGACTTTCTTGCCATCTTCTTGATTTCCTTATCATTCTCGAATTTCCTACACATAAAAACAATTTGGTTAAATTGGGAAGAAATTACATTAAAATTCCAAATTTTAATTAAATTTTTTTGCAATAAAATACTCTAAAAATATATATTTTAGAGACTTATCAAATATGATCTTTGCATCTGGTAGTTATATGTAAAGCCTTAGTGCTGCCTCTTCCATCAGGTGAAATCTTGTCATTACTAAATGAGATAAAATTATAAACTGTGATGTTTCCCACTAATCTATCCAACCTTTCCATCGAAATATTATGAGCCACATGTGCTTCATTGAGTACCTTTAATAAGGCATTCCTATGCGGCTCTACATTCAACAGCAAAGATAGCATTGTTATGCGAGCTAATAATTTATTCAGTTACTCCACAACACTGTACTCGCTATGCTTGATGAATTTTACGAATTCACAAGCCTTCCTTTTTGTTACAGATTACTTATGTTCTGCATATACTACTATCTTTCCCTTGTCATTTTCCAACGGAACCTCTTCAATCTCCTTCTCTTTCTGGGATATCAGCATTTAGGGTGTGTAACAACGACCACTACGACTTATCCCATGTTCACCTGTTAAATTCCCAGAAGTTGTAATACTATTGATGTCCGACACATTTTCGATTATGATACTGCAATTATAGTTCCATGAAACTGCTTGATCATCCTTTTATAAGAATGATTTTGGAACTTTGATGGTGACCTTGGGAACCATTGGAGCAGTATTAAGTGCTAATTTCTTTTTATAAAATATAATCACTAGCTCTATTCATTCAAAAGGGTAATCCTTTTTCAAATCTTCTTTCATAGTAACAACGACATCTTCCTCCATTTCCTCATAAAATTTTATTGTACCTTCATTCATCATCATCATATGTACTTTCTTACGAAGTTGTTCACAAAATAGAACAGTATGTCCAACTAACTGTCCATGATACTTGCAAAAGCTTTCCTCATCCTTCTTTCCTTCAACTTCCAGTCCCATATTAGCAGGCTGAATTATCTTTGCTTTCATCATCGCATCTAATACCCTTTATATTGGTGTCTTAACTTCATTGATGCTTCCCTTAATCTAGCACGTTTTCCCTCAATAATAGCATTCACCTTTCCTTTATGATTCGGTAAAGGATTCCCAACTACATTAGGTTCTTCTTTAGCATCAAAGTTCAAAATTCTTGCTTTTATGAGATCAAGAACTCTGAACTTGAGCCCTATGCAATTTTATGTCGAATGACCGGCGATCCCATAATGATAATCACAATGAGCATTGGGATAGTACCATTTAGGAAAAAGGGGTTTAAATGGCTCAATATGGATTAGTGCTATTAGGCATTTTTCCATGAGTTGAGGTAGCAATTCAGTGTTGGTCATTTGGATGGGATCGAATTGGTATTTATTTTGATTATTCCTAGACTTTCCTAGGTTGTGGCATGAATTGTTGGCTTGGTATTGTGTTTGTGGAGTGAATAGGGTTATTGGACGATAGGTTTGAGGTTGGGACATCGATTGGTGAGGGTATGAGTTTTGGGACATTGGTTGGTAAAGGTAGGGGCTTAGTGATACATTATGGGTGGTGGGGTAAGAACTGTAATTGGATCTAGCATAGTAAGGAACATTGCTTGGTTGCCTACTTCCAAAGCTGATGTTGTTGGTCTCCCCTTCTTTCTTCTTAGAGTTTGCCCCCTTTTTGAAACTTGGAGCATCACTTACTTCAATCCTCCCATTTTTTATTGCGTTTTCAATCATTTCCCCTGCAACTACTAAGTCTGTAAAATCTTTCATTATATTACCAACAAGATTCTCATAATAAAGTGTTCGAAGAGAATTAATAAACAACATAATAGTCTCCTTTTCTGTGAGATGTGGGTGGCCTTGTGTAGCTGTATCCCTCTACCTCTGTGCATATTCCTTAGAACCTTCACTTGCTTTCTTCTCCATATTATGAAGATATAGCCTAATTAGAGCCATATCCACCCTATGTTTATACTGAGCTTTAAAAGCTCTAGCCAGATCCTTCGAAGAGTGAATACGCCCTCTATTGAGTTAGACATACCACCTAGCTGCAGATCCCATTAGGCTATCTTGAAAACAATGAATTAGCAACTTTTCATTGTTCATATACACAACCATTTTTCGATAGAACATTGTGATGTGGGTCACAGGGCATGTCATTCCATCATATTTCAAAAATTCAGGAACTTTAAACTTTAGTGGAATCACCAAATCAAGAACAAATTCACTTGCATCGATGTAATCAAAATTGTCTTTCCTTTCTATAGCTTTCAACCTTTCTTCTAACAAGCTATATTTCTTTATCCTCTACAAGTTCAGAAGTTCTTCTTCTCAACTTCTTCTGTTTTAAAGGATCGTCTAGATTTGGAACATTTAAAGGGTTCACAGAGCCTCCTCTAAGGTTTGATTCCACTTGAACTTGATCTCTTTGTTGCTCCATAAGTATATGTGGTTGCTCTACAGCTGGTGGGTGACCTTGAGTAGTTACGCCATGAGGATTCTGTGGCGGCGTAAACTAAGGTGGATAAACTGGTTTAGCATTGGATTCATGAGACCTGCCTTCATCTTTTGAGGGGGATGTTTCAATTCCTTTTTGTCGTAGCTTTCATTATTTGCATCATCTAGAACATTTGCTTATTTATTTCATCCAAATCTCCTACTACTCATTCTTTCATTTCTTCTTTCATTCTTTCCATCTTCTCAATTCTTACAAGTTATTCATTCTCCATAATCTTAGCTCTTGCTCAAGTGATATATGAATGTTAAGTAGAGTATCTTGAATCTTTAAATGTGAGAGCTATTTTGCCATGAATTAATTTTAAATTAAAAATTAGAAAAATTATTTTCATGCTATGCAAAAATGAACAATGAATGAAGTGCAATTTATTAATAACTGAAACTAATCTCATAACAAATTGTTTGACAAAAACTAAAATTCTATTACACCCATGAAAAATCTAAAAGAAATCTCAAAGCTATGGTCTTCCCAAAAAACTCCTAACTTGGAAATAGTGGTCTGCTACTTCATTTAGGATGCACAACAATCTCCTATTAAGAAGTCCAACTGGAGGGATTCTTTCCTTCATTGCAATGACCTACCTTCCATTTCTGTTGCTCTGTTAGCTACCCTGTCGCACAAATACCTCAGTTGATTGCCCTTGTTAAGTATACATTCCTCAATTGATCATGTCTCTACTTAAAGTATTTATTTGTGCTCTGAGATTGTTGTTTGACTCTTGCAAAGTCTAACTAAGTCCATTAGTCTTAAAAATGTTCTTTCTTGCTGTAATTGGAATTTTATCCTTGTTTTCTCTCTTTGGAGGTGTTCTCTATTGAGCTCTCCTTTTTATACTATTGTATGTAGCTTTTCATTTTCTTCCAGAAGATATTTGAGTTCTACCCCAATGGTTGAAGCTGTCTCATTCATCTCTTTGAACAAAATCTTCCATTAATCTCGCTCTCGCTCAAGCTATTGGATTTTCTCATCTCGTGGTTCCTTACTACTCTTCATTGCGTTTTTGAGTCTCTTATTCTCATTTTCTAACTCTTTCTTCTCCGCTTAGAGTTTCCTCTTGGCCTTTTCTAAGTTAATCATGGGATCTGGTGGCGTTGCTTCTATCGGATCTTCTGAATCATCTTCTGGGGGTAATTTAAGATCTTTTACTCACCTAGCATGCCAAATAGAATATTCTAGAGTTGTATCATTTGCATATCTTCTTGGCAAGATTTTGATAGTTTGCTTCCAAGCCTTGACTACCTCTTCCACCTTTCTCAATGTGCCTACCTCAGTATAAGCAAACTCAAACTGGTTAAGCCCATGTGTATCTAGAATGAACTGTTCACTTCCCACTTGTCTTCGCACCATTGTTGGAGCATAGCTGACAGCTCCCCAAAGTCCCAAAAGAATAACCCAAGGTTGGCTCCCATAACTGTATAATACTGGATCATGAGTCATCCATGGTGCACTCCAAACAACTTCTCGATTCTTAAGCTTCTGAAGAGTCGAAATCCATTCCTTCTTTGATTTTGATTTAGGCCATGAACTCATACAAAATTCCTTGATAGGATTTCTACGACCGATGAATGTTTTAAGGAATTTGCTCTTCTTGCATTCCAAATGACTCTTCATCCAAATATGAAGCAATTGTGCACGTCCATGGAAACTTCCTTCTCCACTTCGCCTACAATGATTAAGAGATCAAATAGTTTTACAGAGAATTGCTGGGACTGGATTAACTTTATGTTCAATTTGATCTATGAGATCCACAATAGCTATCTCTACATAACCCAAAACTTTCGAGAATACAACTAATTCATAGAAAGCTATAGCTATGGCCTTCAGCCCTTGATCATCATCATGGTGCTCCACAATGAACTTTTATAATAAATTCCAAGAAATACAAGTGCTTTCTCCTTTCAGCTTCACAGATGTATCGACTTCAATCAAACTTATCCCCAGTAGCTTTGTCAACTTCTTGCAATAACCGATCTTGTTTTTCAAGTAAATCTTATTGGAAGGTTTTAACTGAAGTAATGTGAGATATTCTTCAATAGTCGGCACCATATCCACTTCATTGAACACAAAGCATCTATATGAAAGATCCCACAAATGAATCATAACTCTAATCAAATTATTATCCACAACTATAGGAAGAAGGAATGCCATACTCCAATACTTTTGCTGAAAATCGTGTTGTTTGGCTTGACTCAAATGCCTCCAAGTGTTGATTAGTTTTGTCATGTCACTTGGCCTCACATTCAAGTGCACCATCTCAAGAAGGGTTGAAACGTGATCTTTACTCAAACAATCACCTTTACGACATTAGGCCTCTTCTAATCTGATCTTCGCATCATAAGGGGATTCTTCTTGACTTTCCATGGATGAAGAATTTTAAGCTTATCAAACAACTACTATAAGACAAGTTACCTCAATGAATGCATGCATGTCATACTAAATAAAGAAAAGAAAAGAAAAGAAAAGAAAATAATATCATTACAAACATGTTGAGTTCCATCATCTGTCTTAACGTCGAATCCTCTACTTCATGGCTTGGCATGGCTCTATCTTAAGGTTGGCTTCCTAAGTTTCACAACATGTTGGGTTCAAGTAGTTTTACAAAGCTAAAGGTTCTCAAGTTGTTCCTTACTGTCATCCACTCTGGACTAGTAAAGCACCCAATCCTCACCCATCACAGGCAAAAAATGGAAAAGTTCAACTTGAGTGAAAGTATTTTGCTAGCCATTGTGGAGATAACCACCTCACAAAAGTGTAGTTACTTTACTTTCTCCTAAAAAAGACAGAGCCTGGGTATAGAGCTCATGTTGTGTTTATGCAACTGCTTTATGTGTGTGAAGGAACTTTAACTTTTTAAATTCATAAAACATCAATAAAATATTTACAAAACCATTTCATCAAAATTCTAAAATACATCACAAAATTTTATTGGCTTGACTTTCTTAAGTGTCTCTAGTGTAGTCGCCAAACTGTCACAACGTTTGCTAAACCTAGGTCGCTAAACATTAAACATATGGAGTCGCCACCAATCTTTTTTAACCTAGGTGTGATTGCCCACCTAAATGACTTTAAGGACTGGTCTATACTTTAAAGTTTAGGGTTTAGGAGTTCGGTTACGCATGAGGAAGGATTAGCACCCTCATAATGCCCGTCTTAAATGGTACCGATTAGTTTTGTGATTTTTAGAATTTTAATTTACTGGTCTTTGATTGAATTTTTTATTTAGATATTAGGCAAATTCTTAATTGCTCTCCATCATTAAGGCGAAACCCTTAAGAAATTTTTCCTCACCTCAGGTGTATCCAAAAATCCCATTCGTCTTTCTAGAGAGGCTCTGTCGTCAGATTCATTAAACATTTTTTCCATGATTTATTTTTTTTCTAATATTAACCTTAGAATTATTATTTTATATTTTCCTAAATTTTAATACTGTAATTAATATTTTTATTTAATTAATTTAATTTTAATTTATATTTTATTACTATTATATTTTTTTATAAATACATTGAGCAATCACCTTTAGATTTTTCATTATTCTAGTGAAACCTAAATGAATCATTCTGTAATAGTCTGTTATATATAGCAATTATCACATATCACAAGTATACAGTTGTTGGTTGGGCTGTTTACGATGCCTTTAACACTATTCACTTAAACAGTAAAACATTTTACACAATATTTTATTCACATAAATAATTAATATGTAAAACTGTATAAATCAGTTTACATCCCCTGAGATTAAATTTACAACAAGTAGCACTGTATAATAAACATTTGAACATACAAATATAAGCACAATACCTCCATGATCCATTATAAATTGCTTCGAGATAACCAAAACGCAACCAATCCACAAATCAGTATACCAATTAACCACTTAGTAAAATTTGTGGAGTAGAAAAATAAGAGGGTGAGCGAAACGTGCTCAGTAAAGGAATTATATGTAGAGCTGATATTATGAAATCTATATGCATTTAAAATCCTTTATTTCCTATCAGTACACTAGGGATAGTAAAGGAAGGATACTATAGTCAGCTAAGGATCCGGATGGAGTATGGAAGGTATTTTAGAATACCTGTCTTGTCCCGGAACCTAGAAGTGACTATAGGGAGTAGCTATTTATTTTGATATAAAATCACATTTAGAAAATTTTCAATAAATAATCAATTAGAAAATTGGCTTATAAAACCATTTTAAATAAAATACTTTAATAAATGTTCATAATTTCACTTTAAACACCTATCACACACTTCAGTTAAATTTAGTAAACAGTAGTGTTGATAACAATATAGTAATAAATACGATAGGTAGTTCAGTAAACAGTAAACACATAAATATGAAGGAAACCGAAACAAACATGTAGCGGAATTTAAATCATTCGGCCTCCACCAGGATCGATTCGGAGAGTTGCCTGATTAGGGTTTCGAGATTTTACCTAACGTTTTCTTTGATTTCTGTCGTTGGTCGAGTCACAAGAAACAACCTTTCGTTCCTGCCTCTATGGTATCCACACGAACGGATCTCACGACTCTAGAACGTCTCACGATCAGAAGCCTTAAGGAGCGTTTTTTTTATTCCTTATAACCGAACTGCTAGCTTCGATTAAAAAAATACTTTTCTGTTTTCTAATTGTTGTTCTTGTGCGGCTATGTTTCAGAAAACATCCTTTTATAGGCAGTAAATCTTACCCTAAAATTTACTGCCAAACAGAACTCTAATCCTACTTAGAATAGGATTAGTTATATCCCTAATCCAATTCAGAATAGGATTAGTTATATCCTTAATCCAATTCAAAATAGGATTAATTAAGCTCCTCATTGATCCATTCTAAGTGTGCGACCCAATAGGTTCTCAAAACAATGGCAATGACAAAATTGTCACAAGCAATGAGCGGTATCTAGCAACACATCATTGCTACCCATGTAACGAGAATGTCAATGACTCGACATAACCTTACTCGTGATATATGTTACCGTGTAGTCTAATCCCTTTATCCTTTGATGTCTTGATTAGACACAAGTCATGGAATGTGTCACACTTGTATAGTCTAATCAGCATTTCTTGATTCCTGAGTAGACTAATTAAACAAATAAAATCAATATCCCATATTGACTTATTCGAGCACGGCCATGCATTTCTTAGTCTCACTCTATCAAAGGGCCCAAGACATCACTCTTGTTATATAAGAGGGATAAATCATATCTTGATCACTCAACATCCCTCGACATAGATCAAGGCATACCCAATTACTACCTTTATAGTCCATCCTGTTACGAATGACATCTAGCAGCATTAAAGTATGCAATTCTCTATGTTAGGATCTCTGATGATCTCAAGTCAAAGGATCACATACACCATCATCACTATGAAAATCGCTTATGACACTCATATAACAATCCATGTAGCGTTCTCATGAAGGGTCGATCCAGTACATAGTTCTCTAACATGTACCTATGTGATGACTTGATATCCTATATCCATGACAATGGTCATCAGTCAACCACATACTAGTCTTATCGTATCATTGTTATCCTTGTTCATAATAATACTTGACTAGGGATATTTTAAGAATAGTGTGTTATTACTATTCTAAGGACATTATCATATAAGATTACATTACGCAGTTATAAGACAAATATAATAATGAACTATAAATAAAATGTCATGATACATAAAAATGCCAAAGTCAATCATCTAATGAATGGTTCTAAGGGCATAATCCAACAAAATATCTGTAACACTTCAGTAAAACTGTACAATAAACCATTCAGTATGATAAACAGTTCAGTGGTAACAACATTTCAATAAACAGTATGATAAACCATTAGGTCAACAGTAATAGTTAAATAAATAAATAATCACATAAATGGTTTATAAAATCGTTTCAATAAAATACTTTAATTAGTATTTTACCAAATCACTTTATACACATTTCACACTCTTCGATAAAACCCAATAAGCAGTACAGAAAATCGTTCAGTAATAGTAAACACTTCAATAACAGTAACAGTTCAGTGAAAACTGTAATAGTAATTCAATAACATATGAATGGAAACCAAGCAACACCCTGAATATATCATGCTATAATCCCCGTAGGGTACAGTAACAGTAACACATGAGACATATGGCCATAGTTTATAATTGTCCTCGATCGTTCATTAATCAGGTGTCAATCGGGACGCTGAAGATAGGATCAGTATCAACAGCTTCACACAGTAACAGTAGAGTAAACACGTGAGCATGATACGGGGCTTAGCAATCTCAAAACAGTTTACAAGAAATCATATCACCTTTATAGAATTTAGCAAAATAGATAATATCTTTAAGGAAATCCTTAAAGGTATAAAATCACACAGTATATTGTACAATGAAAACAGTGTTATAAAATATTTGCACTGTAGTAATAAACTTCATAAATATTCTATTTCGCCGTAAAACTCAAATATACACATTTCAATACTTTCATTTCGGTGAAGTTTAATTTCAAGATTATCGAAATATTTTTTTTCGATAATTTCAAACTTTATGGAAAATATTAAATATTTATTTTCCAAAGCTAATATTAATTTTCATAAACACACTGTTTCACTGTGGAACACATTTAGGAACTCATCGGTAACTTTATTTCAATAAAATTCTTTTTTATGACTAATTGAATATTGTTTTTTGATAAATTCACATTTTATGAAAAATGTTAAATATTAATCACTAAGGCTAGGAATTCACTCAATAATGCACTAAAAGATTTCATGCTATTTTTAGAAAATTTTCTAAGAAATTTTAGCAGCATAACGGCTACTGTTACCCCAACCTCCCTGCACTTAAGACATAGTTCAATTTCCAGCCAAAAGCCACAGTTTTCATAGTTTGCAAGGCATTTCATTTCCAAAATATTCTCATAAAATTATTTGCATCAAAAACATGCATTCATAACATCCCTACAGTCTACACACGCATCCCTTACCTGTTTGACTAATTTGACTTCCTCGATTGCACCACTCGTAAATCGATACTCTTGGGCTGCAGATAATTTCACCAAAAATATTAGCTTACTTAATACTTATTTTTAAGCTACTTTTCATGTTTAATTGCAACCACGTTGGATACTGGAAATATTAAACCAGTATAATTTCAATCAGTAATAAAACCTAACTTCTTCGTTTTAAGTCGAAATTTAAATCCGATTGCACCGATGGACTCCTTATAATTTCTACATTATTTTGGCATCTCAAAATCATCAAATGCAACAACATAATCCCTTCCCCTTCATGTGGCCGAAATGCACAAGGATGAATTTCTATCACTTTTCGACAATTTCACTTAAATTTCACACTTAAACATGTTCTTTCATCATTCTAGCTTCATTTCCATACATCAACCAACATGCATTCCTTTAGTTCCATGCATAATTGAAATCCCATAATTATGCTTGAACATGATTTAATGAGATTTAATCAAAACTAACACTAGATTCATGCTTAGACAACTTAAAAACATCAAAATCCATCATTAAAATTCAAAGAACACGAAGGTATATAAAATGGGTACCTTGACCGAAACCTTCCAGCCCACTTTTCTCTTGATGTAGTCACTTTTACACTAAGCTTTAGGTATGGCTAGATAGAGCATGAAAAGATGAACGAGTTTGAAGAAATAAAATTCGTGAGAAAATGTAGTTTTGATATAGTTTAAAAAGGTTTTCTTTTCTTTCCTTATTTTTCTTTTAATGGTGGCATGGATGAGAGGAAGGAGATGATGAATAGTGGCCGGCAAGTTTAAGGAGAGTTTTATAGAAAATTCTAGATGGGGGTAAAATTACGAAAATGCCCTTAGTTATTAAATTTTTGAACAATTTTGCCCTTAAGCTTCCGTAATTGTTATAACTATGTAATTGCACTCCAAAATTTTGGATTTCATCACCAATTACTCTTATTGGATGTATTTTAATGAATCATGGTGGTTTCATCAACGCGTGGTACACCAAATGTGTAAAATTATGAAATTACCCCTAGCAGACCATCAGCGAAATTTTTCGATTTAACCACCGATTTGATAAATCCATTGACACTATCTTAAACTCCTTTTCATGTAGAATATCATGATATTTTTACTTCGTCTCAATTCATTTTAGTTTGGGCACAATTTACAAAAATAGCCTCGGGACGTAACTGTCATTTTCTAATTTGTTTGCCACACTTCCCAAAGTAATGCAAATAAAAGATTTTTTATCTCAAAATTTTCACATTATGATTATTACACTTTCCGTATACTATTTTCCTCAATCTTATATACATCTAGGCACTGTAAACCTAGTGGGGCCCACATTATTATTTTACTTATAATTTACAAAATATACAAAAATTTATTATTTATTAATTATCTACACATGTACAATACAGTATAAACGGTTCTCACACATTCTTACCTAGGAATTTCAAAAATATCAATCGGTCGTGACACTTTGAATTCCATCATCAGAATAATTTTAATTTATTAAATAATTGTAATTTTATAATAATTAAAATTTTTTGAAATATATATTTTTATAGTTTTTAATATTAAACATCTTCCATGAATTTTTCATCATTCGGGTAAAACTCATTGAAAACATCCTCACTTAGGAAATCTAAGATACCAACCATTAGTGACACTTCAGAATTCTTTCATCGGAATAATTTTAATTTTATTAAATAATTATAATTTTATAATAATTAAATTTTTAGAAATATATATTTTAATATTTTTTAATATTGAACATCTTTCATGAATTTTTCATCATTTTGGCGAAACTCATGAAAAACATCCTCACCTAGGAAATCTAAAATGTCAACCATTTGTAACACTTCAAAATTTCATCATTGGAATTATTTAGATTTAATTTCTAATATTTATTTATTCAATTTTTATTTTTATTTTATCCTAATCATTAATACTATTGTTGTCATTATTTTATTTTACGTACTATACTACTATCTAATGTTTTATTATATTTTATTTCTATTTTATACTTCCCGTATTTTTTTACTAAGAAAACTAAGACACACACCTAAATAAGATAGACATATAAACTTCTATACATGTAGTATAAAAAAACAATATAGAACACTTACCTATTTTGGCCAACAGAAGATGTCCTAATCAATTTAATTCGTGAGTTTTCAAGCATGGCATGGTGGTTGGAATTAGGGGTGTATTCGAGCCGAGCCGAGCCGATACAGTAGGGTGCTCAAGCTCGAGCTCGACTTGGAAACTCGGTGCTCGGTACTCGACTCGAGTTCGATTGAGCCTTGATTTTTGAGCTCGAGCTCGGCTCGTGATCGAAATCGAGCTACTTGAGCTCTCTCGATTAGGCTCGTTTATCCAAGCTCGATTTTTATGCTCGAGCTAGAATCTCATGCTCGAACTCGAGCTCGAATTTATTTTTATGTATATAATTATATTATCAATTAAACATAATTTAGACAAGCATCTTTTACAGCATATCACAACTTGCATATTCACATCAATTTTTTTTTTAACATACCTGTATCCAATGCCTATTTCCAAGTTCGAGTAACAAAGTTTAATAATCTTTAGACTAATGGATCTAACATCAATGAATGAATAAGACAAATACAATAGAATTTCATCCTAGAGTATAAATTTTGCAAATGAAAATGGTTTGTCTTTCAATCTATCGAAATGAAACCATTTGCCCACCATATCATTGCATTTTTAAATGTTAAGTGGCCTTTGTATTTGAACAATTTTCTGCCACACAAACAAAAGCAGTGCCATGATGTGCAAGAGAAGTGCTTTCTTGATTTGTTGATGAGTGATTTTTTTGACTTCTTCAGAGTTTACCTCAATCGCAGAATATTGTTGTTCAGTCAGTTGTTGCAGCGACAGATTCGACAAGCTCTTCCAGGGGTTCCTTCTGCTCCATAGCTGTAAAAACCTGAACTGCTTCCAGAAAACATCAACAAAGCCAAATGCTTTGAGAAATTAACCAACAATAACAAAATTTCAACTTTTACAGCATACCCAGAAAAAATATAACCACAACAGTTCAATTTATAAGCTAAGAAAGATTTTGGCATACCACAACAATTTAATTCAAAATGTAAATGTATACCCCATGGTACACCGTACACCACCGTAACTACAGTACACTACTTATGGGTAAAAAACAAATTTCTTACCAGTGATGGGAAAAGTGCAAAACTGAGTGTTGGAGATGAGGAAGTGCTTGATGAAGAATTGAAGAGGGTGTTCAATCGTTGTCGCAAATGAGGACTTCCGATGGGTAGTCGAATCTGGGTTGGAGTTTGCAAAACAACAACAGGGATGAGGGAATTAGGGAGGGTGTGACACGGGTTGTTGATGGAAGTGCATGAGGAAGATTTAGGCGTTCACGCCGGTGAGGACTTTCGATGGGTGGCCAGATTTGGGCTTGAGATTGGAGAACAATAGCAGAGGTGGGTGAATCACGAAGGGTAGTGTGAAGAAGATGTCACCGATGAGGATTTCCTGAGAGAAGGCACCGGATCTGGGTTAGAAACTCCTGTGGGTGAGTCGACTGTGCCTTTGTCAAGGAGCAAGGTGAGAGGACCGAAAGAAAGTATGATTCAAAATAGGTTAACAATATGCGGAAGAAAAGGGAATTAGGGTTTTTTAGGCTTTAGGACAAACATGTAATTTTAGAAGAAATTAAGAGAAATATGTAATTTTGAAATTATATAATAAAATATATATATTAAAATATTAAAAGCTCGATTAGGCTCGCGAGCTACTTGAGCAGAGTATCTTAATACTCAAACTCGGCTCGCTCGATAGCTCAAGTAGCTCAAGCTCGAGCTCGGCTCGACAAAAATTGAGCTGAATTCGAGTTTTCTTTGAGTCGAGTCTGAGTAGCTTGCGAGCACCACTGTATCGTTTACACCCCTAGTAGGAATGATGCATAGAAACTCCAATAGGTTGAAGTAATGGCCTTGAGCCAAGCGAAATGATCAGTTGCAAATTGACTTTTGGATTTAGCCCAATATGGGTCCAAGATATAGGTTGAAATGTTGAGCGCTTGAAACCCAATTAACTTTTAAGATAGCAACCAATATTCTGACACTATTCTTGAAAATTTGACAAAGGTTGTTGCTGGGTATTGCTGCCCTTTACACTCAGTTCAAGACAACTACCAATCACCTCTAGGATTCTCCTCTAAACGTCATCACAGTAGTCTGTGCCGCTACTGCATGTGCTTCTACCGTACACTGGTGCCACTAGATCCTAACACTGCTTTGCTGTAGATGTAACCTGTATGCCACCATGGGTGCTGCTGCAATCTAAAACTCCTCTCTACAAGCTTTTGTTCGTCGTGTGACTTAATTTTCTTGATTTTATGACTTTTTCTCCGAATTCTTCTCCTCCAAAACTGATCCTTGTGCTCAATTTATAGTCAAATTAAGATAAAGATCAAGATTGATTCAATTTGAACCAATCTTGATCTCAATTTTTTTTATTTAAAATTTGTAATTATCTTGTTTATTATATTATCTCTTTTTTTAATTATTATTTATCTAAAAAAGAAAAGATAAAAGATTGTTTATTTTTTAAAAAATAAAAATAAGAAAAATATATAAGATAATATATAGATATAAATAAATAGGTTAAGCATCATGGAAAGGCTAAATCATTTGAAACTAGCCCAACTTTGCACCTTAGTTCAAACAGATTTAATAAGGACCTAAACCAACAATCCATTAAAGCTTAATAAAAAAATCTAAATTTTAATTAAACATAATTATAACAAAACTTTAATTATAAATTAGAACCAATTATAAACTAATTTAATTAATTTAGATTAAATTGATAGACCCACTTAATGATCTGGGCAAAATATGGTGTCTACATCCACTGTAAGTAATAGCATCATGGAAAGAGAGCATTTGTGTGGGGCATCTTGTAATCTGCCATACTTCTCATACTGAAAAAGGATCTCATTGAAGTCACCACCACATAGCCATGGCAAGGAGCTTAATCTACTTAGTCTTTGAATCAACTCTCATCCTCTAAATCTCAATTGAGTTTCTAGTTCTCCATAAAACCCAATGAATCTCCACTTTAAATGAACAGAAGGATCCTCCAGCACAATATCTATAAGATTCTTGGAGAAAGTCTATAATCTCACATGAAATATCCTTGTTCCTTAGAAGAATTAAGCCCCAACTCTTACCAACACTACTAACATAGAAAACCAAGGAAAAATCACACAGTATCTTCAATTGTTGTGCTTGCGCATGCCAAAGCTTAGTCCCAGATAAGAAGACTAGTGCTGGTTTCTCCTTGTTGAGAAGGTTTTGAAGCCTTGAAACTGCTCGTGGACCTCCCAAACTGTCACGTCCTAATTTCTTAAATTTAAGACTAACGTTTTCCTTTTCATTCATTTAGTTGGGCTGTGCTCAGTGTCATCAATTTAATATTAAGCTAAACTTACCTATTTAAATTAATATCCAATTATTTAGATTGGTCCCAGTTCAATCATGCACAATATGCATTTACATTTCTTTTCATTCCCCTTTCAATTCCATTAAGTCAGTTTAAAAGCATCCCATAACTATACTCGAGTAATAACCTCAAAACTTACACATATCAAATACCAGATGTCAACATCAATTATACATTCATTGCTTTATCAAAAAACTATAATTGATAGTCAGACTCTTTTAGTTCACATCCCTTTGACACACTAAAGTACTGTACAATAAAGTCTAAATACATAATGTAACTGTGCAAATATACCTCCAAAGTACAATGCTGAAGCCTTGAAAGAATTCGATCAAAATCCTCTCTTAACAAGGGCAGCTACTACTACAGACAATCTGTAAGGTGGAAGAGGGGGTGAGCTTACGCCCAGCTAGAAATATATATAAAAGAGCAGATAATATGCAAAACTATATGCGCATATCATAAACATGCGCTTATAGTGATAGTGACAATCGATAATAGTGCTTAGGGAGTTGGAAGGAACAGATACTATAGTAGATTAAGATACCAAGTTGAGTACAAAAAGATTCTTTAGAATACCTCACTTGTCTCAGTCCCCAAGTCTGACTATCAGAGTTATACTAGAATTTCTCATAGAAGGAATTCATGCGTATCAAATCAATGTTAAAACATTTCATTCCTTTAGTAATAGTACTATACAGTAATCTATCATTATTAAATCATTTATAGTTTTAAAATCAATCAAATCATTTGTATATACTTTTAGTAAGCACACTATGGGCCAAGGCCCATTAGGTCAATCCTGCCTGGCCCATTTATTGAGGGCTTGGACTTCATTTTTATAGCCCATTTAAGAAAGAGGGCTTTTTAGCCCAGCCCATTTAGGCCCGAGCCTAAATGGATTTAACTCGGGTTTAAATGGGCCAGCCTGTTTAATTTTTTTAATATTTTTAATTATACTAAAATTTTATTTTTATTTTAATTATTTATATGTTTAACATTCTAATCAAAGTAAAATATATAAAATTAATTCTATTTAGTATTACTAAATTACTTCAAGTCGATCTAATGACTCATAACCCCTTACACATGCTAGTTGGAAGGGGAAGAATACATTTGCTTTGAGTTATGTAAGTCCATTTTTGTTTTTTAAATATATACTTTATTTTAAATTCTCTTTTGTAATGACAATTAATTTAATTTGAAATGTTCAATGATATAGGCTTTCAAAAGATTTGAAACTATTCAAATGGAAGAATCAAAATCTCAATTAGATCTTTATTTGGAAGAGCTAAAGATTATGGGTCGCATGATTGAAGATTTAAATGTGTTGCAAGGGTGGAAAGATCATAAGCCAAGATTTTTAGAGCTTGCAAGTATAACTTGTGATATCTTGAGCATTCTAATAACAAATGATGACATCAAAGAGTTTTTTTAGTATTGGTTCTTGTGTTTTAAATAAGTATCGAAGTTCTTTAGATCATGGAATGTGAAAACTCTCATTTGCACTTAAAATTTGATTAGTGGTTTTGAAGGTAATATTATTAATTAGTTGACAATTTTTAATCAATTCATAAGTTTAATTTTTGTGAGTTCTTATGTTGTTCTTTATTTATGTTTGTAAATGGCGAACTTGAAAAGAATTGATTGAATGTGATTAACACTATGGAGGAAATGGGTGGATATGGATCTGTTTATCATGTTTTTTATTTTTAATATGTTGAGACATGTTTTTCAGTATCTATGTTTGTTAAAACAATTTATATTATGCTTGTTAGACTATTAATATGTAATGTTTAAATGATGTTAAATACTTGATGAATTTTATATGAATTTATTTGATGTTTGTTTAATATTTATTTCAAATTTTATTTTGTTTATATACTAAAAAATGGGATTTTAATATAAATTTTAATTTTTTAAATTTTTTATACGAGCCGGCCCATTTAAGCTCGTTAGCCCTTAGGGCCGAATATGGGCTTGCATTTTGAGGCCCATTTAACAAAAATGGCTTTTTGGCCAGCCCTATTTATAGCCTAGCCCATCAAGGCCAGCTCGGGCCTACCCATTTTGACAGCTCTAGACAAAACCTTGAGGGTTGGTTTTGTCAGGGCCTGAGAGTGCCTGAGTTGGTTAGGGATTTGCCACCCCAAAATCGCTAACTCATATATATTGCCCTCTTTGGGTCAATCAACCCTTAAGGTTTTATCGGGAAATAATATCCTAATTCATGTCCGAAGGGATTCAAACCCTTGATATCATGCAAGTGTTGAATACCTCTAGGCCAATTGGTTAGGAGGTATTCGACACTTGCATGATGTCAAGGGTTTAAATCCCCCCCGGATGCAAATTGGGGTGTTATTCCCTGACAAAACCTTGAGGGTCTATTAACCCAAAGAAGATAGTACATATGAGTTAGCAGTTCTGGGGTGACAAATCCCCAGCCAACCAAGGCACTTTTAGGCCCTAACACAAACCACGATAGTTGAGGTAAACAATATTCATGGCTGTCAACGGGCCAAAACATTCTTTGCCTCTGTCGCTTCAACATTGTTTGGTTAGTGAATGACTTAAGTAGATGAGTTGTGAACCTCCTGAACTATATGCCACATCTGGTTAGCGTCGTTGGATAAGGTGGATAATGTTTCATGTACAAAAAGGAAAGTATGCAAGGACTTGACTCGTTTGTAGCCAGTAGGGGTCGAAAGGATGGGTCATAAGGGAAAATGTCAGTGTTAGTTCATGAGCTTTGCGTTTCATTATCATGGAAAAATCTATATTGTCACTGGATATAGGTGGCGGCTTATTTGTGGTAATAATAGGTGGGTGAGTGTTTATGGGTGAAAGGTCAGTCTGATAATCCATAGGTATGATTTTAGTGGTAGAAGATTGTGTAGGGACCACTGACAGAGGAATTGGAGTAGCTATAGGAAGTGATCCTTTTGTAACTTTTGTAGGGAAGGAGGTATGTTTTGGGATTGTGATGCTAGTGTTCCGTTTTGAGACTGTTCTAGTGCTTTTCTTTGGAAGTGGAGATGCACATAGCCATTCACCATAAGTTGCTAAATTTGCCTCTTCAGCATTCGAGGTAATAGAGCAATTAGGAAACAAATGCCTGAGAATACCAGAATCATCACAAAAATTTGGTAAATGTTCTATAACGCCCTGATGTGCACCCGCAGGCCACCGTATTGAGCAGGTCACTCACCCATATTGTTATTTTTGAGATTCTAGAGATGGCCCCGCCTGTTGACCACGTTGGCCCAAGAAGTAGCACTTAGTTCCCTCATGGTTTTGTCGGGGGATTAATCACCCCAATTCATGTCCTGAAGGATTCAAATGTCCTAGAGTATTCGAACCCTTAACCTCATGTAAGTGCTGAAGATTCAACATTTACATAAGGTTAATGGTTCGAATCTTTCAAGATGTGAATTGGGGTGATTAATCCCCCAACAAAACCGTGAGAGAACTAAGTGCTACGTCCTGGGCCAATGTGGTCTGTAGGCGGAAGCCATCTATAGAATCCCAAAGAGGACAATATAGGTGAGCGACCCGCTCGATGCGGTGGCCTGTAGGTGCACCCATAGGCCACTGTGTCAGGGGGTCACTTAACCATATTGTCTACTTTGGAGTGCACCTATGGGCCACCGCTTTGCACAGTTTTATCGAAGTGCACCCCGAAGGGCCATCATCCAATTCGCATTCGGAGGGATTCGGACCCTTGACACCATGCAAGTGTTGAATCCTCCTAACCAATTGTCTAGAGTGGACAATATGGTTGAGTGACCCGCCTAACGCGATTGCCTACAGGTGCACGTCGAGGCATCACATGTTCATACTTGAATGTAGCAAAATGCTGCACATTTGTTAGGCTGTCAGCGATCATTAAACCATGTAGTAATAGCTTATTCACATCTAACTCCAATTTGAGTATGATGAATCATCCCCAACATCCATAATCATCTTCTAAATCTAGTTCAAGTAAGGTTCCAATGCGGGAAGCAATCAACTTTGCAACTTCCTTTCTCATAATGGATAAAGGAAATAGATTATCATCCATGATATGGAAATTCACGCCTTTGGATGGTTTCCAAAGTTGTTTGAACAAGGCAAACGTTGCATCATGATTATAAGGCTTACAAGGCAGTAGGGATCCAACTAGACAAAAATCACCAATGGCATCTGCTTGTTGGTTTATTGTTCTAGGTATTTGTAGAATATCACCTTCAAAATCAGTGAGCTTCATGTCATTCTAGGCTCCAAGCAAAGAATCCATGACAATAGGGAAAAAAGTGTGGGTAATAAAGGGAAAAAAAGAAGAAAATAGATTCTAGAGAAAAGAGAAGGAAGAAAACACGACAGAGAATTGACTAAAACTGTAATCAGAGGGTGAGTTTAGGGGAGTGACACGTTGGAACTGTCCAAAACAACTTTAAAACTATGAAACAAAACAACTGCTAAGAGTCATGGTAACCAACTCAGAGCATGGTAACTTATAACTTTTCTAACTATTTTTTCTTTTTTTTTTTTATAATGGGGGATGGGGTTAAAAAAAATTATAATTAATAACTAATTAATTTTATTTTTAAAGAACAAAAGAAAATTATCATAATTTTATTTTTTGTAAAAAAAGTAGGAAAAAAACTGTTGCTGATTTGAAAAAAAATACCCAAAGGTAACAAACATGAACGGCCACGATTACAACGTGGACGAATCGGGGCCATCAAATCCAAAACATAATCGATATTTAACCACAGGGTTTGAAACTCCATTAGTCCGCCCCTTTGTGTTTGAATAGCTTTCCAGGCCGTTTCATTTTTTCTTTCACTGCGCTTTTCTTTGCTTGCCTGTTAGCTCTTCTTCTTCTTCTTCTATAATCGTCGCATTGCATTGGCAGATCTCTATCTTAAATTTCTTTTGCTATATTTGCTTGGATCTGCAAATGCGCGTCGTTTCAAATTCCTCTTTCCTCCGGTTCTCCATTTCTAGGTTTTCGAAGCTCAGTTCGGTGAGTGCTTCCTTTTTCTTTCCTTTCAGTTTTTTTTTTCATCTTGTGAATTTGAAATTTCTTCCATCGAACTTGATGTCAAAGTTAAGTACTGAACTAATTTGCTTTATTAACTTTTGGTTCTTATCCAATTTCTGAGTGTTGATAATTGAATGAATTTAAATTTTGATCATGACCTAGGGTTTGACTTTGAGAGAATTGATTATAAATTTCAATTAATTGATCTCTTTTTATTTGATTTTAATTCGACTTTTCAAATCGTTAGCTTGTGACCTTTTAATTACTATAAAATTTCTTTGATACTTCTTTTTCTTGATTCCACATTTTTTTTTCTTTTTCGCTTTTCATGTTAGTTTGTTCTGCTGTTTTGTGGGGAGGAACTTTCTAGTTTGGTTGATTTATAATGTTGTGGAGAGCATATTGCGAACAGAAGCGTTGTCGAGTTGGAATTGGGGTATGCAGCTTTATTCATCTGCAAAGGAACTATGGAAGGTGACAGAACAGTATCGACTCCTTCAGTTGGGCTCAGCATCGGCGATGGTGCTCAGAGAATGCGAGCTCTTCATGGGTATTTTTTCTTTTAAAACAGTGGTGATTTTTACTTTTATTAACTCTTTGTTGAAAATTTTAAAACCATTATTCGTGTTCTTGGATGCTCTTGCCTTCCCTCTACAATCTTTTTTGTCTTACTAAAATTTGTACTTTATCTTATAAGAAATTCTTGTTTATGTACTGCTGCGTTTTGCTGACTTTGCAATCCTTTTGTAGAAGGACTAGTGGTCCTACAAGACGTTCTACGAAAGGACAATGGACAGCTGAAGAGGTATATATCTTTCCATAGTTTATGGTTGCTCTCATGTTTTAAGACAAATTCCTTTCTATAATTTAACTGCTCCTGTTGTGTCATGTACTGTTGTTTCCAGTAATTTTAGTCCCATCCTGTAATCTGACAACATAATTATATGAGTTTCCAGGATGAGATTCTGTGCAAAGCTGTTCAACGCTTCAAAGGAAAAACTTGGAAAAAGATAGGTATGATTTTTGAATTGAGGTGGCATAATAGCTCTTTGAGCATCATTTTGCATGATCTAATTGTAAGCTGGTTCATCTGCAGCGGAGTGTTTCAAGGATAGGACTGATGTACAGTGCTTACATAGGTGGCAAAAGGTCTTGAATCCGGAACTTGTTAAAGGGCCATGGTCCAAAGAGGTGATTGTTTTTGCTACTTATTTTTTTTTCTCACAATTACTTGAATTTGATTGTTCTTAACAAGCAAACAGCTTTTTCTTGATAATTAGTATGTCATTTTGAGTTGCTTTTGTTGAAATTTAAACAGGAGGATGAACTAATGATTGAGTTGGTGAACAAATTTGGGCCGAAAAAGTGGTCAACAATTGCTCAGCACTTACCTGGACGTATTGGAAAGCAATGCAGAGAAAGGTATGATGTTAGAGCTTTTATTTTTATTATTTTAAACCCACTTAGATTTGGATCTTTGGAAAGGGCCAAGAAGAGGGGGAGTTTGAACCTTGGAATGTGACTTTTGTTAGGATGGCTAACAACAGCTGGGCTAAGCCCAGTTGCATTGGATAACAGTTTGTGAGAGGTTTTCCTTCTGGGATGTAATTATAAAACATCTTCTCTCGGATTTTATGAAAGTATTTTGCTGTTTCAATGCTCTCCTCACCCCCCCCCCCCCCCCCCCCCCCACAAAAAAAAAAAACCATGAGGTTAAGTGATAAAAACTTGTTCTTGTTTTACATTTCTGCTCATACAACTTAGTACTGATGTAGGTGGCATAATCATCTCAACCCTGCCATAAACAAAGAGGCATGGACTCAGGAAGAAGAGCTGACTCTTATTCGTGCTCATCAGATTTTTGGGAACAGATGGGCAGAGCTCACAAAGTTCCTACCAGGAAGGTATGTCAACTTATTATTTAGAGAGACCACACCTTTCCATCGATGTTGTGTTGAGGTTATCTATATTTATCTCTTATTCTTTTTACTTCCACTTAGAGGTGGCAAAAGTTGACCCGACCCGAAAAATCCGTCTAATTAACCTGAATCCAAACCTGACCAATCCGATTTGACTAAAAAAATCAACAACCCAAATTTAACCCGATCCGAATCCGAATTGATCCGAAACCAAATTTATCCGAATTTACATTGATTCAAACCCGATCGGATTCGAACCCGAATTGATCCGAATCCAAATTCATCCGAATTTAGATTAACCCAAACCCGAATTGATCTAAACCCGAATTGATTCGAACCCAAATTGACCCGAATCCAAATTGATCTGAATCCAAATTTATCCAAACCTGAAAAGATTCAAACTTAAATTTAATATTATCAATAAATATTTAAATGTTAAAATTAAATATCAAAGTATTTTAATATAGTAAAAATATAATTTTTTTTAATAATATGAGTGTTATATATTTTTTTAATCTAATTAAATTTAAATATTCACTTTTATATTGCATTCATTTGAACCTAATGTATAATTATTTAATGGCTAATCTATAATAGAGTACAAAAGCTATATCATTTACACTAATGTCTCCAATTATTCTATAAAAAATCAAAATAAATTAAAAAGATATATAGTACTGTTTTATGATATTTAGTAAGGATTATTAAATCACTTTGATTTAAAAGTTATTAATTATTGTAGATAATAAAAATAAAATGAAAAAATGTAATTAATTTATGAATATCGATAAATATATTATAAAGAAAACTATCATACAGATTATTAAATATTTTGATTATTTCAATCCCAATTATACTATAGATCATGTAAGAAGAAAATTTTATTTTCATGAGTTTTGTAATTCTTAGAAATATGGTCTCAGTTTCATACCAAATAAATCACATCAAGATGACCAAAGCTTAATCCAATAAATTTGTCCAATCGACCTTAATCCAAATCCGACCAGCCCAATTCCAAATCCAACCAACTCGAATTGACTAAAAAAGTTAACGACCTAAACCCGACCTTATCCGAACCCGAAATAGACCGATTTTTCCTTGACTCAAACCCGACCTTATCCGAACCCAAAATAATTTGAATCCGAAATGATCTGATTTTTTCTTAACCCAAAATTATCCGATCCAAAATGATTCAACCCAAATCCGATCCGACCCGCCCATTTGTCACCTCTACTTCCACCTGTAATTTCTAGTTTCCTCTATATTTGTCTAAACTCCAATGTTTTGTTAATTGGAAGCTAATATATTTTTTGCATTTGAACTTGCCAATTACTTGATATATTTCCATCTTGGTCTGGGTAACAGGGCAGACAATGCAATAAAAAATCACTGGAACAGTTCGGTCAAAAAGAAATTGGACTCTTACATAGCATCAGGCCTTTTAGAACAATTTCAATTCCCGCTTCTTACAAATCAAAGCCAGTCCATGCCTTCATCTTCTTCGAGGATTCAGAGCAATTTAGATGATAGCGGTGCCAAATGCGGGACAGAAGCAGAGGACATATCAGAATGCAGCCAAGAGTCGACTGTGGTTGGCTGCTCTCAGTCTGCAAGTGATTTGGATAATGCTGCTGTACGTACAAGAGAGCAATTCCACTTGACTGAATTGCCTTGTGTGGCAAAGGAGAAGAATTTCAGTCCAGCACCTTGTTCAGAAGAGTATTACCCATCTTTCGAAGACGCCAACTTCTTCATTCCAGAAATACCTTGTGAAGGAGGGTACTCTGCGAGTGAGGATTACCAGTTTGGTTTACCGGATGAACCTAATAATTCTTCTCTAGAATTGGGGCTAGAATCATCAGGGTTACCAACTCACTGCATAGATACTAGCGAAAGCCGTGGAGTGATGAGTGCTGCATTTCAAACTTCTGTAGGATTAAATCCTCCTACATCTTTCTCAGATATGGTTAGAGCTTCTAACAAAACAGAGAATTTGTTGATCACTGATGATGAATGTTGTAGGGTCCTATTCCCAGAGGCTGTGAATGATGGATCCTTTGCCTCTGAAAATTTTACACAAGGATCTAATATGGTTAAGCTGGGTGGTTGCACAAATATGTCACCTACTCAAGCTTCAGACTATCAAATGTCTGAAACTGGAAGACCTCCAGCCTCACAATCTAATTGTCTTTCAGTTTCTGAAGTATTGCCAACCTCATGCTGTCAATCTTTTGTGTCTCCTTCACTTCTTTCAGTTGAGGATGGTAGATTTATATATGGAAGAGAGACCGGTCAGTTAAATGGTCAACTTTTTGGAACTCAAGAGCAAGAATTTACTAAGAATGCAAGTGATGCCTTTATCTACACTAATGATGACCATACAGATAATACAGACCTGCAAGAGCAATTATATCTTGACAAGGATTCTTTGAAGTTGGTTCCTGTGAGTACTTTCAGTTCAGAATCAAATACAACGCAAACTTGCCCCATTGTGAATGATAAGTTAAACTTGCCTGCTGAGCAAGATTTTGGAGGTCTATGTTATGAGCCTCCTCGATTTCCAAGCTTGGATATTCCATTTTTCAGCTGTGATCTTATACCATCTGGCAGTGATATGCGGCAAGAATATAGTCCCCTAGGTATTCGCCAACTGATGATGTCTTCTGTGAACTGCATAACTCCATTTAGGTTGTGGGATTCACCATCACAAGACGATAGTCCTGATGCTGTACTTAAAAGTGCTGCCAAAACTTTTACTGGTACACCTTCCATATTGAAGAAACGCCATCGTGATCTATTGTCACCTTTATCAGAAAGAAGAACTGACAAAAAGCTGGAAACTGACATAACATCCACTTTGACCAAAGATTTCTCTCGATTGGATGTTATGTTCAATGAGAGTGGGACTGGTGGCAACACATCTCAGGTGTCTCCCAGTGAACATAAAACCAAATCTGGTGTCTCTGTTGAAGAAAAAGGAAACCTTTGTCAAGCATTTGATGGGGAACAAGACGATGGGGGAGATCACACTCAATTGTTAGATGATGAAGCTCAGAACAAAGATCCTAAAGGAAGTAATTCCCAAGGAAACGTAAAAAAGGAAACCTGTAATATTGATACCAAGGACAGAGCTAATGCTTCTGACAAAATTGTGAGTTTTTTTTTCTATTTTATTAATTTTGATGTTAGTTTTCTAGCTTAAGGTGCAGCCGTCTGATTAAATCCCTGCCAATCTTTTGGTACTAGTTTCTCTAATGATAATTCATACTACTAGTGATTGCTTTATTTAACTCGGATATGATGCTTCATACTTTCATAGTTCTATGTACACCTTACACTGTTTTATCTTCTCCTCTTTTGTTGGAAATCTTGGTTTTAATTCTTCATTCTTTATTATTGTTATATTCCCTTTTGCATCTACTATCAAATTTATTTATTATTTACTAATCTTTCCCTCTACTTTTGCCAGGTCCAACAGCCTTCGGCAGTGCTTGTTGAGCATAATTTAAATGATCTACTATTATTTTCTCCTGATCGTGTTGGTCCTAAAGCAGACAGACCATTATTGTCTTCAAGCATGCGAACTCCAAGAAATCGGTATCATAAAAGCTTTGGAGCTATATCAAATCAGGGTTTTGCTTCTGAATGCTTATCAGGAAATGCATGCATAGTTGTTAGCTCTCCTACTCTGAAAATAAAGGACACTGAAGGCCATTCAATTGCTGTTGCTACAGTACAATGTACCAATTCAACAGCAACCCTAGAGAATTTGGTTGATAATGCTGGGATTGATGCTGATATTGAAAATTATATGTAAGATTCCACTGCTCCTAATTGTGTCATTATATTTTGCCATTTACTGTACTTGATTGTCTAGATCGCTTTTTTTTTTTTACTTCAAATGCTAGGATAAATTGATTGGTTGCTTGCTTGATGTGGATTTTTCCAGATTTGGAGAAACTCCATTGAAAAGAAGTATTGAATCCCCGTCAAGATGGAAGTCTCCTTGGTTTATCAACTCTTTTGTTCCAGGCCCAAGGATTGACACAGAAATAACAATTGAGGTATAATTGGAATTCAAAAGTTCAGGTAGATTTTAGAATTTAACTTTTTTTTTCTTTAGTTTATGCTTCCTAATAATTGGAATTTTATTTCCAGGACATAGGATATCTTATGAGCCCTGTGGATAGAAGCTATGATGCCCTTGGGTTGATGAAGCAATTAAGTGAGCATACAGCGGCTGCTTATGCTGATGCCTTGGAGATTTTGGGAAATGAAACTCCAGAATCAATTTTAAAGGGAAGACGCTCCAACAATCCAAACATGGACAAAGAGAATGATCAATTGGAGACCGGATCACATTTGGCTTCAAATATCTTGGTATTGCTGGAAAACCATGGTTTAACATCCTCTTCCTTTGTTTTTTAGAGCGAGTAGTTGAAAATTTTGTATGCAATTATTTGCAGGCAGAGTGCCGGATCCTTGATTTTAGTGAATGTGGAACACCTGCAAAGGGAACTGAGAATGGGAAGTCCTCAACTTCCATGAGTATTATTGCAAGCCCCTCTTCCTATCTTTTGAAAGGTTGCAGATAGTGGTTTCCTTTGGCTAAAAGCCTCCCCCCCGTGTTTGCAGTTTTTGTCATATTTGTTTATATGTGTAAGTCCTTTTCTTTTCTTTTTTATTTTTTCCCCTTCAAAATTCTTAAATTTGTTGTCGGAAGTGCAATGGATCTAATTATTTAATTGATAAAAGATTGATCTACGGACTACATTTTTTTCCTTGTGTCCCAACGAGTTGTTTGTGGTGGAATTCTGGTAAGCCTCGGATCTTTACTTTTTGTTGTCTCCCTCCTGGTCGTGGCCCTTGATCTTGTGTTATATCATGAGTTTTTTTCCTAAGAATAAACTACTAGGTTGACCCTTCAACACCGCACACTGCAGGCATTACTTGGGAATGTAATTGAGATGAATTTAGACGATTCAGTATCAGATTTGAATTTTACTTAATTTGAAAATTTGAGGTTTGAATTCGATAAGATTTGGTTTTTGAAATTCGAATTCGACTTGATAGAATAATCGAACTGTTTAAGTTCGATTTAATAAATTTGATTTGTCAATTTTTAATTTTATCGATTCGAAAACAAACAAGTTAAACTCAAATCGAGTTAAACTCAAATTGCTTATGAGTAATTTAACTCATTTATACTTGTAACATTAACGAAATTAAAGTTTATCCTTATATTTTCCTAGTCATAATTTCATAAATGGTGTTTCGTTAGACATAACAAGGATTATTTCATTTGCTAGTCACAAGGTTCTGCGCCTTAAACCCTTACACTAAATCAAAAAGACAAAGTATGATGGTCGGATGCTTCTGCCCCATCGAAGTAGAAAGCATTTCCGCCGTCCTGCTTTCAAATTGTTATTGGGGAATTTTAGTTTCACCAGTTGTCCTCCAATGGTTACAGCAATCATGAGAATGAAGAAGAAAAAATGCAGTAAAGAGACCTGGATTTTGTATTTGAAAACTACTTTATTTCAAATGTAGCAGCTGTATACCGAAGGGGAAATAAGAAAGTTTAAAAGTGAGTTTATTTGTGTTTGAGGGCTACAATTATTATTGAATGAACAGAAAAGTGAAAAACAAACACTACATTGCTGTGATTCATGAGGAAGGCGGTGATGTGTGGTGTGCCCAATTTCTATGACATACGGGTAACGGCGGCATGAATTGCATCAGCAAGATGAGGGACGGTCTTGGAGCTCAGACCTGCCATGCTAATCCTCCTGTACAAGAGAGAAAATATGTAAAATTATCTCTTTTTTTAAATCACGAGGTATTTTCATATCACATTAAGTATGAGATTAATCCTCGTTAGCGCTGCGTGGCTGACACTGACCGAAGAAAAATTGACCTAATAAGGATTCGAACACGAAATCTCTTACTATGAATTGTTCTTACTATATAAAATTTTCAGTAAAGCAACATGTGCAAACTTTTGACAAAAATGAGAAATGGGCCAATTTGTGAAGGGTTCAGAAGGCAAAACTAAAAGCAAAGCCCCACTTCAGTACTTTGGTTTTTACAGACAGTAATTGAGCTTGTTACCCATCAGAAGTCATGTAGATGTGGTATTCTCTGGTCATAAAGGCAACTTGCTCTGAATTCAGTCCAGTGAAGGTAAACATTCCAATTTGTTTGATAATATGACTCCAGTCACCGGGTGTTCCTGCCAAATGGAAAAGAAAACTACACGTGAGAAAACAGCATCTACACTAGGATGAACCTTGACTAGAAGTAACTCTTGAAGGTTATCTAAGTTTACGTATTTCCTTTATGCAAACTAGAAGACAAATCTTTTTAAACGGAACACACAGATAAGCATGCCTTAAAGTCAAATGACCTCTAGCACACACAGATAAACATTGTTGCAAATATAGCAGCAGAATAGCAAACAAAAACACACAACAAATAGCAATAAGTTGAATGACCTCTAGCACGCAAAGCATCAAAAAGTTTCTGCCGCATGCTGATGATACGGTCAGCCATTGCCTTCAACTCAATAGTCCATTCATTGTACATGTTCCTGTTGGTGAAAAAAAAAAGAACACCCATTAGGAGTATGAAATCGATAAAAAGAAAGAAAATACTAAAGCAGGATAAGTGATTGAACTCTGCAAAATCCATTTAACAATTAGCCTACAAATGGTTGCTTAAATCCGACACATACACACTTGACAAGATAGAGTTTCTGCAAATTAAATGATGCAGGCAACATCCATGTAGACAACCATGGGCGATGGGTCATACCTGTCCTTCAGGATGGTAGCCACAATGGATGCACCATGAATTGGTGGATTTGAAAACATCGGCCGGATGACAAGTTTCAGCTGGCTTTCAACCCTGCTTGCAACATCAGCTGTCTTGCAGACCTATTAACAATGAAATTTGTGATAAACAATCAGAATACGTACTGAAGGTCCACAAATAATGTAGGAAATCAAAGTATTGTATTGAAAAGACTTAAGATAAAATTGTACATAGGTACCCTATTTATATACAAAGAACTTCTAACTAAATAGGAAAGTATATCACTCATAATCCTAGATATTATTCTAATTAATAGAATCTATAATCGAGTGATTCGCTAACCTTAATGCTAGGGATACACATATATACTAATTTCCTAAAATAACAAATTAATTAAAACAGCAGTTGACTTTCCAATAATATTCTTGACACTCCCTCTCAAGCTGGTGAATAAACATTGTCCATTCCCAGCTTGGTTACAATCTTGTGGAAGAGTGGATTGTCAAGTCCCTTGGTTAGAACATCTGCTAGCTGTGATTCGCTTGGTATATAGGGTGTGCAAATGAGACCACTGTCAAGCTTCTCCTTAATGAAATGTCTGTCAACTTCAATATGTTTTGTCCTGTCATGCTGCACAGGATTGTGCGCGATGCTAATTGCAGATTTGTTATCACAGTAGAGCTTCATAGGGCCATCCCACTTGAGTCTTAGATCTTCCAAAATGATCTTCAACCATAGTAGCTCACATACACCTTGTGCCATTGCCCGAAATTCTGATTCTGCACTTGATCTTGCCACAACATTCTGCTTTTTGCTCCTCCAAGTAACTAAGTTTCCTCCCAAAAAGGTGCAGTAACCCGTGGTGGATCTTCTATCAACCACTGAGCTTGCGTAGTCAACGTCGGTGTAGGCCTCCAAAGTGAGCTTATCACCTTTTTTGAACAAAATTCCCTTTCCTGGAGTTCCCTTGAGATAGTGCAATATTCTATGAACTGCATGCAAATGGAGTTTCTTAGGGTTGTGCATAAATTGGCTCACCACACTAACTGCATAGGCAATATCAGGCCGTGTGTGGGATAGGTAGATTAGTCTACCAACCAGTCTCTGATATGATTCTTTGTCTGTAGCATTGTCTCCCTCTACTTCCCCAAGTTTATGATTAGGATCAATTGGTGTGTTGGATGGTTTGCACGCCAACTTTCTCGTGTCTTTCAAGAGATCAAGGACATACTTTTGTTGGGATATAAAGATCCCTTGTTTCGACCTTGCCACTTCAATGCGCAGAAAATATTTCAAGTTTCCTAGTTCCTTAATCTCGAACTCCTTTGCCAAACATCTTCCCAAGTTCTGCCTTTCCTTTTCATTATTTCCCGTCACTATGATATCATCAACATAGACAATGAGAGCAGTAACTCCCTCTGAACCTGAGTGTTTTATGAATAGGGTGTGATCCCCATGGCTCTGCTTGTACCCCATGGAATGCATTACCTTGGCAAATCTCTCAAACCAAGCTCTTGGTGACTGTTTTAGGCCATATAGTGCCTTCTTGAGCTTGCAAACCTTATTTGCAGCTATGTTTCTATTGAATCCATGGGGTATTTCCATGTAGATTTCCTCTTCAAGATCTCCGTGCAAAAATGCATTTTTTACATCAAACTGTTGTAAAGGCCAATCAAAGTTAACTGCTAGAGACAAAAGAATTCTCACCGTATTCATCTTGGCAACCGGAGCAAAGGTTTCTTGGTAATCTATCACATATGTCTGTGTGTATCCTTTAGCCACCAACCTAGCTTTGTACCTCTCAAGTGTTCCATCTGCTTTATACTTAACTGTAAAGACCCACTTACATCCCACTGCTTTCTTTCCTCTTGGTAGCTCCACAATCTCCCAAGTATTGTTCTTCTCCAGGGCCTGCATTTCAACATTCATAGCATTCTTCCAATTTTCACAATTTAAAGCCTCTGATAATGTTTTGGGAATGGATATTGTGTTTATGTTTGTAAGGAAACTTCGGTGAGATGGAGAGCATTTTTCAAAGGACACAAAATGGGATATTGGGTATAATGGATGTTTTGTGCACTCTCTAGTTCCTTTCCTAAGGGCTATAGGTAAATCAATGTTAGATAAGGAATCACTTTGAGGAGTAGAGCTAGAAGATATTACCTCATTTCCAGGATTTGAGTCTGATGATTGGTCCGGCCTTGGTTCAGGAGCTAGACTTTTCCTTCTTGAGTAAACCTGTGAGAACCGATTGTTAGTAGTGGCCTTTCCCCCATCTGCTTGTGAACTAGGTTGTAAGGAGGGCTCATTTTGGGTTTGTGAAGGAGGAGGCTCAGGTTGCTTAATTGTAACTTCAGCTGAGGTCTTGGTCTCGGGTTGGAATTTAGAAGATGATGACGGCAAGTCAAGGAGAAAGAAGTCTTGATCCTTATCTTCCACAAATGTTGTCTCCCTCTGAAAATAGGGCTGAGTGAAATATGGTTCTGTTTCAATGAAGGTAACATCTGCTGAGATTAGGAGTTTTTTAGTAGGTGGGTGATAGCACTTGTATCCTTTCTGTGTTGAAGAGTATCCCACAAAGACACACTTGATAGCTCTAGGGTCTAACTTTCCTCTATTTTGGCTATGGACATGAACAAATGAGACACACCCAAATACTCTAGGAAAAAGATGGTTTGTTGTACGGAGACTTGGATAAAAGTGAGACAATACCTCCATGGGACTCTTGAAGTTTAACACTCGGGATGGTAACCTGTTTATGACATGTGTGGCTGTAAGAACTGCTTCCCCCCAAAGGTATTTTGGCACATTTTTCTGAAATAATAATGCTCGGGTAGTGTTTAGGAGATGGCCATTTTTCCTTTCTGCAGCTCCATTTTGTTGTGGAGTAGAGACACAGGATGACTCATGAATAATACCTTTTTGTTGAAAATATGGGGAAAGTGTTTGGTTGAAATAATCTTTTGCATTATCTGACCTAAACCTTTTGATTTGGACCCCAAATTGGTTTTTTATCATGGAAAAGAAGTTTGGGAGGATATCACTCACATCAGATTTTGATTTAAGTAGAAATATCCAGGTAACTCTTGTACAATCATCAATAAATGAAACAAACCAACGTGCCCCAGAAATATTTGGAATTGTAGTTGGACCCCATATATCACTATGAATCAACTCAAAAGGAAAAAGGCTTCTTTTGTTATTGGTGGGAAAGGTAGCACGTCTGTGTTTTGCAAGTTCACATGCATCACAATGAAACTGCTTATCAACTAGTCCTTTGAACAAAGAAGGGAACATAATTTCAAGGGTTGAAAAAGAAGGATGTCCGAGCCTAAAATGGTGAAGCCAAATTGTGTCTTTATTGGTGAGGTTTTGTCCAGAAAGGTAGGTTAGGGGCTGGTTCCACTTACCAACTTTCGATTTCTCTAATTCCTTAAGATAGTATAATCCGTCCTTCTCCTTAGCACGTCCAATCATCATTCCCGAGCCCTGGTCTTGAAATAGACAATAAGATGAAAAAAAAGTTACTTTGCAATTCATGTCATGAGAAAGCTTGGATATTGATAAAAGATTGGTGGACAATTTGGGAACATGTAGGACATTTTTCAAAGTAAGGTTAGGACTGATTTTTATTTCTCCTACCCCAGCTACCGTGGCCAAGGAGCCATCGGCAGTAGCAATTTTCCTACTACTAGAACAAGGTGAATATGAACTAAAGTTTTGAAAGGAATGAGTCATATGATCTGTGGTTCCTGAATCAATAATCCACAAATGTTTAAAGGTTCTATTTGAGGCATTTAAAGCGTGAGAGGTTGGAAGTTTACCTGAATATATCAATGAATAGGTACCTGAAGGTTTTTCGAGGATACTTAGGAGATTTCTCAGCTTTTCAATCTCTTCTTTGTTGAGACTGCCCAACTCCTTTGGTGCTGCAGTGGTTGTTTCTGCAACTTTTGACATCTTTCACAAATCAAAACTTGCTGAAGGATAGGTGAGAATCAGGGATAAATCGGCAATGAAGGCCAAGCAACAAAGAGAAACCACCAATGATGAAGAACAAAGGAAAAATTCAGCTATGAAGGCTGATATAAAAGAACACATGAAATACTCTGTTTTGTCTTTAGAAAACAGAGCAAAGACAACAGTGATGAAGGTTGGAACAATAGAACCAGAACCGAGCCTATAGAGATGAACAAAAACAAATTTTCGTGATAAAGGCTGGATGAGAAAATGGCTATGAAGGCCTAAGGCAAAAAAATCAGCAATGAAGGCTGAAGAAGAAACTGCAGAAAATCAGCAATGAAGGCTGAAGAAGAAACTGCAGAAAATCAGCAATGAAGGCTGAAAAAGTGACTGATTTTCAAGAAAAAAAAAACCTAAAGCTCTTGATACCATGTAGGAAATCAAAGTATTGTATTGAAAAGACTTAAGATAAAACTGTACAGAGGTACCCTATTTATATACAAAGAACTTCTAACTAAATAGGAAAGTATATCACTCATAATCCTAGATATTATTCTAATTAATAGAATCTATAATCGAGTGATTCTCTAACCTTAATGCTAGGGATACACATATATACTAATTTCCTAAAATAACAAATTAATTAAAACAGCAGTTGACTTTCCAATAATATTCTTGACAAATAACAAGGCAGAGAAAGATACACAACTTGATCTACGGTCACAAATATGGTCCACAAATAACAAGGCAGAGAAAGATACACAACTTGATCTATGGTCACAAATATGGTGGACAAATCTTGATAACACACTACTTGCACAAAAAGAATAAAAGCCACCATAAATAAAAAAATTGCAACTTAGTTAGTATAAATTCTCATAGACATCAATCTTAGTCTTACAATGCTTAGTGCACCAACACGTTCCCCATAGAGGCCCAAGTTCTTTGCATAACTCTGAGCTACAAAGCATTCGCCACCATCAGCAACAAACATGCGAACCGACTGTGCATCTGCATCCAAACTTCCACTAGCAAAACCCTATAATAACAAGTAGCAATTTAATCCTCTTTGAAATGCTAATAATAGTAATATCAAATAACTTCATTAAACTCCTCATCAATGAAATGATTCAAACTATTTAAAGTTTCTCAATATGCAAAGTAATACACACAATGTGGCATTCAATTTCTACCTGGTACCTACCTGATAAGCACTATCAAAGAAAGGTAACAATGCCTTTGATCTCATCAAACGCCTAATTTGCTCCCACTGCTGAAGGGTGGGATCAACACCGGTAGGATTATGAGCACAGGCATGAAGAAGCACAATAGATCCAGATGGGGCAGAACCAAGGTCCTCTAATAACCCTGTTAGCCAAAAGAAAAGAATATCATCAAGAAATTAACCAAGTACAACTATGAACCAAAAAGAATAAAAAGTACAACTAAATCTAACTGATCCTCATCAGACACACACACACACACACACAAAAAAGGAAGAACCAAAAGCAAGGTATGCATAATTAAATACGAAGAACAATGATCTCAACAACTTCAACAATAATGATAGAAAGTACACAATTTTATGGGGTAGTTGATGATAAATGATGAAGAAAATTTATAAGATTGAAATACAGTATTGTGATATGAGCAATTCACACATTTGTACTGTTTTTCGTACCTTGGAAATTCAATCCGCGTGTTGCTGGATCATAATAGCGGTAAGTTTTCACAGACAATCCTGACAGAGTGAAAATCTTGGGGTGGTTTCCCCATGTTGGCTGTGGAATATATATAGTACGCTGCAAAACAAAACCAAGTAGTACAGTCGAAAATGAAAATGAATTACTACAATTAAATTAGCCAAAGATAATGACAATATACAGTAAAGTTAACAAGAAGTTTACTTGATAATAATGCCTAGCCAAAAACTCAGCTCCAACTCTCAGTGAACCGGTTCCGGACAAACACTGAACCGTAGTAACCCGATTCTCTCGAATTGCAGGGCTACATTCAAACCCAAAGAAGAGAAGCGAATCACATAATAAAAACAATAAAACTAATTTAAACTTTGATAACAGCAGACATTCAACTAACAAACCTGTCAGCACCAAAAATAAGCTTAGCACTTAATTTATTAAAATCTGCTAATCCGACAATGGGAAGATATTCCTTGACACGTGACTTGTCGTTCACCAACATTTGCTCTGCTTTTCTTACCACATTAAGAACAAGAGGCTTTCCTTCCTGTTAACAGAATAAAAAGATAAAATTTTTCGAAACCCCAATGGAAAAAGTTCCAATCTCTGTAAAAGAAATGAAAATTACCTCGGTTCGATAAGCGCCAACTCCTAAATTCAACTTAACATGGCTGGGATCTTTGTTATATGCAACGGTCACCTAATGAGCCAACGGTACGGATAAACTAACTGTAGCGACTTAAATCTTTAATAATTTTGAGAGTGATTAAAAAATAGAAAAAAGATTGGATTTATTAGCATACTCCGAGAATGGGATCTTCAGGGGCGCGAACGACGTGAGAGAAAACAGAGTCGCCATGAAAACCGGAGGTGGGAGAAAACGTTACGTTGGTTTGAGACTCGATCACCGGTGATGAGGTTGCAAGGTGTCTGACCAGAGCGCTTAACCGTCGATCGGTCGGCGAAGAAGATGATAACGTAAACTGGGGGCGCATGTTAGCTTGTTGATACGTTTGAATGCTTAGTTTACGCTTTTTTTTTCTTGAGGAAACTGCTATTTGTGGTTTTTTTTGTATTTATAAAAAGGAAAATGAAAACAAAAAGCTTACGCGGCGAGTGACGGTGGCTGCTATCTGCTTACGTATCCTTTTTTTGATTGAGTGGGGTCCACTTTTATTTCTCTCTCCTATAATTATCGTTCCAATTTTAAAACTAGAAAAATTAATAGAGTTTTTAACCATATCCTTCTACGTTGAAAACTTTGTTTACCAATTTACTGTATTTTTTAACTTAATTTTTACTAATTATTATCACATATATTATTAGTGAAATTTTTTACTTTATAAGTAGTATTAAGATGATAACATATAACTCTTTAAGAGCCAACAACTTTTTGACCTAGTAGTTAAGGGTGAGTTGTAGTATATTGTAAGTCTTGGATTCGAATTCAAACACCTTAATCCCCAATTATTTAATATTCCTCTTGTAACAAAAAAAATATAACCCTTTAAGATATTAAAAAATAAATAAATAATAAAGTGAGTTATGTGTTATCATATTACTATTGCTTATTGAGTTAAAAAAACTTCACTGACAATATATGAGATAATATTCTAATTCTTAATGTCTTATAATTTTTTTGGTTCATAATGTCTTATAATTTTTGTGTGAGAACCATGTATTTCGATACTGTTTCACATGTAAGGACACTCACACTGTTCATTTCCTGTGAATTTCGCATATACGAGTCAGTACATTGTGGTAGGCCCTACAGGTTCTACAATGTCCGGATGGAAGTGAGATCAGACAAATAATACACAAAGGGTCTAATAAATATACGGCAAGAATTTTAAGTCTAAATTTCCTCATTTAGATTATTTTTGAAGAGTATGAAAATAAATTTGAAAATAACACTTAAGTACATAACCCAGTGGTATTTTCGTAAATTGAGGTCAAAATAAATGGGAATTTAATCTAATGATTAAAGAATGATATTCTACATGAAAATAAGTCCTGGGTTATGTAAATGGATAGACCGAATCGGTAGTCAAATTAGAATTCTACGCGATTTACCCGGTAAGGGTATTTTTGTAATTTCACCTTCTCGAAAAGGTTAAATCTGAACTAAATCACCACCATTCATCAAAATACACTTAATATGAATTTTTGGTGATGCAAAATAAAATTTTGGAGTTCAACTACCTAGTTATAGAAATTTCTGAAGAAAAAGACCGAAAAACTTATAATTAATGGCATTTTTGTAATTCCAAGCATTTTTAAAATATCTACAAACTATTTTATTACTGCCGGCACTGTTGCAGCATTCTTCCTCCCTCATTCTCGTGACCTCCATGGAAGCATAAAAGAGAAGAAACTAAAACCTTCTAAAAACACTTGATTTTCACCATATTTTCACTAAGTTATTTCTACCTAAATTGCTCTACTCATCTTCCTCTCTCAAACCATACCAATAGCCCCTTGATTAAGTGGCTAAATCAAGAGGAAAGTGAAGAGGAAAATTCGGTCAAAGGGTAAGCTTCCTTCATGCCTTATGTTTATTTAATTTCAATGATAGAAATATTTTGATTCAAGTAGATTAAAGATGTTTATGACATTAGATTCATTGGAAATTAGCTAAATCAACTTCAAGCAATTCAAGAGGGTTTCGGCCTGCTTAGAATATTAGGAAATTATAGTATTTAATGCATAAAAATAATTCTAGAATGATGAATAAGCAATATCAAGACAAGTATAAGTGGAAATTTGTTGAAATTCAACAAATTCAATAAGAGGCCAATTTCGGCCAAGCAAGAGGATAAGGTTATGGTGCTTAAATGGATGATGTTAGGATGTTAAGAGACTGTAGAAATTATAAGAAGACTGATGGCGAAGTCGGATTTCGATTCGGAGCTAAATTGGCGAAGTTAGGTTTTAGCATCGGTGCGAATTATACTGGTTTAATATTTTCTACTGAAAAAGTAGTAGAATTTAGTGCAAGAAAAATTATTAGAATTTAATTATGGTGAATAATGATGTTGGGTGAATTTTATTGCAGCCTGAGAGAGGTGATTCGTACGTGGTGCTATCGGGCGATTAGATTTCATCTTACAGATAAGGGATGCGTGTGTGAACCGTAGGGATACTATAAATGCATAGTTTGGTTCACACTATTTTTATAAAATAATTTGGATATAAATTATCTTTGAAAGTGGTGAAATTTGGTGAATTGTGGCTGTTGTTGAAATTATAAACTGTAATTTTCGTGCAGGAAGGCTAGCTTAGAAATAGCCGTCATTCTGCCGAAAATTATAAGAATATTTAGAAAATATTTCTAGCATTTTTCTAAAGTGGAATTTTGGGAAGTTTCCATGAAATTCATTAAATTGCATAATTTTATAGTTTACCGAAAAACTATATTTAAATATTCATGTTAAGGAATTTTATTTATGTGAAAGTACTAGCATGTGATTTATACTGTTCTATAAATATTTAGAACATTTTCTGGAACGATTACCACGGTATGAATATTTTATTAATTGTTATTCATAAAATGAAAATATTTTCTTTATGAATATTTATGGATTGATTGAACTTATATTCAGTGAAATTGATTTCATAAATGGTGTTTATATCACGTGTTTATTGTTTTGAAACTGTTAGGTTCCATATCATGCTCATGTGTCACGTGTTAGTGCTAATAGATACTGACCCTATTATCAACGTCCCGGTGGACACCTGATCAGTGCACACTGTGGACCCTATAGACTATTGCCATAGATCTCATGTGTTATTATTTTCCCTATTCGGGATATTATTACAGCATGATATAATTAGAGTGTTACCTGGTCTCCATGATACTGTATTGATGATTGTATTTTTCACTGAACCTTTAGTTGGTACTAAATTAATTGTAGCTATTGAGCTTTTAATATACTACATGTTGAACTAAATATTATACGATATTTTACAAGTGTGGAAATGAATATTTGTTGAAAGGAATATTAATTCCTTATTTATTCACTTAAGTGTTTTATCATGTGAATATTTAATGTTTTACTTGGATTTGAATATCAAGAGAAAACGATTACTCCCTATAGTCGCTTCTAGGAGCCGAGACACGTACGGTATTCTAAAATACCTTCTATACTTTATCCGGTATTCCTAGTCGACTATAGTATCCATCCTGTTTTGAGTTTAGTGAGCTATTAGGATGCAAATGTTTTTGGCATATAGATTTTATAATATCAGTTTTACATACAATTCTCTTATTGAGCGTGTTAGCTCACCCCTTTATTTTCTCACTCCATAGACTATCTTCAATGATTCTGTTTCACAGATTTGGTTGCGTTGTAGTTGACCCCGAGGCAGCACTTAGTGGATCCTAGAGGTAGCATTTCTTTTACATATTTTCAGACATAGTTGTACAGTACTACCTTTTTATAATTCATGTACCGAGGATGTAGAACACGTGTACATACTGTATATATATATATTGCAGTAAATATTCTCATCGACTATTGATTTAATTTAAGTATAATAGTAATTTCTGTTTTTCATAAGTGAGTGATAAAGGCATCGTAGACAACCCAATCGTCACATGTGGTGTTATAATATGGTAAATACTGTACATTTTGAAATGTGACATTTTGACATGTCATTACTATATTAATAACTAACCATCCTTATATTCCAAAAAAAAATATCATCCTTAACCTCCCAACTCTCTGTCGTTTTATTTTTAGAAATTGTCTCACTTTTCCTTTAAATTTTTAGGAGTTATTCTTTTTTCTTTTTGTTAAAAGTTAATAAAATATATAAATTTTTATTTTGAAATTTGAATTGAAATAAAAATTAAAATAATAATGTAATTGTAGATCATAAATTCAATTGCCAAATTATAATAATATAAATTCTTGATTGTTATGAATTGATATTCAAAAACTTCTTTCGAAAGTATCACCACTATTAAAATATTAAATAACTTTTTTTTATCAAAATATTAAATAACTTTTTTATCTTTGTAAAATTTGCTTCATTAATCATGTCATTTTTATAATTTAATTTTTTTCCAATTTATTAGAGTTTGGCCTTTTTTTTTTCCTCTCTTTAAATAAATTTTGCTTAATTTCTTGTGTTCATATTTTTTACATACACAGATATTATGGAATTTGCTTTCTTTATTAATTTTTTGCTGTTATTTTTTTTTGAAGAGATCTATTTTGATTTGTTCTTTAAATTTTGAACGTAATTGCTTTAATAAAAAAGTATTACAAGATCTTACTTTTTTGTGTAAATCACATGTATCTTTATTCTTTTTAACGATCTAAAACTAATCATGTTCGAGATTTAGTCATAGTTAAGGCTCTCCATCCCTTTCCGAAGGTGTGTTTAGTGTGAGTCAAACTCGAAAGTTTTTTCTACAAACGTAATCTACGTTACCAACTAAGCCACGACCCATAGGTAAGATCTTACTTTTTTTCATTGTAAAAAAGTTGGTGGTCTTATATTATCTAGTATAGAGATATTAGTGTTGAAGCTTACTGAAAAAAAAAAATCTAAAGAGAGGACAACGAAGGAAAAGAAGAAATTGCAGATAAATTTTACAAAAAATGAGGGGAAATGAGCTAAAAGACAATGAAAACTGTTTTATTCATTGTAAAATTAATAAAATATGATATGGCAAAATTTATAATGATTTGAAAAATAAGTTTAAAAGCATCGTATATTGAAAATAAGTTTTGAAAAGCATTATTGTTTGATAAAAAAATTCATGTAAACCGCACATTACTTACTGTCGTCTTAGCGTAATCTTTGGGATTTTTAGATTTTTCATTTTTAATGTACTAAAATACCGAATAACGTATAATAAGATTTTAAAAAATAAATATTTTACAAGTTAATATTCCCAGTTCAACCAAAAAAAGTAAATATTTTACTTTAAAAAAAGAATTTATATATTATACACTAATAATGTATAATTTCTATACACTATCAACGTTCAAAAGATTGATACCTTATCGATAAACTTTTATAAAAAAATTAAAAGAAATTTATTTGTATATCTTTTTAAAGGCTTGATATTTTTTTAATCTGTATGGTGATAAAGTTTCTGTTATTGCACAAAACAACAATGAATAATTACTGACATAAGCTCTCTGTATTTCTCTCCACGTGTCTCCAAAAGGATTCTACAAGATAGGAAAAGTCAGAGGAACACATGGAACTCCAATGCTTAAGTCAGTCCAATATTTTTAAGTATTAGGAAACGTAAAAGTTAGGAGTAAAAAATTATGTCATAGAATAATACTTGTGGCTTATTTATAGGCGAGTAGTAATTACCTGGAGGACAATTTCGTCTTTCTAAAAGAGTTTGTGTTCTAGTACGACTCTAACAGACCAATCTGAGGCAACAGAAGTCTGTCGCTAAGCGGGAGACCTCAGAAGTTTGTTGCTAGATGGAAGACCTCAAACAGATATCATAGACACCAGGCAGCAGGATCCTCTTGCTTGCAGGAGAGTGCTTGGCAATCTCCCACTTGTGTTGCACTCTCCTACTCTCTGTTTCTGTTGAATTTAATGATTATATTTAATTAATAATAATTATAATATCATTATTAATAGTAAAATTAATATTATTATTATTTTAAATTTACCATTTGTGTAGTCCATATCAGTTTCAATTTATAAACGATCTATAAAGATCATATATAATATTAATGTATCATATATATATATATATATATATATATATATAGTATAACCTTAATAGATTTATTAAAAAACAAAACAGAGCCAGTTAATGACAATACGCGCGCTTTCCAAGCAGTTAGTGGAAAAGCCAACTACGTGGCCGACTGGCCGTAGGTTTGTAAGATAAGAGATGAGGTCGGGTTTGGCACGTTTGTCAAAGTGGGACTAATGTTCAATCCTTTCGGCTCAATCTCGTTTTATTATTCATCAATTTGTAGAAATTGACTTAGATGTAAAATTAAATAATAATAAGAAATGATTGATAGAATTAAAGTATGATATGAAAGTTTTAAGATTTTAACGCATTTTAAAAATAAAGTTTTTTAAACTGGATCAATTTAAAATATTAATAATTACAATTATTTTGTTTAGACAAATATTTTTTAAAAATAATTTTTGAATATTAAAATTTGATGAGATAAAAAATAATTATAAAAAAGAATAAAATTATATATATAAGAAAAAATACCAAAAAAATGCAATATGCATATTATTATATTTGTAAAAATATATAGATATTATTAATAATATAAAAATAAAAATTACATATTATATATTATATATTATATATAAATAAAATAAATTTTTAATTTTATATTTAATAGTAAATCATGTGTAATAAAATAAGAAAAGTTTTGAAAGAATTTTGAAATACCATCTCTTTAAATAGATTTTCAAAAAAAAATTTGAACATTTCAAATTCGTCTCTAAAATTTCTCGTAAATTTTGAAATTCTTCAATTTTTTTTTTGTCAAATAAGAAAATATAAAGGTGTGGTTGGATGAGAGATTTCAAAAGAAAATTTATTTCTATTAAGATATTTAAAAATTCAAAATTCAATTTTCTTATTTGTTAAAAAAATTTAAAAAATTTTAGAAGAAATTCGAGAAAGAAATTGAGTATATCAAATTCTTTATTGAAAATAGTTTTACATAAGTGTTCTTTCAAATGTCCTTTAAAACCATTCATACAATATTATATACAACTCACAATTAAATACAAAAACAAAATTATTTTATTTAAATATAACATATATATGTTCATATTATCAATAATATTTATACATTTTTACAATTCTAAAGATACTCATATTGCACATTTTATTTTATATTTTTCTTTTTTATATTTGATATCATTATTTTTATTTTATCTAATTCTAAGAGTCAAAATTTCTTTCTTAAGAATATTTATCCAAACAACACAATTACAAGTGCCACTATTTCGAATAACTAATTTTAAAATGTTTACATTTTAAAATTCTTTAAAATTTTAAAATTTCTTACCCGAACACACTATAAAAGTTTTGACATGAAAAAAATACCACTCTTCCAGAATCTTCATATTTGATAAAATATGACCATAGGCCCATTACTCAAAGTCAAATCAAAGAAAATGACAATTTGCATTTGCGTATTTGGATGTCTGAAGATGAACGTGTCACCACTTTAATTATTCATATCCGACGCAACGTTAACAGACGTACCCAGCATTGTTTCTTAAGAAAAATGAGACCTTTTCTTTGTTTGTTTCATACGTGATACATTACAGTATAAGAATCCATAAATAAAAAGAGAAGAAATGAAAAGAAAAATGGTGGTGATTGATTTAGGTTTTAGAGAGAAAGAGTAACTGCATCATGTATTGCATCTGCAAGATATGGAACTGCCTTTGAACTTAGTCCTCCCATGTTTATCCTCCTGCAGGTTAATAATTCAACTAAGCTGAGTAAGTCATAAAACATATTTCTCTGTTCACCATAGGCAGCTGATGATTGATGAGGAGACTTCATGAAAGATTACTGCTTCATGTATTAATACAAAAAAATGAGTATGTCTAAGATGGTTTGAGCCTAACATTTGACTGAAGCAGGACGAATGTTAACTACATTTGTACATGACTGAAAGGGAAGAAAGAGAACAGAAAGCTATGAACAGTAAAGGAGCAGATGAACATTCTTACCCATCAGGTGACATGTAGATGTGGTATTCTTTAGTCAGAAAGTCGATTTGCTCCTCCTTCAGTCCAGTGAAAGTATACATTCCGACCTGTCGGATAATGTGGCTCCAGTCACCTGGAGTACCTGCCACAAAAAGAAAAGGATATCCACAGACATGCAATGTTGAGCCAAATCAGCCAAAAAGTTGACTGCTGTTTAGAGTTGAATGATTAAAAGCAACTCATCCTACTTTCTGTTTTCTCCGATAGAGTTTTCACAAGAATTTGTTATTTTTATCAAATAGTCAATACAAACAGGTAAAGAATTGACAAATTATAAAGGACTACCTCTGTTGCATAAAGCATCATAGAGTTGCTGGCGTACTTTGGCAAGACGATCACTCATAGCCTTCAATTCAGTGGTCCATTCCTTGTACAAATCCCTTAGGTAAAGAATTAACAAATTTAAAAGAGGCATAGTTTGGAATATGAATTCTATGTTAGATTAATCATTTCTAACACTGTTGAGATCAAAAGTTTCAAAATATGGGGTGCACCGGAGTCTATCATAGATCATACTTTTAATGATCACAAGATTTATTCATATTGCTACTAGAAAAAGATTACTATCTCATTTACATTCTCAGATTCGCCTAACTCTATTTTGTTATCTCAGAACCACTCAATTGGATGTGGTTTTTTTTTTTTTACAGGAAACAAGAATTCATAACTTTAAAATACTACGTCCACATTCACAAGCAGGCACTGAGTAACTAAAAGTCTACAGCTCAAAAATGTATTACCTATCCTTCAGAATTGCAGTAACAATGGCTGCACCATGAATGGGTGGGTTTGAATAAGAGGGTCTGATCACAAGTCTGAGCTGGCTCTCAACTCGCCTTGCCACATCAGCTGTCTTGCAAACCTAAATCAAAATTATGATAACCATAATAGTGACAAATATGCAGATATATTGAACAATCTTGTTCTTGTATAAGAAACGCATTTGATTCTTGGGAAAAAGAAAATAATGTGAACATGTCCATGGTGACATATGACACGGAGATAGATATTAACAGTTAAAAGATTTATCATAGTATCTTACAATGCTAAGTGAACCAACGCGTTCCCCGTACAGTCCCATAGTTTTTGAATATGATTGAGCTACAAGGCATTCACCACTATCACAAACAAACATGCGAATGGAGTGTGCATCAGCATCTAGACTTCCACTTACCAGACCCTACAAGCAGTCCATCAATCATTGCATGAGGTTCGAGTAAAAACCTAAAGCAGTAAATATATTTAATAGCTTCTTACCTGATAAGCACAGTCAAATAAAGGCAATAAGCCTCTCAGTCTCACTAACTGCCTGATCTGTTCCCACTGCTGACAAGTTGGATCAACACCACTAGGATTATGACCACTTGCTTGGAAAAGCACAATGGCTCCAGTTGAGGCAGAGCCAAGATCTTCCAGAAGCCCTATCACAACCAAGATGAATTATCTAAATCCATGAGAACAATGAAGATAATCATTTTCAGTGCAAAGCACTTTAGACAATAAATGGTGTAACCATATTGGAATAAATTGTTGTTCAGTAAAATGCAACTGACAGTAGAATAAAACTAGGTACATCTTGCATAGAATATCCAAATTTAGATAAATATTCAGCTTAAACTTATAATAAAATGATATATAGAACTGGCGGTCCAAATTGAATTGCAGCTTGCAAGATGAAACTGGAAATTGTTCCAAATGAAGTACACCTTGAAAGTCTAGCCCATGTGTTTTTGGATCATAATACCGATAAGTCTTCAAAGAAAGGCCTTCTGCAGATAACAAATTTGGATGATTTCCATACGTTGGCTCAGGAAGGTAAACCACATGCTGCAGAACAAGGTGGACGGTAAGGTTAAACAGCCCAATCATAAGGCATAAAGGAACAACAGTAAGTCATTTACTTGGTGATAATGTTTTGATAAAAATTCAGCTCCAAGCCTCAATGCACCACAACCAGACACGCACTGGACAGTGGTCACTCTATTTTCCTTGATGGCAGGGCTTTTTCAGAGCAATGATATAAGCAGCCAGCAACAGAAAAACACCTTCAGGTAAAATCAGAGTCTAAAGAAGCCAGAATAAAAGTTCATGAAATAACCTAATAGCAAGAGAGATTGATAAAATTTTAAGATTGAATATACAAACTGCAACCTTGCTGAATGATACACAACCTTAAAATCTGTATTTTAAATTTTCAAAATTTCTTTCTTTTGATTGAGATGGGAAATTTGATCCAATAATTTAAAGCAGGCAAGTATTTTTCTACCTGCCAAAGCCAAATAAGAGCTCAGCACTTAATTTATTAAATTCTGCCATTCCAGTTATAGGAAGATACTCCTTATCAGCAGACCTAAGTATCAGATAAATTAGAGTTTAGTCACAACTCAAGGAAAGTTCTGATGGAAAAAATAATAACAAATTACCTACAGGTCGTTAGCTAGTGTTTGCTCCACTTGTCTAACAACATTCAGTGTATGGCATTTTCCTTCCTGAAATCCCATAAACAAAGCCCGTTCAGAAAATTGTTTCAAATCAGAGAAACACCATCATTGCGGTATAAGGAAATGCTCATGAAAGTTACTTTCTAATATTTATCCATAATTATAGTAGTTAATGACCTGCCAGCAACAGCCTAATGCAACTGAATGCTAAGGAAGGTATTTTTAGTTGACTAAATTTAATAACTGAAGGAACAAGCCTTGCAACAATAACATGGCTTCATTTTACAGGTGAGAAGCTGGTTGCAGGAATGATCATATGATGTGCAAAGGCTAGCCGACGATAGAAAAGCACATTCTTTAGCAGCATGCCAAAATCTTGAAATGTATAGATAAATAAACAATTTGGATGAAAAAGGCAACCCTATATCATATGAGTATTCCATCTAGAAGTATACTTGAAGCAGTCTATGTGGGCAAAAAAAATCAATAAAATTGGCAAAAGTAACAAATGCTCACCTCTGTTCGATAAACACCAACGCCCAAATGCAGCTTATCCGGGCTGGGGTCCTTGTTGTAAGCAACTGTTATCTTTTTCATACAATATAACAACATTAAAAGGAAAAGAACATCTTAATTCTTCAAGCAACAAACAAAACAAAGAAAGAGAAGTAAAAAAGATAAAGGGAAGACACAATGTTGACTATTAACTTACTAGAAAACTTCTGTTACCGGACGATGCTCAGAATGCTAGAGAAATTGGCTTCCTATAATTTTAATAAAACCAATCTAAATTTTATTAAGGTAGATTTATTTCAAAAATTTCACATCCAATTGACTTGTTTTCTAACCCTTGTTTGACATTTGGTATACCTTATCACAATCAGGGTCAATAACAGTTTCAAGCGTAAAGAGACATGTTCCTACCTTTCAATTAGAACTTGGCCACACAAGAATCAATTTTGAAATAAGTTCGTCAAAAAAGACAGACAAAGACAGATTAAGGACAATTTTGGAGCAAAGAGTCAAAGCCCAGTTGAAGTATTGAAACGATCTTTAACCAGATTGGACTTTTCAGTTCCTAATCCAGTACTTGCTGTGAATGAACTTAAACTTTTGGACTTTATACACAGAACTGTAGAGTATTGGACACAATCCATTGACTAAGCAGTAAGAATTCGGTATAATTTTACTGTAGAGTATTGGACACAATCCATTGACTAAGCAGTAAAACAATCAGTAAGAATTTGGTATAATTTTACTTGGAAAAGAATAATAAGACAGTACCGCATAGACTGGAATATCAGGAGCTGGAGGAACGTTATGAAACAGAGAATCGCCATCAGAGTCGGTTCTGGCGGCCTCCTTAGACTCTAGATACTCCATGAGTACGATGAAGTTAAGATGCGAAGCTAAGCTACTGCAACGAATTTTATCGTTTTTGAGCCTATGTACATTCGGGCCAAAAACACTGGGCCGAGTCTGGTAGCCCAGCCCGTCCAATGATGAGCCCAACAACCATCAAAACCCAAAAGTATTTGGCAAGGGCTTTCAGCCTACTTTGCTCGCTTCAAAGTCTAGCGCTCCAATATCGCAACTAGACGAAGGCGATTTCCCAAACGTAACCAGATAACAAAACCAACAGAGTTGACACTGGACGTCTTCCTTCATTCCACAATAGCAATTGGGAGCAAAAGACTCGAGGGCTGAGCATCACCTCCCAGACACAAGATCCAGATTGCCTAGGTAAGTACATAAAAGGGTCGAGGACTTTGAGTTAAGGATTGGCATCTTCTTCTTCACTAAACTTTTCCATAAACTGTGGCTCCTAGCTCTCTTTCCCTGAGTCACTCCATTATTTCTTCTTCTTTTCTCACTTGGACATATTTTGATTTGATTGGAGGAGTTGCCTGCAATCTGAAGTATCAAACTCCGGCCCTCTCTAACTTTGTTTTACCTTCTAGATTGCTCCAGCATTAATGACCTTTATAGGTTTCTCGTTGATATTGTTGACCGTAACAATTGACGATATTTATGGAAACGACTGCAACTATGCCTTTCCCAACAAATACCACACCTATAACTGTCACCATCACTCATTACCAGCCAAAACAACCTACTGACAGGTCCAGCCATGAGCTAAACCCCTAAACTCCATCATCAACCATCTTTTTTACCCTTACAAACTTATTCCTGGCTAATAATCTCAACTAACAGTGGCGTAGCCAACCTTGAATGAGTGGGGCGCCACTCGATTTTTGGAGTTGTATAATGTGTACGTGTAACTAGTATAAAAAAATCGGTAATTCTTAGTGATTTTACTATATTCACACAATTAAAATTTTTTAAAATTTGTTAAGAAAGTGGTCAAAAACTAAATTTCATATTTATTTTCACATTATTTTAATTTGAAAATTTTAATAATTTTCTTTCAGTATGAGTATAATTTTAACTGGTGAATTTGAAAAAAACTTTAGCATGTATAGTTCTATTATTATTTTTTACTAATTATATTTTTAGCCTTATTTTTAATATTGAATTATTTTTTATTTCTTATTATAATTCTCTCTTCATTTTGTTGTTATCACACTTTTCGCTTATAAATTTTCTTTTTAATTATCTTTGTAGTACCTATTATATGCGAGTTTGATTCAATTTATAAATGATTGGTTTGTTGCACGTTATGTAATAATTATTTTATATATAAATAATTATTTGATATATAGTACAAATATAATCTCATTATAATAGTAACAAATAAAATACTGTATCATCCATCTACTCACATTGTTTTCTAGCATTTTAATTGGCATAGAAAAGAGTTTTATGTAACATTGTTATTGTAATCATTAAGATAGATTTTCATAATGAATTAATTGTAAGAAAATGTTTATTTTTTTTAAATTATATATTACATTGTGGAATGTTTTTTTTTCTACATTTAAGTTTGTCAATATTGTATTTAATAACAAAATATTATAAAAAAATGTAAAGGAATCTACTTATACAATTATTTTAGTGTAAGACAAATTTAGTTTTATATTCGTATTTTTTTCATACTATTTATAATTTTTTTAATCCGATCTTTGCATTTTATGTTCTATTTACATAAATCATGCATACCATATTTCAAGTTAATAAAAAACGTCTAACTATTTGTTCGATAATAATAAATGTGTTAAACAATTTATTTTAACTTGATCTCTACTAAAAAAATATAATATTATAATATTGACGCCATTAACATAAATTTCTTGCTATGCCACTACTACCAATACCAATATGTCTAAAATCTATCGTTTATTCCACCATGGACATCCGAACCTTATCTTCCTGGTTACTTTCAGAACTTGTTTGGTGCATTGTCACCAATGTAGTACTCAACCTCATTTTCAACATATTCAGCCTCATTTCCACCATACACAATGTGATTAGCTCCCCCTAACAATTCTTTCCCCCTCCCAATCCCCACAATTTCCATTAAGCAAACCTTTGTTCAAACTATTCTAATAGCATGGAACCAGCCAACTACGTCTACTCTAATGATTGTGGCTCCTACATCCTTTCCAACATCAATGCCTCAAGTTTCAAGGATTCAAACTCCAACTCACACCAAACACCCCAACCCTTGTCACACTAAACTTTTCACGCCACTAGTTACTCTCCCACACCCACCCCTACAACTTGTGTTCCTACCACAATAGCCATGTCTCTCCTAACGAATACCGCACCTGTAACTATCACCATCACTCCAACAATCGGCCAAAACAACCCATCGACAACTCCAACCATGAGCCAGGTGGTAGCTATTGTAATCGCCACTCCCTAAACTCCATCATAGACCATCTTTTCTACCCATACAAATCTATTCTTGGCTGATAATCCCTACTAATACCAATATGTCCAAAATCTACCGACCATTCCATCATGGACATCCCAGCTTCAGCACCTTGCTTACTTTCAGAACTTGATGAGTGTATTGTAACCAATGCAGTACTTAGCCTTATGTTCACCATATTCAATCTCATTTCCATTATACACCATGCCATTAGCTCCCTCTGAGTATTCTTGCCCCAAATCGATCTCCATAAATTTTATTTCCAACAACAATGAACTAGTTGCCAACTACATTTACTCTATGCCTTTGGCTTTTACATCCTTTCCAACATCATTGCCTTAAGTTTCATTGATTCAAACCCCAAGTCCCTCACCAAATACACTAGCCCTTGTCACCCTAAACTTTTCTATGCCATTAGTTACTCTCCTATACCCATCCCTATAGCTTGTGTTCCAACACAGTAATATATTGCCCATTGTCAACACATGGAAATCCAAATCTAGCAACTTAATGCCAAGGTAGTTACACAAGAGAGAGTTATGCAGCTAGCATGTAAGGACCCATCGAGTAGCACTTTGCTCCCCTCAGGGACTCAAGAGGTGGCTCCCTCGGCGCCCTTTACGTTTCATGAGGTGGCGATCGCCCAACACTCGCTTCACGTAACGTATTGTCCGCTTTGGGCGATCTCCCACACTAGGCGATCTCCACCCTCACAGCTTTATCCCAAGGGGCCTGAAGAACTCAGGATTAATTCCCTTGAGCGCGTTTTCACTCATGTTCGATCCCAGGACCCATAGGTACCTGTCACTTACACTCATGCTACCATTGAGATTGTCTCAATGGTAACATGAGTGTAAGTGACAGGTACCTATGGGTCCTGGGATCGAACATGAGTGAAAACGCGCTGAAGGGAATTAATCTTGAGTTCTTCAGGCCCCTTGGGATAAAGCTGTGAGGGTGGAGATCGCCTAGTGTGGGAGATCGCCCAAAGCGGACAATACGTTAAGTGAAGCGAGTGTTGGGCGATCGCCACCTCATGAAACGTAAGGGCGCCGAGGGAGCCACCTCTTGAGTCGTTGAGGGGACCAAAGTGCTACTTGGTGGGTCCTTACAATAAAATGCGTATTTTTTTTTTGCGATGCCCCGGGGTGCACTCGCTGGTCCATTGGCCCGAGCCACCGCCCTAGTTGGGTCACTCATCCGTATTGTCCATTTTGGGGTTCACCACACAGGTCACCGCCCCTCACAGATTTCTTTCGCGTCCGGAGCGACTCGAACCCTTAACATCATTAAAGATCAAGTCACTCTTAACCAATTGTCTTAGGACAATTGGTTAGGAGTGACCTAGGACAATTGGTTAGGAGTGACTTGACCTTTAATGATGTTAAGGGTTCGAGTCGATCCGGACGCGAAAGAAATCCGTGAGGGGCAGTGGCCTGTGTGGTGTACCCCAAAGCGGACAATACGAATGAGTGACTCACTTGGGGCTGTGGCTCGAGTCGATGGACCAGCGGGTGCACATCGGGGCGTCACAAAAAAAAAACGTGCGTTTTATTGTAATGACCCGTCGAGTAGCACTTTGCTCCCCTGATGTAATTACCACAATTTCTTCTACATGTTAAATAGTGTTAAATGAGCCTTAGAGATGTTTAGAGGCCAAATTGTGACACTTTCAGATTTTGATGTAGGAACGCAGGCTTTCGTACAGACAAGTTGGCGGGTCCCACGGGACCAGACACTCAACCAGAAACCATGTAAGTACCTTAAATTCATCATAAATGGTTTCAGGTAAGACAATTTGTTTCATGAGGTTATGATTTAGGCCTAATCCGAGAATTTGACAATAAATCGAAAATTTCAGCCTTTGGCTCATGACCAATCTAGCTTGTTTCTATCATATCTCTTGATCGGAGTATCGAAACGATAAACCATAAAATTCTTATGAAAGCTGACTTAAAGGTCTTTTAGCCATGAAAAGCTCGTAATTTAATTCCATACAGATTAATACCAAAAAAATTCCAAAGTTGAACAATGTGCATTGAAACCTGTCAGTCAACACTTTGTAAGAATCAAGCATATCTCTTAGTAGGAAACTCCGATTAAGGTGATTCAAATTTTTATGAAAAGCTAACTCGATAAGCTTTCCAATGATATAAGGCTTGCTATCTAATTCAATGTGGATCAACAGCAGTGAATTTTTAGATTCACGTCATAGTCTTAAATTTTTGACTATGAGCAACCGGTAATGAAACAGGCATAACTTTTGATATAGAACTCCAATTTAGGTGATTCAAATTTTGTTGTAAAGCTAATTTAGAGACCTTTCTGGTCATTTATCGCATGTCATTATACCCTTCGTTGATTGAGACAGTAAATTACTGGAAGTTAGACTTGAAATTTGGTAAATTGGGAGTTTATCGAATGATTAAGATTAAAATGAAAAGTTTAAGGAAACTGTGGATTATTGTTGGCTTAAAAATAATCAAGAGGGGTTTAAATGGAATAGAGATAAATTAAAAAGGGTCCATCCATGATAAAAGCAAAATACCAATTTAGAATTAAGAATAATTTTGAAGTTGGGGTTCAAAATAGCATTTTGTATTTAACAACCAAGTTAAAATCGTAGCTACCTTTTTCATTTGATTTGTTTGTGGCCATTTTATATTTTACTCATCTTTATTGTACCAGCAAATTAATTTAAAAAAAAGGAACATAAAAGGAAACAAACCGTGGGTTGAAAAATGCCCAACCCACTTACACTACTTGCCAGCCATTTTACTCTCCTCTCACCCGTTTGGCTAAGTGTTACAAAGATACACGCTCCCCCTCCTATACTCTCCACTCTTGGAATGAAAGGAAAGCAAAAAGGAGAGGCCACGATTCTTTCTCTCCTGAGTAGAAAGTTCTTGATTTCCTACAGATTTATAAAGCACCCATAAAGAGATAAAGCTAAGGGAGTGAGAATCACCACTTCTTGTGAGATTGGTGGCTGCTTGAGTGAGAAACCTATAGTGAAGGGTAGCTTGAGGGATTTGGGAACTTTGAGAGACTAAGGTAAGGAAAGACAATTTCTTAACTCTCTTAGATTGTGAATTCATGGTTTTGCATGTGACAATACTATTAGGAGAGGCATTAACCAAAGAGAGGAGAAGGGGTAGGTTCTGTTTTGAAGGAAATCAAAGACAAGTTTTGGAATGAGAGCTACTGCTTTAGAGAAATAAGGAAGAGCTGCTGGAAAATTTGGGTAAATGAGATATTCTTCTAACCTTATAATGTTTATTTATTAAGTATGAAAATGAAACTATGATAAATTGAATCAAATGGGCACTCTATGGATGAAGGATTGATTGAATTCCAACTTGATGTTCAAATTTGGAATCTATGTTCTGTTTTGGGTTGCAATTAAAACGTTCAATTTAAATGTTATACAAGGAGAAAAATTCTGTAAAACTTCTGGTGCATAGCCTTTTAAGTTAGGAGAAAGTCAGTTTTATAATTTCTTGATTTGGATTTCTATAACTTGAGATATATACAGATGAGTGTAGGTTACTCTGTCCAGAAGAGTGAATCATGGTTCTGACTTTGAAAAATTGTAGAAAATAGCCTAAATTGAGTTAGGTTGCAAGCATTACATTTCCAAAAACTTAATTAAGTTAAGATTATTATGGTTCTGGGTTTGCACCAATTGGATATGCTGATAATTAAATAAGGAGAATTTTGTGCAAGTAGGTCAGTGTAACACTGTGCCTGAATACTGCTGGAAGATAGTGCAACTTTGGAAAATTGCTAATTTTGATCTAGGAAGAATTAAATCATGAATCTTTCATTTCTAGATAGGGAAATGAGTTAGCTTTCATCTAATTATGGAATTTGTGGATTTGGAATTATGTAACTTAGGATATGTATATATAAATGTAAGATACTCACTGTAGGATACAAATAGCCTAATGTCAACTTCAAAAATTCTTAGAAAATAATTCAGATGGAGTTTGATTGCAAACTCTACTTTTTCAGAAAGATAAATGAGTCATGATTGATATGGTTTTAGGTTTGTACAAATTATATATCCCTATAATCAGTAATATAAATTTTATTGAACACAGGTCAGGAAACTATCCTGCCTAATGTGCCAGATTTGGACCAAAGTTTGGAAAATTATTGGAAATGGCAAAAAATGAATTAAGAAGTAAGCCTTATACTTCCGAATAGGGAACTGAGTTAGAAGTGATATAAAATTTACGACTTGACGATTAGATTCTAAAATTTATACTTAAGGCTAGAACAATGACAAAAGGTCAGAAAATCCTAAAATGCAGAAATTGAATCAAGTAGATTATGAAAGGCTCAAGGGAGCAAAAAGGAAATGAATAGATAGAACTAGTTCATATTTGAAATAATTTAGAATTTCTCCTTGATGTCATTCTTATTGAATTGTATAACTCTTAATCCTAGCATGCTATTGGGGGTAATGAGTAACCAATCCACCTTGTGTATGTAGAGGGTGATGCTAAGGACTGAAATTGACTAAGAGCTCACATAACTCGTGTGGAACTTGATAGGCCAAGGAGGATTGAATCTGTAAGATAAGGAAGCACGATAAGTAACCCTAAGCAACTACCTTGCATCCAAATTGTATGATGTTTTAAATTCTGATTTGGTATTGAAACAAAATGAAATGTTGCATATGAAATCTATTTTGACATGAATTGAAAATGCTGCACATTTAGCCTATCATTGACTAATTGATTTAGTTTTCTGAAATGTTTTATAAGCATGCTAAAGGCTCACCAAATCTATGTTTGGTTTCATGTATTATTGCTTTAATATGATGACACTTTTGAGTTTTCAAACTGAACTAAGCTTTTGGTTTGATATGGTTTTCCGATTTTGTATTATAACTTAAAGTGCTTTAAAAGCTTGGTGAGCCCTTGATTGTTACCCGTATATTTATGCAATATGATTTTGATACTAAGTCTTGAAAGGCTGATTTGATAAGATTGATATTGGAAATTGTTTTAGACCCGGGGTATTGAGACCTTAGGGCACCGTACCTTGAGAATTGTGTAAGTGTTCTTAATTGACTTAGAGCACTGTGTCTCGATGACTAGCTCTCGGGAACGATCGACTTGTCCGTATATTACGTTTGGACAGGTTCCGGTGTCATCTGATCAATGAATCCGAGTTAATTGGTTTATGCATAAGCAACGTCCTTTTTTGGGAGATTGCTACGGTAAATTGTTATTGTGTTAGCTGTAAGTATCTTAATGATGCTATGCCTTATCTCTTGGTACTACGATCTATTTTATCGATTGGACAATATGATTTATGATGATGTTTTGACGATTGATGATTGGCTTTGTCTTAAAGGATTTGCAAAAAAAAAAATGAACAATGAATGAGATTTTGATTTAGAGACAGGTACCCTATGGAAATGCCTAAGTGGCATATGCCTTTGTGGCATAAAGTATATATATTGAGTGATTATGCTTGTGTGGCATGGAACCCCGTTTATATATACGTGATATATACGTGTTGCCTGATGAGACTATTCCAGGCTGTCCGATAATAGTCGTGGACACATTCCTCAGTTTCCAGCTGATCAGTGGGACTGGACGATCTATGATCATAGATAGATGCCCATCGAGGGAAACTATCCCATTGATAGCTACAATAGGTTAGAGATGATATGATACCAGAATAGGGATTCATGCCTAGTCTCTCACTAAATGTTAAACGTTGTCTAGAGTATAGTTTATTTTATATGAAATTCTAGATATGACATGTTTTTACAATATATGTGAAATGATTGAAATTGAATGGTTTAAACATGGTTTATATTAGGCATTATATGATTTGAGATGCTATTCCGTATGTTTTTAAAATGCAGTCATGTTTTATACTGCAGCATATCGGATTTGATTTATCAGATGTATATGATTTATGAGTTTGAAAACTGAGAGATGCAGGTTATGATTTTTAAGTTGCTTTTGTAGTTACTTACTGAGTTTATGACTCATTCCCCTCTTCCTTCCCTCCCTTTCAGATTGAGGATCACTATCGTGATGCTTTTGACTCGAGAAGCTCCTAGAGAGTGACTCCGACGTGTAGTTTCAGGTGTATGGTTTCGACACACTAGATAGACATAGATTGAGTAAGACACAATGTATTTACTTATATTTTGATTGGTTGTATAAACAAAGTCCGGGATGGCTAGGTTATTTTACTATCCAGATGAAATGATTTGATGGTTGTTCAAGATGGTGATCGTGTTGATATGTGCAATAATAAAGTATATATAAATCACAAGTGCTTGATGGTTTAAGACGAATATCGTAATTGAATCAATTAAAGAGAAATAGAAATGGGACCTTAGTGATCAAGGATCGCTTAAAACTGGATTGTGACCTATACAGTCACCTACAAACGAATATGCGAAGTAAGGAATAAAAAAAAATTAGCTCGCAAATTAGGCTTCCATAAGGATTAAGTGGAAATCGGGATGTGACATAGCACCTAGGTTCTTACTCAACTTTAGAGAGAGCAGAGATCAAAAGCACCCCAAGAGAGCTCAACTTTACAAACTAGAGCACCCACCAGCTTTAGGTCAATACTAAGACCAGCTCCACTAGTAAAAGCAACCATACCACCAATAATGATGGAAAAACAAAGGTTATTAAGAAAAATATCAAATATCTAAAGCAAAAAACAAGGGAGGGATTTTGACCTACTTGATAGGAAGTGTCATCTGTTAGCAATGGCCATTTGCCAGAAAGTACTTCCAACCAAGTTAAAGAAGCCAAAAGGGATGTTTGATGGAACAACTTATCCTAGTGACCACTTAGAACCTTTCACAATTGTCATGGATATGTAGCAAGCGTTTACGCAAGAAAGTGCATAATCTTTCTTACTATAATGAAGTCTTATGCCAAAACACAGTTTTATTCCATGAAAACTAAATCCATCTCCAATTTTGAAGTGTTGAGTAGAGAGTTTATGGCACACTTTCTAAGCAACTGAGCTACAAAAAGGACATCCGTTAGTTTGTGATGGTAGTGAAGCAGAAAGCCTAAAAGACCCTTAGAGATTACATTCGCTGTTTGAATTCGGCCACATTAAAAGTAAGGGAGTTGAATGTTGAATGGGACATATAGGCTTTCATATCAAGCGTACGCCATGAGTATTTGAAGCATGCCTTGACAAATAGCAAGTTGGAAAAGCTCTCAAAGTTGTATGAGAGAGCTCAAAAGTACGCCAAAACATAGGTTTTGAAGTTGGCAAAAGGAGGAATGAGGCAAGAACAATCTTGTGCATACAGGGATCAGAGAAGTCCAAACAAAGGCAAAGATAGGAAGGTTTCTAAAAGTAAGTAGTAACTTCAACAAACAAAGAAAAAGGAATGGGAGGCCACAGAGCCAAATTCAAAAATAATAACCCTTAGAATACTTTAAGAGCCCAAATACTATTATGCAATTTTTAAAGAAGGAATTCTCCAAAAGTTGCCAAAAGGTCTAAAGAAACCTACAAGAAAAGCTACAAAAGGATAAGTACCTTGACTATCATTATGAAATTGGGCACATGATAGAGGAATGCAGAGCACTTAAGAATGAAATTGAAAAGCTGATATAATAGGATCACATCAAACAGCATGTTAAGACAACCTTTAACCAAACAAAGAAAGAAAATCTGTGAGAGGGGTAAGATAGGTGAAAGAAAGACAATAAGGCATTAAAGGCTATAGGGAAACACCTAGTGGTTGGTGTTATAAATATGACTGTAGGGGCTAATGCGACCAATAGAACTAAGAGTAAAATTCCTTTGCGAGGTGTGATTGTCATAGAAGCGCTTGTCAAAAAGCCTACCTTAAGGGTGATTAGCAGGTGATGTTTGAAAGTGATGATTTAGAGAATTTGGAAGATTCTAGTAACGATCCAATTGTGGCCAAAGCTTTCATAAGCAAGATAAAGTATGAAGAATATTGGTTAACATAAAAAATGCAGTGGTTTTAATCAATGGAGTGTGGTAACCAAGATGAGATACATGTAGCAAGACCTTGAATTTGTGAAATTAATTTACGAATTCACCAATTTGCCAATTAAGGTTAAAGCTCTATTTTCTTACTTGTGATAATTACTGATAGCGAGAATGTGCTAACATTGGTGGTCAAATTCTCGTGGTTGATCAATCTTTAACGTATAATATGATATTTGAAAGGCCCCTCATAAGGATTACTCACATGGTCATGATAATATACAATTTGATAGCCAAATTTCACATGCTAACTAGTTGGGGTATTTGAAAACAGACCAGGCTAGTGCAATGTAGTGCAACATTCTTTCTCTCCAACTAACCCAGTAGGTGGGATTTTGTTGGAAAGAAATTGAGGAGTGAAAGAATCAAGGTGTTCATATGATTGACCAATCAGTTGCTTAAAGATTGACTATTGGCGAATTAGATGTAAAGGAAGAACTTGGAAAGTATAAGGCGAGGCTAGTAAAGCAAATAGTGAAGGTCCTTTTGTCTCAAGAAAACCCACAGTTGACTATGAAAGTGGAGTTTCTACTAACTGAGAAAGTGAGGGCTACCTCTCAACGGTTCTTATAAAAAAACATTGATGTATTTGCATGGTTAGTGGCCAATATGCTCAGCGTGAGTAAGAAGGTTATCATGCACTTACTCAATGTAAACCTAGCTATGAAATTAGTCAACCAAAAGAAAAGAATGTTTACTAGTGACAAATCCAAACTATTCGAGATGAGGTAGACAAACTAATGGCGGCAAGATGTATAAGGTAGGTAAAATATCTAGATTGGTTATCTACTATAGTAATGGTGAAAAAGTCGAGTCGAAAATGGCAAATGTGTGTTGACTTTAGAGGTTTGAACAATGCTTATCCCAAAGATAGTTTTCCCTTGCCAAACATGGAAAGTGTTGGCTCAAATACCTAACTGATAGAGGGTTGAATCAGTTTTTAACTAACCTTAGGTTTGTTTTTTAGTTTTCTAAATTTTCTAGTCTATTTTATAGTTTTTTAAGTTCTTTAAGCTATTCTAACATACAATTCAAGCACAATACAATATACACAATTAAATTGCAAGCAGATAAAGAGTGAAGGGTTAGAGAATTGTACGCAAACGATTTATAGAGGTTTAACAACCTTACCTATGTCCTTTACTTTAAAACGCTCCTAAAAATTTTTCCAAAATTCACTATTGAATTTGTTACTCTTTTTCAGAGGCTCAAGAGTAACCTTATACTGCTAATTTTTCCAGGCTCAAGGAAGAAACCTTACAACCACTAATTTTTATGGTATCAAATAGCAAACCTTACAACCTTTCCCTTTTATAGCTTAAGAAGAAAACCTTTCTACCCAATATCTCACTTAAATGAATCACTCAAGGGTTCACTCTCCTTTTATGAATGGGTTTACAAGTATTGTAATCAAGAATAACATTTAAGAAGGTAGATGATTACAAGTTTTAACTCTAAGAATGAATATAACAATTTGTGCTATGAACAATAAACACTTGAAAGTGTGAATGATAGAAGATGTTTAATTTCTAGCACAAGAGTTGATTTTTGAAGCTTAAAGAAGATGTGGAATTGTATCTCTTGGTGTCTTGAACTTCTAAACTTCTATTTATACTCCATTGATTGTTGTTGAAGCTTGGTGGATCAAAATACAAATTCTTCCCATTGGTCCTCAAAAGAAACTAGTTGTTGGAGGCTTTTAAGACACAAAGGGATTGATCCTTGCCTTGTAAAAGCCTGCAATTTTGCATTGTAAATACTAGGGGATTGATCCTATCAAGAGAGGGATCAATCCCTCTATCTCGGACAAGAGAGTTGGCCTGTTGCCTAAGGGGGATTGATTCTAATGAAGGTGAGGATCGATCTTTTGTTCCTTAAACTTAATTTTTGGGCATTTTAATTATGAAAATGAGTTTATAATCAATTTCAATTTCATTTAAACATATCTTAACTTTAAGTGCATGAAATTGAGCTAAAAATTACCAAGTATTTTTCTAGAAATATATTCAATAAAGTCATAAAAAAATTACTTAATGCAATATTCAAAAACATTTTTCTAAATAGATTAAGACCAATATAAAAATAATTAATTAAATTATGGTCTTATATTTGATAAAAGCTCTTAATATGGTGTGTGAAAATCACAAATAATTAAGCAAATTTACAAATTGAATCATATATTTAATTTTGCTTAAGTGTTTGTTATTCAAAAATATGTCAATTTAAAGCTAACAATCTCTTTTTTTTTTAATATAACAAAACTTAATGTAAATTTACTTTGATTTTTAAAATTGCCCCATTAATTAAAGCATGATTTTCGAAAAATCAATTTACAAATATTCACATGTAATATAAGCATGATTTTTAGAATCAATTTACAAACCATTATATCTCCCTCTTTTTGTCATAGCAAAAAGATGAACAAAATAAAAAAATTTTCTCCCTCTAAAAGATAAGGCCAATTTTGCTCCAACTAACAAAATAAAAATATTAGTACATTGGGAGTTATAGCACAAATAAATCAATGTACATAAGAATGAATGTGAAGTATTTGTGCATGTAAAGGACATTGTTCATGATACTAATACCAGTTGTTCATAAATAATTTTTAAGAAATTACTAACTTATTATAATAAGACAAGTTGTTCATAAATTATTTATTACTTTTATAACTTGCTTATTTCAATTCTATCAAGCTCTTAGACATATCAACTGTTCTTTAAAGGTCAGCTAAAGTGCATGATGATACATAATGATTATGAGCTAAACTTAGATGAAGGATTATGCATTGGGCTCATAAACCATTTTCAATAAGGAATGTGCCTAGAATTAAACCATATATCAACTAACCACATATTCTAACACAAAAATGTCTCATGCAAATATGTCTTAAAGGAGTTGTTCCTTATGGCCAAGTTGCATATTGACCATAACTTTAACAATGATGCTTTGTTGAATATGATGCATGTAATTTGGAAACTGTCTTAGGAGTTGTAATTCTTGATATTGGACAATAATTTGTTCCTCTTCAAGTTTTCTACAATCAGAGACAAAGAAAGGGTTCTTGAAGGCTCACCCTGGTCTTTTGACAAACAACTCATCCTATCAAAGCCTATGATAGTAGTCTTCACCTAGAGGATTCTGTTTTCACTGAAGCACCCTTCTAGATTCAAGTGTGTGGTTTACCAATGGGGATGCTAAATCCGATGATGTCTAATTGTGTGGGTTCTTAGCTTGGTTGTTTTATACAATTTGATGATGTAGTATCTTGTTTGGCTGGTGGTTGTTTTCTTTGAGTCAGGGTGGCTATTGATGGATCGAAGCCCTCATTGTTCTTAGTGTATTAAACTTGAAGGTTATAATTTTAGGTAGGATTGCTTATGAGCGTCTCCAAAACTTTTGCTATGAGTGCGGAAAGATTTTTCACATAGACCAAGAGTGTGGTATGGTTTCTTTGTCCAATGACAGCCAATCTTTTCCCTAACAATACGATGCATGGCCGAGGGCCTCTCCACTAACTAAAGGAGATTTGATTCATATGGAGAATCTGGGACTTTCCCAACATTGGTCTTTTACCAACATGGCATCTGATTTTTGCACACTTGTACGACATTATGGGATTGATCACCATGCTCTTACTAGTGGTGAAGGTATCCAAATTCGATAACAGTTATTGTCTAAGGAATCCTTGCAATTGATGAGCAATTATGATGGTAGTTTTGTTTCTAAATTTCTTGGATGTGTTTCTATAACTACCCTAATTGTCAAGATCTGTCCAAATGTTGTTGAAATAAATAGACAATTGGCTGCTACTCAAGAGACATCCCATGTTAGGATTGTTCCTTCGTCCTCTAATAAGTCAGCCAACCCTCCTATTATAGACAAGGCGCCAATGCGAAATGCACAAGAAAGGATGGCTCAGGTTGCTAAGTATACGGTACCATCCCTTTTGTTTGTTGCAAGGGAAAGAGAAGCCACTGATGAGGCATCTCCTTGTATGGATGTTGAACGAATTGGGGCTGTATCGACTTCTACTTGTACTAGGGCAGAGACTAGTTACTAGTCTCACCCATCACCATGAAAGTGTTTGCTTGGAGCTATTGTAGGCTTGAGAATCCAAGATCAGTTCGTGCTCTATATGAGAAATCAAACTTAAAGCTCCGATGTAACTTTTCTCTTTGAGACTAAATTACATGTTAATAAACTAGATTGAAAAAGAATTATCTATAGCATGCAAGTGTACTTTGGTGTTAACACTATTGGGACCAGGGGTAGGCTGGCTATCTTATGGACCAATGATGTTCAATTACATCTGCAGAGCTACTTTGATCATCATATTGATATCAATGTTGTTGGTGAGCATGGAGTGGCCATATGGAGACTTGTTGGGTATTATGGTGTACTTATTCAATCACGGAGAAAAGATACTTAGAGTTTGTTATGGTCTTGGCTAGGAGATCAAGCTTATACCATGATTATACTTTGGTCATATGGGATCATAAGAAATTGAGGAGGTGCTTGGGCCAAGAACCTCTTACGCAACACTCTCGATATACTTTCGAGGCATGTGATCTTCATGATCTTGGTTTCGTAGGGTTTTGTTATACATTTTAGTGAGGTAGAACAGAGTCCACCTACATTCGTGACAAGTTGGATCGATGTGTTTGTCATAACATTTCCTAGACCTAGGCCGCTAGACATTAAATATAAAGAGTCACCATCAACCATTCTAACCTAAGGTGATTGGTCACTTAAATGACTCTAAGGATTGGTCTACATTTTAAGTTTAAGGCTCGGGAGTTTGGTTATGCATGGGGAAGGATTTGCACCCTAATGATGCCTATTTTAAACGGTATCAATTAATTTTGTGATTTTTAGAATTTTGATTCAATGGTCTTTATTAGGTTTATTATGTAAATATTGGGCAAATTCTGAAGTGTTCTCCATCATTCTGGTAGAACTCTTAAGAATTTTTCCTCATCTCAAGGTATCCAAAAAATCCTATTCGTCTTTTCGGAGAGACTTCATTGTTGGATTCATTAAACACTTTTTCCAAGATTTGTTTTAAATTTAATCTTCATTTCTAATATTATCTTGCTAATTATTATTAAATTTATATTTTTCCTAATCTTTATTATTGTAATTAATTTCTAATATTATCTCTTTAATTATCATTTGATTTATATTTTCCTAATTCTATTATTGTAATATATTTTTTTACTTAGTTTAATTTAATTTAATTATTATTTTGTTATATTTTTTATAAATAAATATATTGAACAAGTACCTTTAGATTTTTCATCATTTTAGGGAAATCTAAAGAAATCGTTCTCACTTAAGAATTTAAAAAATATCAACCATTCATGACACTTTAAATTCCATCATCAAGATAATTTTAATTTATAAATAATAAAAATTATAAATTTACAATATATTTTTTTACATATATTATTTTATTATTGTTTTTTTATATTGATCGTCTTCCGTGAATTTTTCATCATTTTGGCGAAATCCATGGAAAACATTCTCACTTAAAAATTCTTGAAACGTAAACCATTTGTGATACTTCAGAGTTTCATTATCAAAATTGTATTATTTTATTCTCGAAGTTTATTATATAGAGATTAATTATTTATTCATTACTTTTTTAACATTCTCTTATATCTATATCTTTATTTTAGCTTTCTCACCTGTATATGAATTACTCTAAACCAAACATTAAAGTAAAAGGTATATGAGAATAGAAAGCAACCACACGTCTAAATTAAGCATTAAAGAAAAGATTTCCTCAAAAAAAAAGCATTAAAGAAAAGATTTATATATGATGCACTGACAGTATATAGTTTCTAGACACTGTCAATGCACCAGAGGTTGACACCTCATCAATAAGCCTTTATATGCAAATATAAATAAATTTTTTTAATTTGTCCATAAGAGCCTATTGATAAGGTATCAATCTCTGATGTATTGACAGTGTATAGAAACTATACATTATAATACATCATATACAAACTCTTAAAGAAAAAGGTTTATGAAAATATAATGAGGCCATTTGAGTTTTGTTCAAATTGTTAAAAGAATCAAGGCCAAACCGAACCTGTCGACAAACTTTGATGGGCTTTGAGTTCGTTTGAAGTGGTTCAACTGAACGAGATGGGTTAGCTTCCTTTCAATAATGTGCATGAGCTGAAATTTGTGAGCTAAAAGGTGGATCAAAGCTTGAGTGGCTGAAGTTGTCATGTGACGGAGCGGGCCAGAGCTGCAACTTACTGAAGAGGCAGCATCTCATCCCTTGAGGAAGAGTTCCTCTCGTCTGTCACTGGTCAAAGGTTACTGGATCTCCGCCTGCTACTTTCGCTGGCACTAAAAGAAATCGCCAGTTTTTTTTTTTGCAAGCACAAATATTTTTATCTATTTATTATCTAAAATTAATCTTGTTCAGACCGATGATGCTAAACGGTATAACTCTCTCAATAGTGAGGATTTCTGAACTTGAATTTTGTCCAAATACTTGAAAAGAAATCTATTTCCACTTCTTGTTGGTAATCACCTGTCTTTCCTAGCTCAAAGGATTTTGTAGGTGCTTCTGTATAAAAAAAAATGTTCCCTCCTCTGTGACTATAATTTCTCTGAAAATGTTGTCCTTGTGTAAGTTTTTCTCTGTGGAATTAAAAAAAAAAACTCTTCTGTTCTTACTCTCACTTGATAGAACTGAATGCTCCCTGCTTTTCTTCTATATTTGGCTTCCCCATTTATCAGCTTCAGATTGTGTTAATCTGATTTTGTTTTGGATTTTGAATCTTGATTTATCATATTAAGCTTGAATTGATTTGCTCTTTATCTCTTATTATCCCTTTCTAATTTACCATCATTATTTATTTATTCATTTGAAAAGAAAGAGGAAAATAATTATAACGAATATAAATAGATAAAATAATAATAAATAAATTAAGGAGGAATAAAAATAAAATAATAAATAATTCATTAAACCATTAAGTCCAAAAAATTTTAAATTCATCATTCAAAGCTCACTTTCAATTGAAGGTCTATTTCAATTCAAATCCATTTGCAAAGGTTCAATTTAGTTTTTAAACCCAAATTATTAAATAACTTCAAAATGATCCATATAAAAAAAAAAATGTCTACAGTATTTCTTGCCCTCAATGGATGCATCTATTTTCGAAGCCCAAAGTACAACATTTAGTTTCATTTACTCTGACCGCTGTCCACTATTGCCGTTCACATATTCTAAGGGATGAAATTTCGGACACCAAAAGAAATCTTGATTCCATTTTGAATCAATGTGGGCACAAGAACAATCTTGTCAGGGGGTGGTCGCCACTGCTTGGCGAGCAAAACCAAATGCTTCCATTAGCCAAAAGGTGAAAGAAATAGAGTGTCAACTTCTAGCTTGGAGTCGAGCCATGTCCTCATCTCAGTCCAGACATAAAGCTAAATTACCAAGGAGCATTGAAGTCTGGCACATATTGTTGGATAGCTTGTAATAAATACAAGGGAACAAGTTCCCACATTACTTGTAAAAGTGTAAAGTGATATATTTATAAAGGGAAATCAACTCTTGAAAGTAATTTGGAGTCAAAGAGGAAATGAGCTTTGACCATTTGGCTTGGGCTTGAGCTTGCTTGGCTTGGGCTTGGTCTTGCTTGGCTTGGGCTTTGGCTAGAGCTTGGCCTATTTTAAAAGTCAAAGATGGGCACTTGGGCTCTTGACTCTTTGATTTAAGTCAAAGTTTTATTTTTTGACAGAATATTTTAAATTCAAAATTGAATTTAAAATTATTCTAACTGTTCCAACAGACATATTTTCGGTTATATGTCTGGAACAGTTATGTCTGAAATGAATGGTTGTTATTTAACAGAAAATCACAACCATTCATTTATGTCTCTTCATACTCTATATAAGAGTGATGATTTCCAGAAAACATTCACTCTGCATTCTTACTTTTCACGAAAATTCTGAAGGCTTTGTTGTATCCTGGGGTAACTTGCTTCTGTGTGAAGCAATATTACACTCAAGAAAGTGTAATTCTACACGCCTCAAAGCCATATACTTTGTTATTTTCCTAACAATTTGAGTGTAATATTTCTTTTGATATGGCAATGGTTACCAATCCTGTGTTTATCAATCAACAAGATCCTGTCAAGTTGAACCAGTTTGATGGGACAAACTTCACCAGATGGAAGGACAAGATGAAGTTTCTGTTGACAACTTTGAAGGTGTCCTATGTTCTGGATCCGAATCTGCAGCCACTGGCAGACCCTACACCAAAAGACACAGATACAGTGAAGGAAGAAAGAAAGAAACGTGCAGAAGATGAACTGGTGTGTCGTGGTCACATCCTCAACTCTCTTACAGACAGACTTTATGATTTATACTCCAACTATACATCACCAAGAGAGATTTGGACTGCCTTGGAAACAAAATACCAGAACGAGAAAAAAGGTACAGATAAATTCCTGGCATTAAATTATTTTGATTTCAAGATGACTGATAACATGCCAGTCATGGATCAAGTCCATGAACTACAAATACTGGTTTCCAGACTTAGAGATTTGGAAGTGGTTGTTCCTGACACTATACAAATCGGAGCAATTCTGTCCAAGTTGCCTCCTTCATGGAACAATTACAGGAAAAAGGTCTTGCAAACACCAGACAGTTTCACACTAGAACAATTCCAGACTCATCTGCAAATTGAGTGTGAAACTCGTCTCAGGGATGAGAAACTCCAGAAAGAGAAGGCAGTGAATTCAAATGGGAATTCACAAGTAAATGCCATAGGGAGCAATTCTGGAAAGTTTGCAAACAAGTCTGGAAAGAATCAGAACAACTTCAAAGTCCAGAAAACTGGTGGATTTAAGAAGTCCAACAATTATAAGAAGAACAAGGCCTGCTTTCATTGTGGAAAGAAGGGGCACTACATTAAAGAATGTAGAGTCAAGATTGCAGAAGACAAGAAGAATAAAGACAATGGTTCTAAACAATCTGCTCAAGCCAATATGGTTGTTGAAGATGACATGAACTTTGTTGCCATGGTTACTGAATTGAACATGGCAACAAGTGCAGGAACCATGGAGTGGTTTCTTGATTCTGGAGCCACAATTCATGTCTGCAACAACAGGGAATTCTTCAGCACTTACACTGAGGAAAACAGTGAAGTCTTTATGGGAAACCATGCTCCTGTCAAAGTGCTGGGAAAAGGAAGTGTGATGCTAAACTTCACTTCTGGACAGAAACTAACTCTTCTCAATGTGCACCATGTTCCTGATGTCAAGAGGAACTTAGTTTCTGCAAATCTGTTATGCAAGAGAGGCTTTAAGATTGTTTTAGAATCTGATAAGTTTGTAATATCTAAAAATGGTGTGTTTGTAGGAAAGGGATATTCCCTTGATGGCATGTTCAAACTCAGTATTAATAAAATAAATGTTGCTTCTGCTTATATCGTTGAATCTTCTATTCTGTGGCATGCTAGATTAGGACATTTAAATTATACTATGATTAAATACATGACAAATCATAATTATATTTCCTGTAAACATGATCACCATGATAAATGTCAAATCTGTGTGGAAGCTAAGATTACAAGAAAGCCTTTTCCTAAAGTAGAACATGAAACAAAATTGCTAGAACTAATTCATTCAGATATTTGTGAATTAAATGGAAAACTGACTAGAGGAGGAAATAGATATTTTATAACTTTTATAGATAATTGTTCACGTTTTACTAGTATTTATTTACTAAGAAACAAGGATGAAGCTTTTGATAAATTTAAAGAATTTAAATCTAAAATCGAGAATCAAAAGGAAAGAAAAATTAAAATTATAAGGAGTGATAGAGGAGGTGAATATTTCTCAACTGATTTTGATAAGTTCTGTGAAGATCATGGAATAATTCACCAAAGATCAGCTCCTTTTACACCCCAACATAATGGTTTGGCAGAAAGGAAAAACAGGACCCTAGTTGATATGGTTAATGCAATGATTTTAAATGCTGGATTACCTTTCAACTTGTGGGGTGAAGCTTTACTTACTGCCTGTTACATACATAATAGGGTTCCTTCAAAGAAGACACATATCTCACCATATGAAGTCTGGAATGGAAGGAAACCAAATTTAAGTTATTTTAAAGTGTGTGGGTGTATTGCATATTATAGACTTCCTGATTCTCAAAGGACTAAATTAGGTTCAAGAGGAATTAAATCTGTTTTTGTTGGTTATGCGCAAAATTCAAAGGCATATAGATTACTAGATTTAGAATCAAATGTTATAGTAGAGTCTATACATGTTGAATTTTTTGAAAATAGTTTTGTGAAAAATCAAGTTATGCATGAACCAGAAAATGATCAAAATACATCTACTGCCTATGATTCCTTAGTCAAACGTAAGGAAATAAGTGAACCATCTGAACCAAGAAGAAGTCAGAGGCCAAGAAAAGAAAAACATCTTGATTCTGATTTTATTTTTCTTGATCATATTACCTTTTTAGTTGAAGGTAATAGAGACAAAATTATGAGAAAAATGAAGATATTATTAAACATTGAAGATGAGCCCAAAACTTTGAGTGAAGCTTTGACTTCAAGAGATTCAGCTTTCTGGCAAGAAGCTGTAAATGATGAAATGGACTCTATCATGTCTAATAATACTTGGATCTTGGTAGATTTACCTCCAGGATCAAAGCCTATTAAAAACAAGTGGGTTTTTAGGAGAAAGTACAATTCTGATGGTACTATACAAACTTTTAAAGCAAGATTAGTTGCTAAAGGGTTTACTCAAAAGAAAGGCTTAGATTATTTTGATACTTATGCTCCAGTAGCTAGAATAACGTCTATTAGAATTCTTTTTGCTCTAGCTTCTATATATAAGTTGCATATTCACCAAATGGATGTTAAAACTGCATTTTTAAATGGTGATTTAAAAGAAGAAGTTTATATGGAACAACCCGAAGGGTTTGTTTTACCTGGAAATGAACATAAAGTTTGCAAGCTTGTTAAATCTTTATATGGTCTTAAACAAGCTCCTAAACAATGGCATGAGAAATTTGATTCTGCTATTTTATCCTTTGGTTTTAGGCATAATTCTGCTGATAAATGTATTTATTCTAAATTTACTAGTGATTATGGAGTGATTGTTTGTTTATATGTGGATGATATGCTTATATTTGGTACTAACATGCTTGGTATAAATGAGACTAAGAATTTTCTTACCTCTAAATTTAAGATGAAAGATCTTAATCAAGTAGATACAATTTTAGGAATTAAAATTACAAAGAATGATAAAGGATTTTCATTGAATCAAACTCATTACATAGAAAAGCTGTTAGATAAATATCAATTTCTTAAAATAAAAGAATATAGTACTCCATATGATTCAAGTGTGAAACTTGTCAAGAATGATGCTAGACCAATAGAACAATTAAAGTATGCTAGTGTTATAGGAAGCTTGATGTATGCTATGCATTGTACTAGACCTGATATTGCTTACACGATATGTAAGTTGTCAAGATTTACAAGTAATCCTAGTATAGCTCATTGGAGGGCAGTTGAAGGGTACTTGGTTACCTTAAAAGAACTGCCAAATTAAGGTTGTGCTATACAGGATTTCCTGCTGTTTTAGAGGGTTATTCAGATGCAAGCTGGATAACAAAAGCTGGTGATAATATATCAACTACAGGTTGGATATTTACACTAGCTGGTGGTGCTGTAAGTTGGGCATCTAAGAAACAAACATGTCATGCACACTCAACTATGGAAGCTGAGTTTATAGCTTTAGCAGCTACTGGTAAGGAAGCTGAGTGGCTAAGAAATATGTTGTTTGAAATTGAGTTGTGGCCACAACCAATGCCACCTCTTTCCTTACATTGTGATAGTGAGGCTACTATGTCTAGTGCTTTTAATAACATTTATAATGGTAAGTCTAGACATATAAGCCTAAGGCATGACTATGTTAGAGAGTTAATCTCAAATGGTACCATTACGATCATATATGTAAAGTCTGCAGAAAATTTGGCAGATCCTCTTACTAAAGCTTTGCCAAGGGATAAAGTGTGGAGGACTGCATGTAGTATGGGACTAATACATAACCCTTGAGACACCAATAATGGTAACCCAACTTTGAATTACCAAATCGGTAATTACTAAAGTTTAATGGGTAATAACAAGTTATTGATCAGTGTCTGTTTTGGCACTTATAATAGGAGTCTCATACTTGAATTTCAAGAGAATGCCACTGTTAAATTGAGAGGTTGAGTTTAAGCTCTTAATGGAGATCGTTCTGAAAATTGTCCAAAGTAATAGGGACAATAAAAGGATCTCCACCTATGTGAATATGAAGTGGTGCCGCTTCAACAAGAGTATAAGGGTTTTACTCTTGAAATATTCACAGAAATTGGATTGCTAGCACATGGCCATTGAAATAGTGCTAGGAGCAAGTAAGAGTTTTGTGAAAAGTGACAAATTGATGTGTGTCGTACTTTCGATCCTAATAGTAAGAAGTCATGGTTTAATCTTAGGACACTATATACTTTTATTAGCATCCTAAAGTACTTACACTAATTGAAGGTTTAAATCAATAAGATACCTTCTTGTATGCATCATATTTGTTGTATTACAAGCTAGTGGGGGATTGTTGGATAGCTTGTAATAAATACAAGGGAATAAGTTCCCACATTGCTTGTAAAAGTGTAAAGTGATATATTTATAAAGGGAAATCAACTCTTGAGAGTAATTTGGAGTCAAAGAGGAAATGGGCTTTGACCATTTGGCTTGGGCTTGAGCTTGCTTGGCTTGGGCTTGGTTTTGCTTGGCTTGGGCTTTGGCTAGAGCTTGGCCTATTTTAAAAGTCAAAGATGGGCACTTGGGCTCTTGGCTCTTTGATTTAAGTCAAAGTTTTATTTTTTGACAGAATATTTTAAATTCAAAATTGAATTTAAAATTATTCTAACTGTTCCAACAGACATTTTCGGTTATATGTCTGGAACAGTTATGTCTGAAATGAATGGTTGTTATTTAACAAAAAATCACAACCATTCATTTATGTCTCTTCATACTCTATATAAGAGTGATGATTTCCAGAAAACATTCACTCTGCATTCTTACTTTTCACGAAAATTCTGAAGGCTTTGTTGTATCCAGGGGTAACTTGCTTCTGTGTGAAGCAATATTACACTCAAGAAAGTGTAATTCTACACGCCTCAAAGCCATATACTTTGTTATTTTCCTAACACATATACCGCCTAGTGATGATGCCCTGAAACGCGAACTTGAGTTAAAAGGCTGAACTGACTCATATCCTTCATCAATACGAAGTCTACTGGAGGCAGCATTTTCGGGTGTAGTGGCTTCGTGAGGGTGACAAGTTCCTAAAATGTTATTTTTTTTAGGGTACTTTATTACATAATTTTTTATTAAAATTTGGAATTTTAATTTAATTTATTACATAATTAATTTTAATTTACACTATCAAGTCAAGACTTAAGGGCAAAAATTCCAAAGTCCATACTCACTTCAACTCTCGGACAAGCAAGAAAAAAATCGGAAAAGAAATAAGAAAGTGAATCTTCGAGAGTTGGTCGGGACGAAACGTGCTCCCAAAGAAATCCTAACAAGACTAGCCGAATAAGAAGAGCATGGGAGGCCGGCTGAGAGGCAACTTCCCTTTCATTGAGTGCTGCATTTTTCATCATGTTTTGTCGTCTATTTTCTTTAGTTTTTACTTAGGTTTTTAGTTTAGCTTTAAGTCTACAATTCTGTTCACACTATATATATATATATATATATATATATATATATATATATATATATATATATATATATATTTCAACTTTCTTCTTAGAATTTAATTTCAATAAAATTCAGTTTGTCTTGTTTTGTTTTTCAATGATCTGTTCTTATATTTACTTTAATGTTTTATAGCCTCCTTACTGATTTCTACTTTAAATTCTTCTTTGTTTCTTATTTAAACATCACTTATTAGTTTCTTAACTTTTGCATAACCTTGTTTTTCCTTTTTTTACTTCACGTTTTATTCTTTCTTCATTAAAACTTCTTCCTCCCTTTTGCGGTTTTGTTACTCGTTCTGCATCCTTTACTGCACTGGAAGTTTCTTCTTGTTCTTGGTTTTGTTGCTGCCTGGGTGCGTTATCTTTGAACTAGGCGACGCTTGCTTGCTGCGTCAAGGTTGCCGGAGCTTGGCTAGGACCGTGAGGGCTGGTCCGTTGGCGTGCTGCCTGCGCGAAATAGAGGCTGCCTGGACTTTGGAGTGTGATGCGGTTCAATTGAAGCGTGCTACAAAGTGCGACAAGGCGAACCGTGAGCTGCTGAGTTTGCTTTGGCGAGGAAACTGCTGCGTGGAGCTTGAACAAAGCAGGACGTGTGAGAAGTAAGCGCTGGACTGAAGCAGGAAGCGGTGCATGAGCAGAGCAGCGTGGAAGCTGTGTGCATGTGGAGCTGGGCTGTGTGAAGCTTGCCGATTGTTGTGCAGGAAGCTGAACCTGGAAGATGGAGGCTGTTGCTAGGTGCTGCGTGGCAGGAAGCAAGATGGTGCCTAGGCTGGAATTGCATTGCTCCACAGTGCGATTGGTTTGTTTATTTGTATTAGTTAATAAATTAAATTATTTGTTTATTAGTTTTAGTTATAGTAGTTTATTAGTTGTTTCAGTATTAATTTAATTTAGATTAGATTTTAATTACTTTAGGTAATAGATTTATATTAGAATTAATTTTCATATTTTTAGTATTTTTAATTTAGATTTAATTTTATTAGCAAGTTTGATTTTTATTTACTGTCATTTAAAATATTGCAATTTAATTGTTATTTATTTTACGTTACTTGAAATTTATTTTAAGCTTTAATCTTAATTGTTTTAGTAGTTGATTTAAACAAAAAAAAATCATTTTTTTTAATAAACTTAGGGTGAGATAATTTTAGTATTTAGCTAGAATAAACTTAAATAATCCTCATAGAAACGATACTCTACTTATTCTTTATTACTTGTCACAACCCGTGCACTTGCAATATAGGTTTTCTACTCACTCTTTATTACTTTTCACGATTAGTGCACTTGCGGTATAGGCTTTGGTGCAATAGAGGGTGATTGCAATACTGCATTCTTTCATAACAGAGCATCTCAAAGGATGAAGCTAAATAAGATTGACGACCATGAGAATGTTGAGGGAGAATGGAGGGAATGGCATGAGGCTGTTTCTACTATTGCTAATGGATATTTCAATAACTCTTTCGCACAAGTCACCCTTCATGGCCTACAGATCTAGTTGATACTGTGAAGCCAAAGGTCACGGCAGAAATGAATGCACATCTAACAAGGAGTTCTCTAATGAGGATGTATACACTACTCTTTTCCAAATGGCACTAACCAAGGCCCCTGGCCCGTATGGCATGTCAACACTATTCTACTAGAGGTTCTGGTATATTGTTGAAGATGATGTGGTTTCTCATTGCTTACAGTGTCTCCATGGGGAACACAATCTAGTGGAATCAATCATACCTATATCTGCTTGATGCCAAAGATCCATAAACTGAGGAACAAACTCACTATCGGCCCATTAGCCTATGCAATGTAGTTTACAAAGTCAGTGGAAAGGTGCTTGCTGATCTGTTAAAACAGTGCAACATTCCTAAGTTAGCAAGATGTAAAGCACCTTTGTGCTTGGGTGATTGATCAATGACAATACAATTGTCACTTATGAGATGTTGTATGCATTGAAAGAAAGAAATAATGGTCTTCATGGGAACTTTGCCTTTAAACTTGATATGAGTAAGACCTATAATTGAGTTGAATGGGGTTTTTTAGCGAAAATGATGTCTCTGCTTGGATTTCATCTTGCTTAGACTCAGCTTATCATGAGTTGTGTCACCTTAGCATTCTACTCAATGCTGGTTAATGGTTCCCCTTCTAATAGGTTTATCCCAAAGAGAAGACTCTGACAAGGTGATCCATTATCATTGTATCTCTTCCTCTTATGTATAGAAGGCCTCTCGGCTTCACAAGCAAAGAGGCAATCTACCAGGTTGATAACCGGGTGCGAGCATGTTACAAAGAACCATCTGTTAGCCATCTGTTGTTTGCGGATGATAGCTTAATGCTTGCTATCTTTGAAAGGGGTGCTTAACCTCAATGAGTTGTGCTCGGGCCAAACAATGAATTTTGCTAAGTCTTCTCTATTCTTTAGTGCTAACACTGCTGCAAACAAAAAGAGAATCATTAAAGACATTTTCAAAGTGCCGATACCTACTTCTCCATAAAAGTATCTCGGCCTCCCAAGTTTAATTGGCCGAAATAAATCTAGGGGTATTTAAGGAGATCAAGGATAGTATTGCTTCCATAATTAGTCACTGGAGCATGCAGTCTCAATCTTGTGGCGGCAATGAGGATTTTTTGAAGGCTGTAATTCAAGCAACTCCAGCTTATGGAATTAGTTGTTTCATATTTCCAAAGACTCTGTGCAATGCTATTAACCAAATGATTGCCCAGTTTTGGTGGAGGAGTAATAGGCGGCAACAAGGTATACATTGGGTTGCTTGGGACACTATGTGCACAAGGAAATGTGAGGGAGGAATGGGTTTTCAAGACATGTGGTGCTTCAACCTTGCTTTGCTGGCAAACAAGGTAGCGTTTGCTTTAGCATCTGTAGATGGGTTCTTTTGTGATGGAGAGGAAACGTTGCAAACCAGTAGAACGGGGTGTGCCGGGAGGCGGCGGAGAGGAAGACTGGAGTAGACCCTGAAGAATGAGTGCAGCAGCAGGTGGCGGAATAAGGCTGAGCAAGGCTGAGAACAAGACTGTGTAGAGAAAACAATGCAGAGAGGATTTGGGAGAGTTTATGGATTAGCTAAATTGCCAAAAGTCCTTTCAATGGTAACAAGAACCTCTATATATAGGAGTAGAGAATGAGAGTTACATATCTTTGGTATTAATAACGTAATAATGAGAATTTGACGGTTACAAAGCATTAATGCTTTGTCTAATGGAAGTTATGCTTTGAGAGAAAGTATATTGAAAGAAATAGGGAAGAGCACTCAGGCTTTGGGAGAAGGTGTACTGAAAGAAATATGGAAGAGCACTCATGCTTCAGAGAAAGGTTAAGAGAAGAACTCTTAACTATCTTCATATCTGATCCACCAAGCCAAACTCTCCAAGACATCCCAATAGTGAAGTTAACTCAAGAACCCTGCCCTATTCCGGAGTTATCTTCACTTCTTCTTAAAAGCGATGTTCCATAAATGAGTTGTTCTGTGAATATGTTGTTCTGTAAAGAGTTGTTCCGAGCAAAGCTGTTCTGAGAAGAGCTATTCTGCGAATGAGTTCTTTTCGGAGTAATGAGCTCTTCTGATAAGAGGTTGTTCTTGTACAGAAGCTTTTCTGAAGAAGTTATTCTTATGAAGTATCATTCTAAGAAGAGGTTGTCTTTCACTTATAATATGAAGCAAATATTAGTTTTTCCAAAATCAAGTATCTACATTTTGCCCCCTGCATGGGAATTCTTAGTATAAGAAATTCTCATGCATTAGTACTACAAAGGTTTTTGGAAAAATAATATTTTTATTAAAACTTATTGTCTTGTATTGAAATTGTTTAAGTTAGACTTATTATTTCCACCTGTATGAATTTTTAATGATGAATGAAATTGTCTTAGCAGAATAATGAATGAAATTTTCTTAGCCAAATAATTGTTTGGCGTAATTTTTTTTTTAGCATAATAATTTTTTTCTTTTGCTGTACAATTGCCTAATGGAATAGTTGCTTATGTTGTATTGCCCCTTGCATAGAAATTTCTAAAGAAAAGAAATATTCTATGCATAGATTGAGGACAAATGAGAACAATTTAGAATGAGTGTTTCTTTAGAATTTTGGAAATAAGTAAGAAAAGCATTTTTCTAAAATTTTTTGGTACAAGTGAGAATAGCGTTTCTATAAAATTTTGAGAATGAATAAAAAGAGTGTTTCTTGAAAATTTTGGGAATAAGTAAGAAGTGTTTTCCTAAAATTTTGGGAACAAGTGAGTGGAGTTTTTTTTTTTTTTTTAATTTTTAGAATAAGAAGGAAGTGTTTTCCTGAAATTTTGAGAACAAGTAGAAGCTTTTCTCTAAAATTTTGGAATAGCTAAAGGCTTTTCTCGAAAATTTTGAGAATAGATAGGAACGTTTCCCTAAAATTTTGAGAATAGATAGGGAGCTTTTTCTTAAAATTTTGAAAATAGGTAAAAGCTTTTCTCTAAAATTGTGAGAACAGCTAGAAGCTTTTTCCTAAAATTTTGGGAACAGGTAAAAAGCTTTTCCTTAAAATTTTGAGAATAGGTAAAAGTTTTTCTCTAAAATTTTGAGAACAGCTAGAAGCTTTTCCCTAAAATTTTGGGAACAGGTTGTGGAGTGTTTCCCTAAAATTTTGGGAATAGGTAAGAGTGTTTCTCTAAAATTTTTGGAACAGCTAAAAGCTTTTCCCTAAAAATTTGGGAACAGGGGGATTAGGTAAGAGCGTTTCTCTAAAATATTTGGAACAACTAAAAGCTTTTCCTTAAAATTTTGGGAACAGGTAAAACATTTCTAGAAAACTTTTGGGAACAAGTAGAAGCTTTTCTTTTTTTTTTTTTAAATTTTGGGAACAGGTGAAAAGCTTTTCCTCAAAATTTTTGGAACAGCTAGAAGCTTTTCCCTAAAATTTTGGGAACAGGTAAAGCATTTCCCTAAAATTTTGAGAATAGGTGAGAGTGTTTTCCTAAAATTTTGAGAACAGGTATAAGCTTTTCTCTAAAATTTTGGGAACAAGTGAGAAGCTTTTCCCTAAAATTTTGAGAATAGGTGAGAGTGTTTTTCTAAAATTGTGGAACAGCTAAAAGCTTTTCCCTAAAATTTTGGGAACAAGTATAAGCGTTTCTCTAAAATTTTGGGAACAACTAAAAGCTTTTCCCTAAAATTTTGAGAACAGGTAAGAAGTTTTTCCTTAAAATTTTGAGAACAACTAGAAGTTTTTCCCTAAAATTTTGGAAATAAGTAAAGCATTTCCCTAAAATTTTAAGAACAGGTGAGAAGCTTTTTCTCAAAATTTTAGAACAGCTAGATTGTTTTCCTAAAATTTTGGGAACAGGTAAGAAGTGTTCTCTTAAAATTTTTGGAACAGCTAGAAGCTTTTCCCTAAAATTTTGGAAACAGGTTATAGACTGTTTCTCTAAAATTTTGGGAACAGGTGAGAAGTGTTTCCCTAAAATTTTGGGAATAATTAGTGAGTAAATTGTTTCCTAAAATTTTGGGAACAGATAAGAAGCTTTTCCTTAAAATTTTAAGAACAGCTATAAGCTTTTCCATAAAATTTGGGAAAAGGTGAGTGGAACGTTTCTCTAAATTTTTTTATTTTTGGAACAGGTAAGGAATGTTTCCTTAAAATTTTGAGAATAAGTGAGGAGCATTTTCCTACGACTTTGAGAATATGTGAGAAGCATTTTTCTAAAATTTTGAGAACAACTAAGTAAAGCGTTTCTTAAAAATTTTGGAAATAGATAAAAGAGGTTATTCTTTGAAAATTTAGAAACATATCTCCACATAAATTATACAATGATGTAATTGGATAAGAGTTTTTTTTTTGAAATAATAATAATAATAAAAAAAAATAAATAATGATTTGTGTAGCTCGCGAGAACAGTCCCGCGAGCCAATCTTTAATAGCTCGCAGGGTTGTTCCGCAGCTTCAATTGGTTTCTTTAATAATCTATTAAGCATTGGCTTCTTTTTTTAAAAAAAAATTCAAGTTCTTGGGCAGATACCATTTTTCAACTTTCCTGTTAATTTACTCTTTTTTTTTTAAATTATTTAAACTGCCATGTGTAAAGATGATTTTATCACTTCGTGGAAAGTTTAAGAAAGCAAAACTATATTGATTACAAGTGGAAGTATTCATACGCAATTGTGCATAAAGTGTTTTTTTTTTGTTTTTTTTATATAAAATAAATTTCACAGCTGCACACTAGCAAGGTTTGATCATTGCGCAGCATGCATCAGCGCTTGCTGGGAGCAGTAAAGACGCGCAACAAAGCTTGCTGTACAGGTCTCTTGTGCGTAACAATTCTTTGCTGTTCGCAAGGATTTGTTAAGTGGCTTTCATGTGCACAAATAATAATTTTTTATTTTAAATTTAATTAATATTCAATTTGTAAACAATATATATATTTTAAAGAAAAGAAATATAGTTATATATTCAAGAATTACTTTCAGTAAGAATTAATGCTATTCCAATACTGATCCTGTTCCAAGTGTTGAACCTGTTCAAACTGACATAGCTATTCCTGTTCCAAATGTTGAATATGTTCCAAGTACTCAACCTGTTCCAAGTGCTCAACTTGTTCAGACTGACACAGCTATTCCTGTTCCAAATGTTGAATATGTTCCAAGTACTCAACCTGTTCCAAGTGCTCAACCTGTTCAGACTGACACTGTTGCTGCTACAGTTACTCTTGATGTTGTTTCTTCCCCCCAGTGTCAGAGAACAGGGAAGCTACTAGTACCCTTGATACTTTTGGAACATATTCTGAAAATGTAATAGTTAGAGTTGATTTTCATGGTTTCTCTGTTCAGTCTCAGTATGTGAAGCATTTGGAGATCATCTATCAGAAAGGGGGTGAATTTTGGGATTCTTGTATCTTCCAAAGTGAAGATTTTATTTCCTACATACTGGATGAGTTAGGGAAAGCCTTGTTGATTGCTGATGTTTCGATGTCTTCTATTTCTTCAGAGAAATTACAGTTGATGTTGCGACTTATGAATGATGCAGTAAAGGCTGGTTTTAGGCTTGATTGTATTGACACTTGCATTTCCAAAGCTAAAGCCTTCCTTTCTATTTCTTCTTTTTGGAGCTATGTAGTTAATTAGATATTTGTTTTCTTTTGTTGCATTTCTATTTCAATATTTCTTTGTTTTGAGATTTTTCTGATCTTTTGCAATAATATTAGTACTTTCATTGCTCTATTTATCAACAGTAAATCTTGCTTTTCTTTTCATTTTTTTTAATTGTCATTGACATGACTTTACAAGCTGAAATGAATGTACGTCATTACATCTACTTTGAAGTTTGAACTCTAAGAATTTCTTTGCTCAGAGCAGTGCTTTTTTTTTATTTAAGGAGGTTCTGCCATTCTAACTTGTTCTACTAGTTTTGCCTGGCAACAAGCTACATGTGCTACAGCCTCTTGCTATGTGTTGCTTACGAGATTAATCCTGCTAGCTGCCAAGATTATTCCCACAAGCTCCCATTAAGAAGTATTTTTTTTTTAAGAAGAAGAAGAAGAAGAAGGAGAAGAAGAAGAAGACTATGTATGCTTATAAATAGATACTTATCTGGATAATGCTTTCGATTTCTTGTAGGTATTCTTCACACATTGTAGTAAAAGTCAATTATGACCATTCTCCTTGTGTTGCTTGTACTCCTGCAAATAAGAGAAAAATTCTTTTGTAGTAAATTGGCAGAAGTGACGTGAGGAGTCATAGTGTTCAACTTTTCTTAAGTGAAGTGGTGTAAGATCACAAAGTTCAGCTTATCTAATGAAAGAATTTTGCATATGAAATTAATAGAAGTGATGCAAGATCATAACGATCGAATTCTCTTTAGAGAATAGTTTGTATGTATATATGCGACCAAGGAGAACCTTTCTCAACTTTACATCAAGGAGAGATTATCTCTCAACTCAATATTAAGGAGATTGATTCAATCCTTTTAGATAAGTGTTAAAGCTGCGGTCAATATTTGATTTGCAAGTCTCTCAGCCAAAATATGAGCGATAAAGCTGCGGCTGGATTATAAGTAGTAAAGTATAGCCAAGATATGAGCGATAAAGCTGCGGCTATAAGTATAAGCGATAGAGTTGTGGCCAAAAAATAAGCAATAGAGCTGCGGCCAATGAGTAAATCTCAATTTCATATTGGGGAGAAGAGTTCTCAACCCAAAAAGAAAGTGATCAAACTCCAATATATATTAAGGAGATAATATATCTCAACTTAAAATCAGTGTGAAAGTAGATTCAACACAATACTTTGGATTGGACTTTTCTTCTGTTGTTGGTAGTTGTGAAACATAAGGTGGATTTACATTTCTCTAATCCATTCTTGGAAAAGTGCTTTCACTCTGTCCAGTGGAACTAAGAATGGTGGAAAGTTAGCATCATCATCTTGTCTTCTTCTTAGATTATCTCTTCCAAGATGCATGTTAGGATGAGAAGATCCTCTTTTTTTTTCTTTCTTTGAATTGCATTCACTATAGGAGCATTCCTTTGAGTAAAACGATTATCTTCTCCTTGCTTAAGAACTATATTATTAGTTCTTCTTGCAGCTTCAAGTAAAGTAGCAAAGGTTGGAAGAGGTAGATTTTCTAGGTAAACTCTACACTCATCAAGCATTTTTTGGATACATACTTTCACCAGTTCTTTCTCATCAAGTGAGTCTTGAATGTCTAACATTCTTTCTCTAAGACGTTGGATATACTCCATGAGATCTTCACGTGAATTTTGATGCTCTCTTCCCAAGTCAATGAGAGTTACCTTCTTTTAAGTAGAAGAGAACTTTTCTCCAAACATCTTATACATCTAGCTTTAAGATTCTACAGAGCCAGGAATAAGATTAACATACTAGCTGTACACTTTTTAGTAGGAGACTTGAAAAATTCCTTTAACTTCAAATCCTCATCCAATTTAGCTACACCAAGAGTTTCTATAAATTTCATGATATGCTCATGAGTATCTCTAGTCTTGCCATTGAATTGCTTAAACTTAGGACTAGCGTAGTCCTTGGAATATGGCTATGCAGCCACATTAGCAGGGTAAGGCAACTTGAGATCAAATTCAGAAAAACTTAAACTCTTGTTCTTCTCTTCCAGCAACCTTTAAAGCTCTTCTTTTGTCATAAAGCCTTGAGCTATGGTTGGAGGAAAAGTCACAATAGAAGTTCCAGCAGTAGTGGTGTTATTTGCACCAATGTTTTCAACACGTCCAGGACCAGGTGCATCAGTTGAGTTTTCCCTATTGCCAGTAGAAGTGTTCTCATTCCCGGCAGTAACAGGAGTGACATATTGAACTTGAGAAGTTGTGGCGTTGGAAGGTGTGAGTTGGGAGATAGTGTCTTCCAACTTTTCCATTCTTTCTTGAGAAGCTTGGATCATCTTCATCAACTCTTGAATGTAGACAGGGGCCTGAGCATCCTGATTTCCAGTAGAGCTCTCCATGTTTTCCGACAAAGTTAAAGTTGAAGATGTTCTACTCAATGCAATCGCTCCTCCCCAGTGGAGTCGCCAAAATGTAGATGGGTTCTTTTGTGATGGAAAGGAAACGTTGCAAACCAGTAGAACGGGGTGTGCCGGGAGGCGGCAGAGAGGAAGACTGGAGTAGACCCTGAAGAATGAGTGCAGCGGCAGGTGGCGGAATAAGGCTGAGCAAGGCTGAGAACAAGACTGTGTAGAGAAAACAATGCAGAGAGGATTTGGGAGAGTTTATGGATTAGCTAAATTGCCAAAAGTCCTTTCAATGGTAACAAGAACCTCTATATATAGGAGTAGAGAATGAGAGTTACATATCTTTGGTATTAATAACGTAATAATGAGAATTTGACGGTTACAAAGCATTAATGCTTTGTCTAATGGAAGTTATGCTTTGAGAGAAAGTATATTGAAAGACATAGGGAAGAGCACTCAGGCTTTGGGAGAAGGTGTACTGAAAGAAATATGGAAGAGCACTCATGCTTCAGAGAAAGGTTAAGAGAAGAACTCTTAACTATCTCCATATCTGATCCACCAAGCCAAACTCTCCAGGACATCCCAATAGTGAAGTTAACTCAAGAACCCTGCCCTATTCTGGAGTTATCTTCACTTCTTCTTAAAAGCGATGTTCCATAAATGAGTTGTTCTGTGAATATGTTGTTCTGTAAAGAGTTGTTCCGAGCAAAGCTGTTCTGAGAAGAGCTATTCTGCGAATGAGTTCTTTTCGGAGTAATGAGCTCTTCTGATAAGAGGTTGTTTTTGTACAGAAGCTTTTCTGAAGAAGTTATTCTTATGAAGTATTATTCTAAGAAGAGGTTGTCTTTCACTTATAATATGAAGCAAATATTAGTTTTTCCAAAATCAAGTATCTACAGCATCCTGATACTTTGGTGTATGCAGTCCTGAAAGCGTGATACATTCCAGATAAACCTTTTATGGAGGCTGCTATTGGACATAATGCATCCAACATATGGAGAATTTGCCATGGCAAGAAGGTCTTGAGAAAAAAGTTTGTGCTGGCGTATTGGAATTGGTACTATAATTAACATATGGTCCGATCCTTGGTTGCCTTTTACAAATGATGGACTTCCTTTATCGCACGAAGGGGAATGGGATTGGGATGTTCTTTGATTAGTGATCTTTTATATTCAAATACAAGGACTTGGTTGCCAAACTTGATCCAGAGTATGTTTAATGAGGAGGAAGCCACTGAAATTCTTTCTATACCATTGGCAAACTATCAATGTCTTGATGTTCTATACTAGAATATTCTGCAACAGGATGTTATACGGTAAAGAGTGCCCACAATATACTGCAATGTGATGAACATTCCTTTACTGCTCATGCTGTTTCTTCTTTGTGGCAGAGGTTGCGGCCTACGCCATTTCCAACAAAGATTAAAATCTTTTTGTGGAGAGCTTGCACAGGGATACTGCCTGTCAAGGAAAATCTGTTGCGTCATCATGTTCCTGTTGATGCTCTATGCTTTCGATGTGGTGTAGATGCTGAATCGATCACTCATGCTTTAAAGGATTGCCTGAATGCTACGGCGGTATAGGATAGATTCAGGTCTTTCCTTGCTCTTCCCAATGATGAACCTACTAATTGGATTAAGAATGCCATGTTGTCAGTGGATGCTAGGAAACACCAGCTCCTTAGAGTCATGTTATGGACTCTATGGAATTCCAGAAATTCCCACCTTCATGACAGTTAATTCGAGGCCCTCAGTAGCTCTATCTGTTTATACACCAATATATTTCTGAGTTCATAGCAACGAATGCTAGGTAGCTTCATCCATTGCCTACAGTACGACAGGGTTTGTGATGGAGACTTCCAGATTTGGGTGTTTTCAAGGTGAACTTTGATGGGGCAACAGATGCAGTAGCATGGAAGGGAGGCGTGGGTGCACTTATTCAAGATTCATCTAGTTTGGTTTATGGCTCTTGCACAATTCCAAACCTTGGAAATCTGATCATTTTGTTTTGGAAGCTATGGCAGCATTCTATGCAATCAGGTTTGCACAAGACATGGAATTCTTATGCATTGTACTGGAAGGAGGTTCGTTGGCCCTTATACAGAGATTTAAGTCTGTAAAAATGGATCTTTCATTGTTGGGTGCAGTTATTTTTGATATCAAATACGTATACTTCTTGTTGCACTAATGTCAGTTCTCCTGTACTAAGAGAGTTGGTAATGAGGCAGCAAATATTCTAGCCTCATATGCTTTGAACTGTCAGGAAGCTATATATCGAGTGAGGGATCACCTATCTATCTTAAATAATGTTATAGCTTTCGTTGGATCTACATTATATGAATAAAATGAAGAAGTTTCTCTAACAAAGAGGAAGTATTTTACTCTAAAAAATTGTTAAAAAACGTAACAGAAGATGTTGATATGTGCGCCTCCAACCAGTTAGAGAAAAAGCCAGCCACGTAGCCGTTGGTTTGTAATTGTAAGATGAGAGATTGGGTTTGGTACGTTTGTCAAGGTAGGGTTAATGTTCAACCCTTTCGGCTCAATCCCATGTTATTATTCATCAATTTCTAAGAGTTGATTTAGATGTAAAATTAAATAATAATAATAATAATAATAATAATAATAATAATAATCTTTTAAATTGTATTGTTCAATTTCGAGTTCTATTTTTGCACCACATGTTGGACGTTCATTGGTCTTCTTTTTTTCAAGTTAATCCTTTTTTCTCCTTTGGCTTTTGTTTTTACTAACCCCTCAAATTTTCTTTTCAATTTTCCTTTTAATTAATCCTCAAATTAATTTTTTTAACTTATTTTTAATTTAGCCTTCTTATTTTATTCTTCTTGTTGTACCTTCTTATCTATTTTTTTTCTTTTGATATTTTTTAGTTAAATCCTTAATATGTTTTTAGTTTTAACTTTTTTAGATTATGCCCTTTAATTAATTTTTAACTCTTCAATTTTTTATGGTTGGGCCTTTGATTTTTTTTTTTTTAGATTTTTTCTGTCCTGTAATCTATTTTAGCTCTTCAACTTACATTTTTGGGGTAAACTCTTATTTTACATTTTTTTATCGAACAAGTGTTGTTTCTAAAAATAATTGAACATGTAAACATTTGTGTACAATAATTCTAAACTTTCAAGACAATAATTATATAACTTAAATAAAAAATTAAATAAAAGCATAGAATTAATAATTGAATGGAAAAATAAAAAACAATAAATATAAAAACTATTATCTTAAAAATCATTGCAAATTAATTCTCTCCAAAAGAACAAAATATATCACAAAAATTTGAAATATGAATCATAACAAAAAATCCAATAAAAAAATAACCAAAATAAGTACCGAATATCTTGCATTATACTTTTTTTTCCTTTTTTTCTATATTTCAAATTTTCTTCTCAAATAATTTTTTATTAGAGTTTTTTTTTTATTTATAATCAGTACCTTTATCCTAATACTAAGATAGAATATATAAACAAAGATATGAACTCACTTTCATATAGTGGTTTATCTCATAAAAATTAAACAAGTTTTGAGTGGTTAGTTGCCCAAACCTACCGCAAGCCTTGCTACTTTATCTGAGCTTGAGACCAATTACGTTCAACACAGGCAAAGTTATATTATTAATAATATAAAAAATAAAAATATATATAATATTTAAAAAAAATAATTTTTTTAGTTCTATATTTAACATAGAATGAGAAATGAACATTGGTAAAAAGATTAGTGTAGCACCTGTCGAAGACAAGATGAATAAAAATTGTTTTTGTTTGTTTGAAAACATATAATGTAAACCTATAGATGCTCCGGTTAGGAGCATAGAGGTTATGAATGATATAAAAAAGGTCAAGACTAGGAGAAGACCGAAAAAAAAAACTTCATATGAAGTCATCTGAAAAAATATGACCAAACGAGAATTGAAAAAACATATTACTTTATATAGGAATGAGCATAGGAAGAGAATTCATACTGATAACTTAATATAAGTTCATATATTTGTTCATATAACCTATCTAATATTAATATAAAAGCTCTTGTGATAATGATTTAATATTGGATTATGTGTAATATAATAACTAAAGTTTTAAAAGAATTTTAAAAAACAATCTTTTTACATAGATTTTCAAAAGATAATTTGAAACTATCAAATTCTCCCCTGAAATTATTTATAAATTCTGAAATACTTGCAAGTTTCTTTAACAAACAAAAATATTGGATTTTAAACCTTTGAATATCGTGATTAAAATAATATTTTCTTTTAAAATATCTCATTCAAAAACATCCTAAAAGTTTTTACTTGAAAAAATAAAAAAAGAATACAACTCTTACAGATTTTTTATTTTTGATTAAAATAACCATTTGACCAAATACTCAAAATAAATAAAAGAACATGACAATTTGTATTTGCATATTTGGTTGTTTAAAAAAAAAAAGAAGATGAACGTGTCATCACTTTTGTTATTCGTATGAAACACAACAGTGAACAGACGTACCCAATTTTGTTTCTTATGTAAAATGAAAACCATTTAATTTTTTTGATGCATATATGATACATTACAGAAAATAAAAATCCATAGAAATTGGGTAACCTGAAACAATTATGTCTTTATGTAGGCTATGCTGCTGTCCAAATTTTCAGATGATGAATAAAAAGAAAAGAAAAGAAAAATGGCGGTGATTGATTTAGATTTTAGATGGAAAGAGTAGCAGTACTATGTATTGCATCAGCGAGATATGGGACTGCCTTTGAACTTAGTGCTCCCATGTTAATCCTCCTGCAGGTTAATAATAATTCAACTAAGCTAAGTAAGTCAGACAACATATTTCTCTGTTCACCAGAGGCAGCTGATGATTGATGAGGAGACTTCATGAAAGATTACTGCTTCAAGTATTAATACAAAATGAGTATATCTAAGATGGTTTGAGCCTAACATTTGACTGAAGCAGAACAAACATGAACTACATTTGTATATGACTGAAAGGGAAGAAAGAGAACATAAAGCTATGAACGGTAAAAGAGTAGATGAACATTTTTACCCATCAGATGACATGTAGATGTGGTATTCTTTCGTCAGAAAGTTGATTTGCTCCTCCTTCAATCCAATGACAGTAAACATTCCGACCTGTCTGATAATATGGCTCCAGTCACCTGGAGTACCTGCCAAAAAAAGAAAAGGATATCCACAGACATGCAATGTTGAGTCAAATCAGCATTGGCTGCTTCTCTAGGAGTTTAGAGTTGAATGATTAAAAGCAACTCATCCTACATTCTGTTTTCTCCAATTGAGTTTTCACAAGAATTTGTTATTTTAATCGAAAGATCAACACATACAAATAAAGAATTAACAAACTATAAAGGACTACCTCTACCTCTGTTGCATAAAGCATTAAAAAGTTGCTGGCGTACTTTGGCAAAACGATCCCTCATTGCCTTCAATTCAGTGGTCCATTCCTTGTACAAATCCCTTAGGTAAAGAATTAACAAAAAGAGACATAGTTTGGAAATGAATTCCATGTTAGGTTAATCATTTCTAACAGTGTCGAGATCAAAGTTCCAAAACGTGGGGTACACTGGAGACTATCATAGATCATGCTTTTAATAATCACAAGATTTATTCATATTGCTACTAGAAAAAGATTACAATTCCATATACATTCTCAGATATGCCTTAACTCAATCGTGTGATCTCAAAACTACTCAATTGGATGAGTTGCTTTTTTTTTTTTTTGATCATCTCCAAGGTGAAAAGACTCGATTATCAATAAAACTTTTATTTATTGAACTTTAAGGATCATCTACCATGAGACAATTTCTCATCTTCTTACACGAAACAAGAATTCATAACCTTAGAATACTATTTCCACATTTGCAAGGCAGACACGTAGTAACTAACAGTCTGCAACTCAAAAATGTATTACCTATCCTTCAGAATTGTGGTAACAATGGCTGCACCATGAATGGGTGGGTTTGAATAAAAGGGTCTAATCACAAGTCTGAGCTGGCTCTCAACCCATCTTGCCACATCAGCTGTCTTGCAAACCTAAACCAAAATCATGATAACTATAAATGTGGCAAATATGCAGATATTTTGAACAATCTTGTTCTTATATAAGAAACGCATTTGATTCCTGGGAAAAGGAAAATAATGTGAACACATATATCATATAGAGATAGAAATTAACAGTTAGAAGATTTATCATAGTAGCTTACAATGCTAAGTGAACCAACACGTTCCCCGTAAAGTCCCATAGTTTTTGAATATGATTGAGCTACAAGGCATTCACCACTATCACAAACAAACATGCGAATGGACTGTGCATCGGCATCTAGACTTCCACTTACCAGACCCTACAAGCAGTCCATCAATCATTGAATGAGGTTCGAGTAAAAACCTAAAGCAGTAAATATTTAATAGTTTCTTACCTGATAAGCACAGTCAAAAAAAGGCAATAAGCCTCTCAGTCTCACTAACTGCCTAATCTGTTCCCACTGCTGACAAGTTGGATCAACACCAGTAGGATTATGACCACTTGCATGGAAAAGCACAATGGCTCCAGTTGAGGCAGAGACAAGATCTTCCAGAAGCCCTATCACCACCAAGATGAATTATCTAAATCCATGAGAACAATGAAGATAATCATTTTCAGTGCAAATACTTTGGAAAAGAATTGGTGTAACCATAAATTGTTATTCGGTAAAATGCAACTGACAGTAGAATGAAACTAGGAACATCTTGCATAGAATATCCAAATTTAGATAAATAATCAGCTTAAACTTAAAACAAAATGATACATAGAACTGATGGTCTAATGTAAATAGCAGTGTGCAATACAAAACTGCAAATTGTTTCAAATGAAGTAGACCTTGAAAGTCTAGCCCATGTGTTTTTGGATCATAATACCGATAAGTCTTCAAAGAAAGCCCAGCTGCAGATAACAAATTTGGATGATTTCTGTATGTCGGCTCAGGAAGGTAAACCACATGCTGCAGAACAAGGTGGACGGTAAGGTTAAACAGTCCAATCATAAGGCATTAAGGAACAAGAGGGAAGTCCGGAACAAGAGGGAAGTCAGAAATACTTGGTGATAATGTTTTGATAAAAATTCAGCTCCAAGCCTCAGTGCACCAGAACCAGACATGCACTGGACAGTAGTTACTCTATTTTCCTTGATGGCGGGGCTTTTTCAAAGCAATGAGATAAGCAGCCAGCAAGAGAAAAACACCTTCAGCTAATTTCAGAGTCTAAAGAAGCCAGAATAAAAGTTAATGAAATAACCTAATAGCAACAGAGAGGTATACAATTTTAAGATTGAATATACACACTGCAACCTTTCTGAACGACACACAACCTTACAGTCCGTATTTTAAACATTTAAAATTTCTTTCTTTCTGATTGAGATGGGAAACTTGATCTAATAAAATTTAAACCAGGATAGTATTTTTTGTACCTGTCAAAGCCAAATATGAGCTCAGCACTTAATTTATTAAATTCAGCCATTCCGGTTATAGGAAGATACTCCTTATCAGCAGACCTAAGTATCAGATAAATTAGAGTATAGTCACAACTCAAGGAAAATTATGGTGGAAAAAAGAATAACAAATTACCTACAGGTCGTTAGCTAGTGTTTGCTCCACTTGTCTAACAACATTCAGTGTATGGCTTTTTCCCTCCTATCATCCCATGAACAAAGCCCATTCAGAAAATTGTTTCAAATCAAAGAAAAACCATCATCGTGGTATAAGGAAATGCTCATGAAAGTTACTTTCTGATATTTATCCATAATTATAGCAGTTAGTGACCTGCTAGCAACAGCCTAATGCAACTGAATGCTAAGGAAGGTTTTTTTTTTTTTTTGACTAAATGTGATACTTGAAGGTACAAGCCTTGCAGCAATATCATGGCTTCATTTTTCAGGTGAGAAGCTGGTTCCAGGAATGATCATATTGAACTGCAAAGACTAACTCATGGTAGAAAAGCACATTCTTTGGCAGCATGCCAAAATCTAGAAATGTATAGATAAATAAACATTTTGGAAGAACAGTCAATCCTATATCATACAAGTATTCCATCCAGAAGTATACTTGTAGCAGTCTCTGGTTTAGAAATATCAATAAAATTGGCAGAAGTAACAAATGCTCACCTCTGTTCGGTAAACACCAATGCCCAAATGCAGCTTATCCGGGCTGGAGTCCTTGTTGTAAGCAACTATTGTCTTGTTCATACAAGATAATAGCATTAAAAGGAAAAGAACATCTTAATTCTTAAAGCAACAAGCAAAACAAAGAAAGAGAAGTAAAAAAGGAAAAGGCAGGGTATAATGTTAACTATTAACTTGATAAAACACTTCTGTTACTGGGCAATGCTCAGAAATGCTAAAGTACTTGGCTTCCCATCTTTTTAATAAAACCAATCTAATTTTTATTAAGGCAGATTTATTTCAAAATTTTCACATCCAATTGACTTGTTCTCTAACCCTTGTTTGACATATTGTATACCTGATCACAATGAGGGTCGATGACAGTTTCAAGCGTAAAGAGACAGGTTCATCAAAATAGATAGACAAAGACAGATTAAGGACAATTTTGGAGCAATGAAGCATTGAAACGATCTTTAACCAGATTGGACTTTCAGTCCCTAATCAACTACTTCCTAGTGAATGAACTTAAACTTTGACTTCTGATAATGGATAATTGGTCAACAAAGGTAATTCAATCTTTCACCTCGGCCAAGACAAAGAGAAGACCTGTCAGAAAGTGACGCAACCTTGGTTATCACGACTCAATGTTAACCTCGGACGAAGGTCCTAAGGTCAGCGCCTGACACGCTGACCCTAATACGCTATCTAGTGTTTGAGCCGGCTTCTGATACGTCGACCAGGCCTGCCTCGTCACCACCTCGGTACTCAACGCACCTTGGGGAAGCTTTAGGCGGGAAACTTGACCTCGGCTATTTCGCCAACCTATACCGCGAGCTGGCAGGGCAGAACCAATCCCATCAGGTGGCATTCTGACGAGTCCGAATCAGCCTGTCCTGGTCATCCTTTGCTTGCGCCCATGTCATCTTAGGGCTTCCTCGGCCTATAAATAGGGCCCGGATCTCCGAACAAAGGGCATGCAACCAACTCTCAAAGAAACTCTGCCACAATCCACCCCGAAATCCATCCTCGACTTCGACATTTGGCGCGCCAGGTAGGGGGCCCTTTTACCAACCCCATCGTTGATGTCCAGGATGGCACCCAGAAGAAGAACGGCAGAGGAAGAAGAACCGGCCGCTCCTGCAAGCCCAGACGCCATTCAAGATGACCAGCAAGGGAGACGGCCACCACCAACGGCAGAGCAATTCGAGCAACTCACCCAACAATTAAGGAACCTAACTGAGCTGGTCGAAGCATACCTTCTCACACCTTCTCCCCCAACCCAACGACCACCGCTCAGAAACGACTCCGAACAACCGTTACCCTCTCCACCATCCCAACCACAGGGAGGGGACGCCAGCGGCAGCTCTTCCTCCGTACTAGAAGTCGCGGAGAAAAGCAAACACAAAACCCCTCAAAGCCATTGCACGAAAAACCAGCATAGAACCATCTCGACGGCACCCACAGCGGAGGATAAAACTCGTGACCAACTGGAAGCCAAGATGGAAGCCGTAGAACGACAGATTCAAGATAACGCACAAGTCCATATGGACGAGCTTCGACTGCTTGAAACCTCACCATTCTCAGAAGAGATCAAGCGAGCTCAACCACCATCGGGATTTAGGATGCCTGTGATCGAGGCGTATGACGGTACATCGGACCCTTTTGACTATCTAGAACTTTTCTGTGCTAATATGTCAATACAGGGTGCAGATGACTCTTTAATGTGCAAAGCATTCTTGGCGACCTTAAAGGGTGCAGCTCGTTCCTGGTACTCAGGACTAACCCCACGATCGATACGCTCGTTCAAAGAGCTGGGGCACTCCTTCCTGACTCATTTCGTCAGTAGCCGCCGAGCTAAGAAGACAACTCTCAGCTTAATGGCGGTCAAGCAAAAGCCTGAAGAGTCCCTCAGAGAATATGTCACGAGGTTCAACGCCGAAGCTTTGCAAGTGAAGGACTTAGAACAGTCCGTGGCGGTGGCCGGCCTAATGAATGGTCTCACAGACGAGGAATTCCACTTCAAGTTCTCCCTCTCATTAGACCCCCCAAAGACCTTGCCCGAGCTCCTACAACGGGCTGAGAAATACATCAATGCCGAAGAAACGATGACCACTCGGCTAAACAACGAAGAAAACAAAGGAGAATTCAGAAGCTGCAAGAAAAGGGGGAGAGAGGTCGAGAGAGACCAAGGGGGAAAAAGGCCAAACCGGCCTGGAGGGTATCCGATCAGAAGAAGCCCGGAAAAGAAGGGCTATGACAGTTACACTCCCTTGAACACAACGAGGGAAAGAATATTGATGCAGATAGAATCGGACCCCGAGCTAAAATGGCCAAGGCCAATGAAGCCAAACCCCCAAAGGCCCAAAAACAAGAGGTGTGCATTCCACCGAGACCACGGCCACTCTACCGAGGAATGCACCGACCTCATGAATGAAATAGAAAACCTGGTGAGAAGAGGTCGGCTGAAAAGATTCGTGTTCAGCGACACGACACGTGACGTCAGCCAAAGAAGGTACCCTCAAAGGAACCGTTATGTCTATGACGGCCGATCTAGACAAAGAGCGGGCAGAATCCCGAACAACTTCAACAGAAGAGATGCGAGGCGTGACCAATCAGAAACAAAGACCAGCGAAGAACGGGCCAACTGACCTACAACAGGAATAATCAACGTCATCACCGGTGGAACAGCGAGCTCGGCCAGAAAAAAAGTAGACCGAGCCATAAACCCAATAGTCGGATCTCTAGCCAAAAGACCGAAGTCTTGGAGGGACGAGCTCATCTCTTTTTCCACAACCGACCTTGATGGTATCGAGTTCCCTCACGACGACGCTATTGTCGTCAGCGCTGTTATTTACAACCATGTGGTGAGAAGGATCTACATCGACAACGGGAATGCCAGCGATGTCTTGTACTATGAGGCAATGAAAAATATTGGAATCACTGAAGACAGACTAAGACCCTATCCGGCACCTCTCATCGGGTTTGGAAACGAGAAAGTCCCCGTATTGGGTACAATAACCCTCCCACTGACTCTAGGCACGGAACCAAGGACAGCAACCGCCATGGTGGAATTCATGGTGGTAAAAATCCCGTCGGCATACAATGCGATCTTGGGAAGACCTAGTCAAATGAAGCTCGGGGTAGTCATATCAGTACCACATCTAAAGCTAAAATTCCCGACACCAAACGGGATAGGTGAAGTCCAAGGAGAACAAACGTTAGCCCGGAAATGCTACTTGACAGCCCAGAAGGTGAAAAAGCTGGGCGACGAAACCCTGACAATTGAAATCCCAGATCAGAGGCCCGAGCTAGATTTCAGCCGACCTGAACCAGCTGATGAGTTGATCAACATCCCTCTCGATGACGAAAGTCCAGACAAATCCATGTTGATAAGCTCCAAGCTCGAAGAGAGGGAAGAACTTATTCAGCTAATTAGAAGAATCGCCGACCTTTTCACATGGAAAGCAGGAGACATGCCTGGTATACGTCCTGAGGACATGGTCCACCGCCTCAACGTGGACCCGGAAGCAAAACCGGTCAGACAGAAGAAGAGGTGCTTCGCCGTGGAAAGGCAGGAAGCCATAAACGAAGAAGTATCCAAGCTCTTGGAAGCAGGGTTTATTAGGGAAGCGTATTATCCGGAATGGCTCGCAAACGTTGTGATGGTAAAGAAGCATAATGGCAAATGGAGGATGTGCGTGGACTTTACCGACCTGAACAAAGTATGCCCAAAGGATAGCTTCCCCTTGCCCAGCATAGACAGACTAGTAGACAATAGCGCGGAGCAAGGATTACTCAGCTTCATGGATGCCTACTCTGGGTATAACCAGATCAGAATGTTGGAAGAGGACGAGGAAAAAACGTCCTTCGTGACAGAAAGAGGACTGTATTGCTATCGAGTCATGCCTTTTGGCTTGAAAAACGCAGGCGCAACCTACCAGAGATTGGTGAACAAGATTTTCAAGAAACAGATCGGGCGAAGCATGGAAGTGTATGTCGACGATATGATCGTCAAAAGCCCCACCATAGAAGTACACCTACAAGACTTGGAGGACGCATTAGACCTTGAGAAAGCACAATATGAGACTCAATCCAGCGAAATGCGCTTTCGGTGTCACCTCGGGAAAATTCCTGGGATTCATGGTAAATCAGAGAGGAATTGAGACAAACCCCGAAAAAGTACAGGCTATCCTGGAAATGAAGGCCCCGACCTCCATAAAGGAAGTGCAAAGGTTAACAGGGAGAATAGCCGCACTAAGCAGATTCATGTCCAGATCGGCGGACAGATGCCTCCCGTTCTTTAAAACCCTGAAGGATGGAGGGAAATTTCGATGGACCGAGCAATGCCAGAAAGCCTTCGAGGAACTGAAGGACTTCCTTTCCTCCCCGCCAGTTCTGTCACGACCAAGGGATGGAGAAACTCTATACCTTTACCTAGCGGCCACGGAGCAGGCCGTAAGCTCAGTCCTGGTTAGGGAAGAATCCGGCGTGCAAAGACCGGTGTATTTTACAAGCAAAGTATTGCAAGGGGCTGAGTTAAATTACTAGAAGATCGAAAAATTAGCCTATGCTCTGGTAATCTCGGCGAGAAAGCTAAGGCCTTACTTTCAGGCTCACTCGATTATAGTGCTGACCGACCAGCCACTACGGCAGCTCCTGCAAAAGCCCGAGCTGTCGGGAAGACTAATCAAATGGACTGTTGAAATCAGCGAGTTTGACTTGCAATTCAATCCTAGATCGGCCATCAAATCCCAGATATTGGCGGATTTTGTGGTGGATGCATCACCACTGAAAAGCAAGAAGAAGACAAGGAAGATACACATAGGAGGAACGTGGAAACTTTATGTTGACGGGTCGGCAAATAACAAAGGAAGTGGAGCCGGGCTCATCCTGCTCAGCCCCGAAGGAATAAGGATTCAATACGCTTTAAGATTCAACTTCAAAGCGTCAAACAACGAAGCTGAATATGAGGCCCTACTCACCGGTCTCAAACTGGCCAAGGAACTAAAGGTGGATGAACTGCTCGTGCACAGTGACTCCCAGCTAGTGGTTAACCAGGTCAGCGGAGAATTCGAAGCAAAGGATAAAGTCATGGCCAGATATTTGGAAAAAGTTCGGAGCCTCTTGGGGAGCTTCAAAATCTGTAAGATAAAAAGAATCCCGAGGTCGGAAAATACCTTGGCTGACTCCCTATCCAAGTTAGCCACTGGAGGGAAAACCGACCTGGCAAAACATGTCCCTATAGAGAATATAGCTCAAAAAAGTATCAACGATGAAGAACAGGTCGGACAAATTCTGGAAGAAACAGAAACATGGATGACCCCTTTTGTCAAATACCTTACCACGGGGGAACTGCCAGAAGATAGGAACCATGCCAGAGTAGTGCGGCGCAAGGCCCCGAGATACACCCTCCTGGAAGGAAAGCTGTACAGAAGATCTTTCAGTATGCCGTACTTAAAATGCCTGGACCCAGCCGAGGCAAATTACGCCCTGAGGGAAGTCCATGAGGGAATATGTGGAAACCACCTCGGACCCCGAGCCATTGCGCACAAAGTCCTCAGACAAGGTTACTACTGGCCCACGATCCATAAGGACGCTACAGATTTGGTGAAAAAATGTGACAAATGTCAGAGGTTTGCCCCAATACAGCACCTGCCTTCTACCAACCTTACTTCAATTACTAGCCCATGGCCCTTCATGCTGTGGGGAATGGACGTGCTCGGGCCATTTCCAGTAGCCTCGGGGCAAAGGAAATTCATTCTGGTAGCTGTGGACTACTTCACTAAATGGGTAGAGGCTGAAGCATTAGCAACAACGACTGAAAAGCAGGTGGAGAATTTTTGCTGGAAGAACTTAATCTGCAGATTCGGACTCCCAAGGGCTATCATCACAGACAATGGGAAGCAATTTGACAATCCAAGATTCAAAGGATGGTGCAAGGACTTAGGCATCGACCTGCGGTTCACCTCGGTCGCCCATCCTCAAGCCAACGGACAAGCCGAGGCTACCAATCGAGTTATTCTAGAAGCCTTGAAGAAGAAACTAGATGAAGCAAAGGGGAGCTGGCCAGAGGAGCTGCCTGGAGTTCTATGGGCACTTCGGACGACCACGAAAGTCCCCACAGGAGAAACCCCATTCAACTTGGCTTTTGGGACTGAAGCCGTAGTTCCAGTGGAAATCGGTTTGCCAAGTTTAAGAGTAGAGCTGGACGTCGAGGCAGGGAATGAGGAAGCTTTGAGGAACAACCTAGATCTAACCGAGGAACAGAGGGACCGAGCTTTAATCACTATGGCTGCATATCAGCAAAAAGTAGCCAGCTATCACAACAGAAAGGTCCGACCTAAGACTATTAAAAGGGGGGACCTCGTCCTTCGAAAGACCGAAGCCTCGGGGAGAGACAGAGTAGGAGGAAAGCTGGCCCCCAACTGGGAAGGACCGTACTTGGTCAAGGAAGTTATAGGAAGGGGAGCATTCAAGTTGCAAGATTTAGATGGGAAGGAAGTGCCGAGGACCTGGAATGCGGAAAACCTGAAAAAATATTACCAGTGAAATAACCTCGGCCTCCCCTCTTTTTAAGCTCGGCACATCTAAACAGAGTGCCCACTTTTGACCATCATTTTGCCCAGTATCAGTTCGGTACATCCAAGCTCATTATTACTTTCTTCTTGTATTGATCTTGTGTAAGTCCGACCCAAATAGCTAACCACATTTGAGCAAGAAGAAACTTCTGTTGATTCGGAACTATGTCCGACCTAATTAGCTCGGCACATTTGGTCACAGTACAAGTCTGAGCCCTTGAGCTCCGCTTCTGTTTTAAATCCAATTGTTGCTAAAAGATCGTAATTAAAATTTCCGAAGCAAACAGATGTTCATTACAAATACATTCTAAGACAAAATAAAACCATCCCAAAGCAAACAAGTGTTCATTACAAGAAAAAGTCTAATACATTAAATATAAAATCAATCTCTTGCAGCGTCATCTTGCACATCGGCCTCCCCCTCATCATCAGCCATGGTGGCCACCGTAGCCTCTGCATCCCCACCTTCGTCCTCAGCCACCTCGGCCTCCGCCACCTCGGCCTCATAAGTAACGGTCTTGAGGTCATCAATGGACACCATGGATAAATCCAGGTCGGGATAAACGTGGGCAACCTCTTGAACAGCCAACGCAAAGGCACCTCTCACACCCTCAGCATTGGCCCTCTTTGCCGCAGCCTGGAACTGAGGAGTATTCTCGAAGTTAGCCAAGGCATTATGGGCTGCCGTCCTTTTGATTTCTTCCTCCCTTTCCCTCACTCGAGCCAGCTCGGCCCTAAGGTCCTCCACCTCGGTCTTCATCCCTGTCACAAGAAGCTCGGATTCACGAACCTTAGCCTCTGACTCCTCCAACTTCTTCGTTAGAGAATGAGACTTCTCTCGATACGAGCTGTAATCCTTATGAAGCTTCTTGGCCTGCTCCTCAACCCTGGTAGCATGAGCCAAGGCAAGCCACGCGTGGTGCAAACTCGCGCTGGCATTGACCGAGCAGGGGGAGTTCATCTTGTCTTTGTCTGGGAAATGAGTAAACAAACAAATAACTAATTAACTCCCGGAAACGCAAGTAAAAATTCACATAGAAACAAAGTGAAAAACACCTGCTGGGGGAAGCATCGATCGAGCCACCTTACGAGCCACCGAGGCACTCTCGAAAGCACTGTCTTTCGGAGCCAAATCAATGCCGAGGTGCACGGTCTTGGGCGCAGCAGTCTCTCCCTCTTGCGCTGAAGGAACCTCTAGAACTTCACGGCTCCGTTTCGGGGATGGCTCCCTCACCTCGGCTGCAGCAGCCTTCCTCTTGCCCTTCGAGCCACCACCTCGACCTTGCTTTGAAGGAGCAGGAGTGGGCTGAACTGCTCCCGCAGCCTGTGGAGCCCGAGTAGCGGGCTGAATGTAATCGAACACGTTGAACCGACCTGCCATACCTGTGATAGAGAAAAACAAAAAATAGCTTTCTGGTCAAGAACGCACTCTGGAAAAATCGAAAAATGAAAAGAGAATTGGCATGAGTTACCCGGACCTCCAGGTGACCCGAGGAGATCCAACACGTCGGGCGAAGTCAAGAGCTTAGCGTCTAGAAGAAACCTACCATAATCTCTCAATTTATTAATTTCATTGTAAGCTCTAAGCTCCTCACCATGAATCTCCTCAACCTCGTCGGCCCCCTCTCTCATCGGACCTCGGTTATTACTTACCTCCCACTCTCGAGGGCTTATTAGACTAAAGAAATGAACTTTCCAAATTTTATTAGAAGAAGGAATATTAGTAAAAAGCTTCTTACGAGGACGAGCTGTCACGTAATACCAGCTCTTATCTACAGGGCTGACCTTTATTGAAGAAAAAGACTTGAACAACCTCACGGATAAAGGAAATTGCATCCCCTCACAAAGAACAATGAAACCGGTCACGTGACGCCAGCTATTGGGTAACAACTGGGAAGGAGCAAGATCGTAAAATTTTAGAAGTTCAACGACAAAAGGATGAAGGGGGAACCTAAGGCCAGAAAGGACGGCCTCCCTATACACCCACAACCGGTTACCACCTCGGTCCTCTGTTACTCTGTCAGTACGCCGAGGAGGATCGATAGAAAACTCATGAGAAATGTGCCGATCCTTTTTCAGCTCGGCGAAGGCTACCTTAGTAAACAAATTAGGACAAACCTCGGGCAAAGCTCCCCCTTTTAATGCCCTCATAACGTCTAAAGAATCTTTGTGGGTAGAGGGACCCCTAGTCAGAACCGGAACCCGTTCCTCTATGTGTACACCCGAGGCGCGAAGGCTCTCATCTAGTGCTCGTTTCTCCTCGGGTGACATCGGCTCGAACCACCGTAGCCCCTTAGTGGAAAGTCCCACCGGAAGCTCGGGTGAGTTTGAAGACGTGGAGGCCACAGACGCCAAATCCTCAGCAGCCTCTGTCCTGCCAGCCTCACTGGCTGAACCGAGCCTATCCCCAAGTTCCCGTATGAATTCGAAACTATCCTGACTTGGGGGACTAACTATTTCCACGGAAGAAGACATTGGAAGAAAGGAAGGAAGGAAAGACTTACCTAACAAGCTCAGGTTGGTTGGGACACACTGGAAAGAGCGGAGAAGCGAAGCAGAAACCAAGGAAACGAACCACTGGAGGCGCACAAATGAATAAGGAGGAAGTCGAAACCCGCTTTTTAAAGAGGAGTTCAGGAAGGCCATGAGTCACCTAGGGAACATCAGTAGACCTACCGCCGACCTATGAACAAAATACGACCCTCCGATCCATCATGGACTGCGCGTACCCGTGCAATCCAACGGCCGAAATAAGATTTGCTAAAAATACGTGTGTCAGGTATTAATGACAAAGATCTTTTCGAGCTGACCTTCTTCAAACCAAAACACGCAACAATAAATGTGGGGCGAATCCCGAGATAGATGAAACTTTGATCACCTGCCTCACGTCGACCTGAATCATTCGTTTCGAAGACCCTAGATGTTTTGTGGACCTGGGCTTAAACAAGAGAGTCTGTTACTGGCGGCGTACAAGAAGCCCGTGGGAGTAAAATAAGATGGGCTTTAAGAGCCGAACTCGCAACCTCTCGCACCAGAAGCGAAAATCATACCACTAGACGAAGCACCTGAAATTTAAGACTGACCTCGCAACGCCCACTTCAGTACGCCGAGCCTCAAGACTGACTTTTGGGGGGACTGAATGATAATGGATAATTGGTCAACAAGGGTAATTCAGTCTTTCACCTCGGCCAAGACAAAGAGAAGACCTGTCAGAAAGTGACGCAACCTTGGTTATCACGACTCAATGTTAACCTCGGACAAAGGTCCTAAGGTCAGTGCCTGACACGCTGACCCTAATACGCTATCTAGTGTTTGAGCCGGCTTCTGATACGCCGACCAGGCCTGCCTCGTCACCACCTCGGTACTCAACGCACCTTGGGGAAGCTTTAGGCGGGAAACTTGACCTCGGCTATTTCGCCAACCTATACAGCGAGCTGGCAGGGCAGAACCAATCCCATCAGGTGGCATTCTGACGAGTCCGAATCAGCCTGTCCTGGTCATCCTTTGCTTGCACCCATGTCATCTTAGGGCTTCCTCGGCCTATAAATAGGGCCCGGATCTCCGAACAAAGGGCATGCAACCAACTCTCAAAGAAACTCTGCCACAATCCACCCCGAAATCCATCCTCGACTTCGACAACTTCGTACAGAGAACAGTAGAGAATTGGAGTCACAATCCATTGACTAAAACAAGCAGTAAGAATTCGGTATAATTTTTCTTGGAAAAGAATAATAAGACAGTACCGCATAGACTAGAATATCAGAAGCTGGAGGAAGGTTATGAAACAGAGAATCGCCATCAGACTCTGTTCTGGTAGGCTCTTTAGACTTTAGATACCCCATGAGTACGATGAGGAAGTTAAGAGGTGAAGCTAAGCTACTTTAACGACCAACGAGTTTTATCTTTGTTGAGCCGATGTGCATTCGGGCCCAAGAAGCAATAGGTCAAGGCCCTGCCCAACTGGCCCAATGATGAGCCCAACACATATGAAAGCCCAAAATTACTTAACAAAGGCTCACAGCCCATTTTGCTCGCCTCAAAGTCCAACTCTACATGCATTCTGAAGCAGCTAGCAAAAGGTGACTTCCTCAAAGGTAACCACCCGGATAATAGAACTGATGGATGGTTGACACTTAGCACCTTCCTCCATTCCACAATGACAGTTGGGTGCGAAAGACCCGAGGTCCAAACAGCACCTCCTAGATATAAGATGCAAGGTTGCTTAGGTAAATATATATAAAAGGGTCGAGGGCACTCCAACCCTCTCTAACCCTGCTTTTCCTTGCAAATTACTCCAGCATTTAAGATCCTCTGTAGGTCTCTTGTTGATATTGTTGACTTTAATAATTAGCGTCGTTTATGGGAACGACAACTGCTCCCAACAAATACCACACTTGTAACTATCACCATCACTCTAATTACCAACCAAAATAACTCACCGACAAGTCCAACCATAAGCCAGGTGGCAACCACCACAACTGCTACTACTCAAACTCCATCACAAACCATCTTTTTTACCTTACAAACCTATTCCCTACTGATAATCCCTGCCAATACCAATACATCCAGAATCTACCGTCCATTCCACCATGGACATCCCAACCTTAGCCCCCTACTTACTTTCAAAAATTGATGGGTGAATTGACACCAATACAATACTCAGCCTCATTAACACCATATTCAACCTTATTTCCAACATACACAATGCCATCATCTCCCCTAACTATTCTTTCCCCCAACAATCCCCACAATTTTCATTAGGCAAACCTATGTTCAAACTATTCCAAAAACATAGAACCAGCCACCAGCTACGTCTATTCCAATGAGTGTGGCTCTTACATCCTTGCTAGCATCAATGCCTTAAGTTTCACGGATTCAAACCCCAACTCCTACACCAAATACACCAACCCTTGTTACTATAAACTTTTCTACGCCACCGTTACTCTCCTACCAATACAAAAAAATGAACCTTTAGCGACGGAATTAGCGACGAAAAATTCCGTCGCTGATAGTTAAATTCCGTTGCTGATGGTCTTCAGCGACGGATTACCGACGGAAATTTTTCTGTTGGAAAAATCGATGTCGCTGATGCTCACTTCGTCGCTAAAACTTCATTTCCGTCTGTAATTCCGTCGCTAATTAGCAACGGAATTTTTTTACATCAGCGATGGATTTTATGTCATTAGTGACGGAAAATTTCGTCGCTAAAAACATAATTTCGTCTTTTAATTTACATGAAAATCCGTCGCTAAAAGGTATCAGCGACGGAAAATTCCGTCGCTAAAAGGTATCAGTGACGAAAAATTCCGTCGCTGATAGTTTTATTATTATTTTATTTTATAAAAAAATCCGTCGCTAAAAGGCATCAACGACGGAAATTCCGTCGCTAATAGTTTGTTATTTTTGTTAATTCAATAAATATTCTGTCACTAAAGAGCATCAGTGACGGAAATTCCGTCGCTAATGTTATGAATTCCGTCGCCAATTTGATGAATTTTTTTTCACTTATTTAACAGATTTTGTTGCTAATTTTTATGAATTTTGTCAAAAAAATGTTCTGAAATTAATTATTTATATTTATATTTATATATATATAGAGAAAGAGAGAGAGAGAGAGAGAGAAAGAGAAACATTTAAAATAAACTTAATATTTATACTTAAATCCATAAACATTATCTTAAAATAAATTAACTAAAAAAAACAAAAATACATTATCTTCAACATCATTATCACCACTACCACCAGCACCTCACAATATCATCATCATCATCTGCAAGTAAAAAACAAAAAACAAAAATATAAGTATTAAAGTTTATCATATAAAAAAATTGACAACATAAATATAAAAGAAAAATAGAGTAAATTTACAAAAAAAAAGGAAAAAAATAAAAGGAAAGAGGGATAAAAAAGAAAAACTAAGAAAAAAACGAGAAGATGGACAAAAAAGAAGATAGGGAGGAGTGAAGAGGAGAGAAAACAGAGAATATGAGAATTTATAGAGTCTTTGGCGCGCATACAGAGGAATTACCGACGGATTAGCGACGAAAATTCCGTCACTAATGCTATGTCAAAATATTTCCCGCTACAACTCAGGCAGGAAAAATTCAAAATTTTTTTTTATTTTTTTCAAATTTAAGGCATCAGCGACGGATTTTTTCCGTAGCTAATTCCGTCGCTGTTGCTTTTTAGCGACGGAATTAGCGACGGAAAAAATCTGTCGCTGATGCTTAATGAAGGAAATTTATTTATTTATTTATTTTTCGAATTTAAGGCATCAACGACGGATTTATTCCGTCATTAAAAAGCAACAGCGACGGAATTAGCTACGGAAAAAATCCGTCGCTAATAGCTTAAATCGAAAAAAATAAAAATAAATAAATTTCTTTCATTAAGCATCAGCGACGGATTTTTTCCGTCGCTAAGTTCTATACACTTATTTCTTTGAAATTATGAAGGGAAATTAGCGACGAAATTTTTCCGTCGCTAATTCCGTAGCTAAAGGTCATTAGCTACGGAATTAGCGACGGAAAAATTCCGTCGCTAATTGCTATACACTTATTTTCTCAAGAAAATTAGCGACGGAAATGACCTTTAGCTATGCAATTAGCGACGGAAAAATTTCGTCGCTAACTTCTATACACTTATTTTCTCCGAAATTATGAAGGGAAATTAGTGACGGAATTTTTCTGTCGCTAATTCTGTAGCTAATGACCTTTAGCTACGGAATTAGCGACGGAAAAATTCCGTCGCTAATTTCTATCCATGTTTTGGGTTTAGCGACAGACAATTCCGTCGCTAATTTTGTCGCTAATAATTTGGCGCAATTGAACAGTATCTCTCGCCATAATTAGCGACGGAAAATATTCCGTCGCTAATTACAGACAAATTTCTGTCGCTAATCCGTCGCTAATTCTGTCGCTTACTTCGGTATAAATTCCGTCGCTAATCCGTCGCTAATCCGTCACTAATACTACTTATTAGCGACGGAAAAATTCCGTAGCTAAATTTCCGTCGCTAAAAATCAATTTTCTTGTAGTGTACGCCCTCCCTTATAGCATGTGTTCTTGGCACAACAACCATGTCTCTCCTAGCAAATACCCAACCTATAACTACTATCATCACTCTAACTACCAGCCAAGACAACCCCCAAACAAGTCTAGCCATGAGCTAGATGATATCTACTGCAAGTGCTATCACCAGACTCCATCATAGACCATATTTTCTACCCTTACAATCCAATTCCCAACTAATAATCCTTACCAAAACCATTATGTCCAAAATCTATCATCCATTCCACCATGGATGTCCCAAGCTTAACCTATGGTTACAATCAAAACTTGATGAGTGCATTGTCACCAATGTAGTACTCAACCTCATCTTCACCACATTTAGCCTTGTATCCACCATGCACAATGTCATTAGCTTCCCTAACTATTCTTTCCTTCCACCAATCCAGGCAATTTTCCATTAGGCAAACCCTTGCTCAAACTATTCCAATAGCATGGAACCAGTTGCCAACTACGTCTACTCTAATGACTATAGCTCCCACTTCTTTTCTAGTATCAATGCCTTAAGTTTCAATGACTCAAACCCTAACTCCCTCACCAAATACACCAATCCCTATCACCCTAAACTAATTTATGCCACCAGTTGCTCTCTCACACCCACCCTTACAGTCGGTGTTCTCGCCGCAACAGCCATATCTCTCTTAACAAATTAGGCCCAAGATCAGACAAGTGTAAGTTTGTTTGATATCTAAAATAAAGTATTGGATATTGTTTCCATAATCTCATCGAGCAAAAGGTGTTTTTCTTGAAATATGTTGCGTTTTGGAGAAAGAGTTTCTCGCATTAAAAACTAGTGGAAGCAAGATTGTACGTGAAGAAGTACAGGAACATCAAACTAACACAAAAGTGGAACTTGAGCCCGTGGTTGATGCATCGGATGCATTATCTATTGACAATGACCTACAAATTTCGAAGTAGAAATGTCTGACATTGATTCTACAAAATAGCTTGAAGCCATGAGATCCAAAACAAAGGTAATGGAGGTCAACAAAGTATAGACTTTGGTTGATCCACCCGAAGGTGTAAAACCCATAAGGTGCAAATGGGTCTTTAAGAGAAAGACCGACATGGAAGGCAATGTAGAGACATACAAAGCCAGACTAGTAGCCAAGAGCTATAAACATTTAGAAAGAATAGACTATGAGAAAACCTTCTCACCAATCGCCATGATTAAGTCCATTCGTATCTTATTATAGCCGTATATTATGACTATGAAATTTAGCAAATGGATGTTAAAAACACATTCCTAATGGAAATCTCCAAAGGCAAGTGTACATGACTTAACCTGTGGGGTTTGTGTCTAAGCATAATGCCGATAAGGTATGCAAGTTACAAAAGTTGATCTATGGGCTTAAGCAAGTTTTGAGAAGTTGGAACGGAAGATTTGATGAAATAATCAAAGAGTTTGATTTTGATAAGAATCTTGATGACCCTTGTGTTTACAAGAAGGTAAAAGGGCAAACAATCGTTTTCTTAGTGCTTTATGTGGATGACACACTACTTATAGGAAAAAATATACCTATGCTACAGACAACAAAAGTTTAGCTGTCCAAACAATTTTCCATGAAAGACTTGGGAGAAACAACCCTTATTTAGGGAATAAAGATCTATAGAGATAGATCTAAAAGGCTCCTTAGTCTCTTTCAATCTACGTACATAGATAAAATGCTAGTGAGATTTAGCAAAGAAGAATCTAGGAAGGGCAATCTTCCAATGAGACATGACAATACTCTCTCTAAAGATCAGTTTCTTAAAACTCAAGATGAAAGAAAGAGAATGGACATAATACCTTATGCATCTGTGATAGGTTGCATTATGTATGCCATGTTATGTACAAGACTAAATGTATCTTATGCTCTGAGTGCCACAAGCAGATACCAAAGTAATCCAAGAGAGGGCCACTGGATTGCAATAAAAAAATCCTCAAGTACTTGAGAAGAACTAAAGATATGTTTTTAGTTTATGGAAGAGCTGAGCTAAGTGTAAAGGGTTGTACTGATGCTAGTTTTCAATCAAATAAAGATAACTTTAAATCACGACATGAATTTGTATTCACTCTAAATGGTGGTGCGATCAACTGGAAGAGTTCTAAGCAATCAACTACTGTGGATTCTTCAATCGAAGCTGAGTACATCTTCGCATCTAAGGCTACAATTAAGGGGGTTTAGATTAGAATGTTCATCTCTAAAATTGGTGTGGTTCCTAACATCGTCACTCTAGTTACACTATACTATGATAACAATGGATTCATTGCATAAGCGAAGGAACCAACGTCTCATCAAAGATCCAAATATGTACTTAGACGTTATCACCTGATTGAGGAAATCATTACGAAAGGTTTAAAATAGCCAGTTACCTAATACGAATGTTTTTAGGTATATCTTGAAGCATATAAAGGTGGATAAGTAGTCAATATGAGGATTCATCTCTCCAAGTTACTTAATGTCACGGTCTAAAATGCCATATAATTTACCAATTTCACATACATAAATCACACATATAGGTTGGGCTTGTCTGTAGTGTCAATAACTCTAAGTAAAATTTAGTTATTTATATGCAAATCCAGGATTCGATAATCTATTTACATCAACAAAATATTTATATCTACATCCCCAAGTTAAGGTACGTAAACTAGTACTGCACATAAATCTGAACATACAAAATATACCAAGTATACCTCGACGAACTGATGAAGTCGCCAAAGGAATACCGGAATCAGGTCCTCCGGATATAGCAGACTCGAACTCACTGCAAGAAATCTGGGAGTGAAAAATAAGAGGGTGAGCGAAACGTGCTCAGTAAGAGACATCTATATGAAAGCTGATATAACGTAACCTATATGTAGTTTTTCATAAAACGAATAATTGTAGGAAAACATGGATTTAATTTATGAATAAAAATTGGCACAATATACTCGGAAGGATACTATAGTGAGTTGGGTAACTGGGTAGAGTATGGAAGGTACTTTGGAGTACCTGCGTGTTCCGGTCTCCAAAGCCACTATAGGGAATTTATTTAATTCAATTAAATCACAAATTCAATATAAATTCAATATATTGCAGAACATAAATTATAAGCCATCAGAAATCGAATAAATTCTTTGTAAACATTTTAAATCAAAAGCATGTCAATTTTCTAACATCTAAATCAAATAATACTTTCACAAAGTATATCATTCATATCAGAAAGCATATCGTGCGAATAAATCAAGTCCAAATATATAAAATCAACTGGGAGTGCCTGGATCTAAGTTAGCCAGGATTTACCACCCCAGTATAATTTTAACGGAGACTAGGTTACACCTAATAGACACATGCACTATAATAGACGTATGGCCATTGTTAAGGGGGGCCACAGTGGGAGCACTAGCCAAGTGTCCCCTGTGGGAGTTAGAAGACTGGGCTAAAGTCAACAGCAATCAGAACAGAACGGAAATGCATGTACCCGAAGGTAGCTAAGGGGCTAACAGTCTCAAGAACATTTAATCACATTTCTCAGACTTGTTTACGAAGAAAAATTTAAATAGACTTGTCTAAAATAATTTCATATGATCAAATAATCACAAACCATAAAATCAATGATATTATTTCGCAAAATATATTTATCAAAACAATATTAACTTAACAAATATTCAATATAATCTCACAATGATAGAAATTATTATAACACAGATAAATCTAAAGTTAATTAGCAACCGTAAGGCAATATCATGAATTTGTGATTTAATTATATAAATTCATTTCTAAAAATATAAAATCAATCTTATAAATTCAACTTCTCATAGATCAAATTTATGGCAAAATGATAATTTTGGACGGTATAATTTCCTTTAGAAAATTTTTGGTAGTATAACGGTTTATAAAATCCTAACACCTCTTGCACAAAATTCAGCTTTCAACCATAATTCACAGTTTCAACATTCAATCCAAATATTTATTTAGTTTCCATAAATTGCGAATCTCATCAAAACATGCAGTGCCATATCCCTACGCATCGTACAAATATCCCTTACCTTTTATTTTCTCGATATTCGATCCCCCCGGCACCGGTAGTATTCTCAAGCTTAGAGGTTGCAAATAGTTATTCAAAATTGATAAATTCACTATTCTTTAATTAAACAAATATTTGACAATTTAAAGGCTAATGAATTATCAATATAATTTACTGAAGGCAGTCTAATTTGTATCGGTGCAAAATTCAAACTTTTTCTATATAACTTCGATTTTGATTCCGTTTGCGCCAAAATTCTCAGAATAATTTCTGCATTATTTTAAGGCCTAAATTTCATTGAAATCAACTCAATTTCTCCTTCCCCTTCATCAAGGACAATTGCTTCTTTCCTTGACAAAATTTATATTCTTTAAATTTAATCACTTTATTAATTCTAAATTATTTCTACTAATTTTCTACATTAGTTCCATATGAATTTTCTATGAAATAACATAAATCTCATAGTCTTCATGCCTTGGCTGAAACCCCTTCCATAACCAACAAGTTGATTTTCCTTCTTTTGACTAAATCTAAGCTTGAATTCAAACTTGTCATAAATTCTACTTCATTATTCTACAATAAATTCCATCAAAATTCACCATGTTCATATTTCATGAATGTTGACCACAACCCTTGACCACTCAACTTCATGATTTAAGCATGAATCAAATTAAATAAGCACGGGAATCATTAAATCACATGGTAATAAGTAAGAAACCATGGAAAATTTTCAACTTCTTTTAAAACTTACCTTGGCCGAATGGAAGGGGAGACCTTGAGGTCTGATTTTTGTTGACTCTACACTTAATTTTGGTGTAGAAAAGTAGAGAAAGATGAGTAGAATAATTTTTGTGAAGAAGATATTTGACTTTAATGGTTATTTTCCAAGTTATTTCCACTTTCTCTCTCTTTGGAAGGTGACGTCAATGGCGTTTCTGTTTGGGGTTGATTTCCAGCAGATATGGACGAGAGACTGCTGGAGAAGGTGATAAAATGTTGACTTTTAAGGGCAAAATTACCTTTGTGCCCTTATACTTAAAATTTCTTCAATAATCACCCTTAAAATTTGACTTTATTGAAAATAGTCTATCTAAACTCCAAAATATTTTATTTAATCATAAATCAACTCTATTTGGTTTTCTCTAATGTTTAGTGAAGCTTTTGTTGAAGTTCAGATACCGATTTGGGGTGAAATTACCAAAATACCCTTAACCGTAAAATCGCGTAAATTTCTGTCTTCACATTTAGTTTCCACCATCCATCTAGATATTCTAAAACTATATTTTATGAGGAATTATTCGGTATAATCCATAGGTCTTAAGTCCTCTTAATTTGACTATTATTTTCAAAAATTCTGACAGCTTATGGACTAAACCATCATTTTCTAATTTGTTGCACATTTTTCAAAATATGCAAAAATAATTGAGATTAAGGATGAAAATCTCACCATAATATTTTTTTGGCCTCGAATATCGAATCCATGAAGTTTCACCTTCATTTGTACCTCTAAGAATTAGTGGGGCCCACTCGTTAATTGACCATAAAACCTAAAATAAAACAAATTATAAATTGATCATAAATATTTCTTAATCCTCAATTATTTAATTAAAATTAACAATACTTGAAATTCGAGGTCTCACATTTCCCCCCACCTTAAGAAATTTGGTCCTCCAAATTTGATCGGACCTAATCGACAAATAACTTTGGATACTTTTCTTTCATCAGGCTTTCTAGCTCCCAAGTAGCTTCCTCCTCGGTATGGTACTACTAGAGAACCTTAACTAGAGGTATTGTCTTCATCCACTACACCTTATCTTTTCGATCCAGAATCCGAATCGGTTTCTCCACGTAACTCATATCTTCTCAAATCTCTAATGGTTCATACTGAATCACGTGGGACGAATCTGGATGGTACTCTCTGAGCATGGACACGTGGAAGACATTGTGTACACCGAAAGCTTTGGTGGTAATACCAACCGGTATGCTACGTCTCCCACTCGATCAAGAATCTCGAAAGGTCCGATGCAGCGAGTACTTAACTTGCCTTTCTTTCCGAACCTCATGATTCCCTTTGAAGGCGAAACTTTCAGGAATACTGAATCTCCAATAGAAAATTCAAGTGGTCGGCGTCTAACATCTGCATAACTCTTTTGCCGACTCTGAGCAGTCTTCAACCTATCACAAATCAACTGTACATCCCTGGAAGTCTGCTCAACCAAATCGGGAGCCAAAATCTTTCTGTCGCCCATTTCTTCCCATGCTATCGGGGAACGACAATGTCGACCATATAGTGCTTCATAAGGTGCCATGCCGATAATTGAATGATAACCATTATTGTAGGCGAATTCCACCAGTGGAAGGTGATCGTCTTATGAGCCTTTAAAATTTAAAGCACAGGCTCTCAACATATCCTCGAGCGTCTGAATGGTGCGCTTGGACTGACCATCAGTCTACGGATGGAAAACCGTGCTGAAGTTCAAACGAGATCCCATAGCTTCCTGAAACCTCTCCCAAAAATGAGATGTAAATCTGGAATCTCGATCAGAAGTGATGCTCATTGGAACACCATGTAACCTTACAATCTCCCTGACATATAGATCGGCTAAGGCATTTAGGGAATTTGTAGATTTAATAGCCAGGAAGTGGGTGGACTTCATCAACTGATCTACAATCACCCAGATCACATCATGATTCCATCTGGTCCTTGGTAAACCCATGATGAAATCCATGGTGATGTGCTCCCATTTCTATGTCGAAATCTGCAGAGGCTGAAGTAACTCTGCCGGTTTCTGATGCTCCACTTTAACTTGCTGGCAAGTGAGACATTTAGCAACAAACTCTGCAGTGTCTCGCTTCATATTAGGCCACCAGTACACCTTACGCAGATTCTGATATATCTTATTACTGCCCGGATGTAAGGTGTACCTAGAATTATGTGTCTCTACTAGAATCAACTCCTGTAGCTGCTTATTCTCGAGAACACATATCCTGTTCTGGAACCTCATAATACCATCAGTGCCGATAACATACTCTGACTGAACCCCCAACTGCAGCTGACTAGCAATCTCAATGCATCTCGAATCCTCCCTCTGAGCATGTAAAAACTACAAACTTTGTACCATATTAGTGAATAAATAAGAGACACATACAAGCTTAGTACCATGATGCACCTTGTAGTTAGTAATATCTCAAGTAATGAAAATGAAATTGGCAAGTTTGGTGAATTTGACAACAAAAGATCCTTGAGATAAAATTAGAAATCTTATAAGAGTTCAAAAAAAAAATTATATGAGAACAAATAAGTGCTTGTATTCCATAATATAGAAGTGTAATTATTTTAAAGGAAATAAGGACACAAGTATACTAAAAGAAATGTAGTATACTTAAATATTAAAATAGTTAGAATAAAATGAACAAGGGAATAAATATATGTATATATATGTATGGAATATATATATATATATATATATATATATGATATAAAAGAATGTCATTATAAAATAAAATAAAATAAAATAGATGAAACAAAATATGTTATACACATATATAAGATGTTAACAAAAAAAATAAATAAATAAATAAATAAAGAAAACACATGAATAAATAAATAAACCATATAATGATATTAACAAAAAAAAGGGGGAATAAACAATATTATATTTTGGAGTTGATAGAAATTGTCCATCAAACCTCCAATCCCGTTAGACAACTCCCACTCCCTCACTGTTACTGCAGTGAAAAAAAAAGAGAAAACCAATTCTTATTTTGCTCTGTCTCATCTTCCAGCCGGCCCCCACTTCAATTTTTTTCTCTTTCTTTCGGTCAAAGAGGGGTTGGTCACTGTTACTCCATCTTTCTCAGCTCATCCCCTTCAGATCGTTCCTGTTTGTTTCCTCCCCCGCCATTCGACGATCATGGCATTGAAGGAGGATTGAAGATCAAAAACTGCATCAAGCAACAGGAAATGACGCACCAGATGAAAAAAAATAATACTGCAGCAACAAGGTGAACACCAAAAGAATTTTAGGAATGTCGTGAGGGTGCATTTGCAGACTTGAGAACAAGAGCCAAAAGGAGGCTGTGCATGGCATTTAGGGGTCAAGTGAAGGCAGTAGCAAGGGCTGTACTGGTGGTGTTCTGAACTAAAAATGGAAAAGAAATGGGCTGCGAATTTTATGAGTTAAGTTAGGGTTGAAGAAGACTGGACAGGGGAGGCCTTGTTGGCTGGAATTGTAGTTGAAAAAGAACGCTAAAAGGAGGGTTTTATAGTGGCAGAACGTGGACAGCTTAGTGGAGCCGTGTGTGGACTGGAAAAAACTTAGGTTTTTGAGGAAATGTGCAGCCTCCGCCCTTTACCTTCGTGAGCAACCAGGTGGAGAACCGAAGGGGAAGACCTTCGGTTGGAAATGGTGGCTGAGCAAGGCGTGAGGGTTGCCACTCGTGAGGGGTCTTCCAAGAGCTGTCCAAAGCTGCCATAGGAGGGTGTTCTACCTCAAGTCACCGGAAATACAAGGTAACCAATATAGCAGAAAAATAAAGGAAGAAAATAAAAAGAAAAGGGAGAAAAGAAAAAGGAAGATCTAAAAGATATATATATATATATGTATATATATATATGTAATACACATATATATGTGGATGCAAATATACATCTATATAGATATACACATGTATCAAGATGTAGGAAAGTAGGGAATTGAAATTGGAAATGTATACCATGTAAGTGCTATGTGTATATATATATATATATATATATATATATATATATATATATATATATATATATATATTTGCATATTTAGAAAATGAAGGAATAAAATCTAAGGACTTAGATTTGTACTAGTATCAAATAACCATATATATTACTAGTATACATATATAAGTATACTACTTGCTTGAAAAACAAAGAAATAAATAAATATATGTATGTATAGTGCTTATATAAAGAAGTATAGTAAATCCTCAGAAACCTTATTATGCAAATGCTAAATACATACATATATAAATATAGATATATATGCTACTCACTTGAAAACTAAACAAGAGACAAAGAAAAGAAATGCAAAGAAAGGAAAAAGAGGTTTGTTAAGATATAAATACAAGTATAATTGTATAAGTGTTTAAGATATAGTTATAATTATATAACTATTCGATTATATATAAATATATATCTAACGAAAGGAAAATAGCTTATACAAATTAATAAACCTCTTATTATCTTATAAAGAATATAAGTAAAGAGTTATTAAATCGAATAAGTAATGTTTCGAGAGACACATAAAGAATTTAGTTCCTCGTCAAAGAAATGAGTTAGAATAGTCTAGATTCTAAGATATATAATTGATATGTGATCAAAACATAATTAGGACGTGTTATTGAAATATCATTTGATTTAATTGTAGTGAATTTGGAGCGATGTAGGAGTTTAGCTTGAGTTGAGGATCGAGGAAAGGTAACCTACCAAGCATTGAGGTAAGTGGGTTAAATAAATCTTACTAGTGTCATCTCGTAAGAGATGAAAGAACCCTCATTAAATAATTAATTAAATTTATATAGAATATTGGTTGGATATTACGGGTAAGACAAATAGAATAAGTATGGTAAGATTTTTAAATCGAACATAATGTGCCTGTGAAATGTGCTTATTTGAAAAGTGATTTTTGTTGTGAATGGTGTAATGTGTTATGTGTTATGGCTCTCTTATGATTACTGAATATGTTAACATATTGTTATGCTTTGAGTATGGACATGTGATTTGAGTATTAAATATACATATCGCTCCCGATGTTGAGTCAATGGACCCTAATCAGCACCTAGTTATATTTGTCGAAAGCTAGGAAAACTAAAGGCCAAACCGAGCAAAGACTTGAGTTCCGAACCGTGGGAGCCACCTCTAGAGTCCTTCGGGAACTAAGTGTTACACGAGTTTCGATGTACTAAAGGCCCAACCGAGCAAAGACTCGAATTCTGAGCCGTGGGAGCCATCTCTAGAGTCCTTTGGGAACTAAGTGCTACACGAGTTTCAATGAACTAAAGGCCCAAACCGAGCAAAGACTCGAATTTCGAACCGTGGGAGCCACCTCTAGAGTCCTTCGGGAACTAAGTGCTACACGAGTTTCGATGTACTAAAGGCCCAATCGAGCAAAGACTCGAATTCCGAACCGTGGGAGCCACCTCTAGAGTCCTTCGAGAACTAAGTGCTACACGAGTTTCGATGTACTAAAGGCCCAACCGAGCAAAGACTCGAATTCCGAACCCTGGGGCCACCTCTAGAGTCTTTCGGGAACTAAGTGCTACACGAGTTTCGATGTACTAAAGGCCCAACCGAGCAAAGACTCGAGTTCTGAACTGTGGGAGCCACCTTTAGAGTCCTTCGGGAACTAAGTGCTACACGAGTTTCGATGTACTAAAGGCCCAACAGAGCAAAGACTCGAGTTCTGAACCGTAGGAGCCACCTCTAGAATCCTTCGAGAACTAAGTGCTACACGAGTTCCAACGAAAAATAAAAGTCATAGGATATTGTGATGATAAGTAAGTGATTGTGATTCGTGAATGTGACGAATGTCGAAGGATGAAACAGATCTGAGGCATATGACATACAACGTGTGTGATTATTGGATTATGTTTGTACATGTCATTTGAATATATGCTACTTAAATGTTTGTTTCTTTCGATTATTGGATTATGTTATACATGCCATTTGAACATGTAAGATTTGAACGTTCGTTTCTTTCGATTATTGGATTATGTTATATATGCTATTTGAACATGTGCGACTTGAACGTTCGTTTCTTTCGATTATTGGAATTATGTTATATATGCCATTTGAATATGTACTACTTGAATGTTCACTCTTCCACACTTAATTATACTGATAAAGAGAATGATATCTTGTGAAATCAAGGATGAAATGTAAGCATGAACAAGTTTATTACATTTGTGCACTTACGGAATGATAATAAACCTTAGTATAATCCATACATGCTAATTTACAATAACTCAAGCATGTATGATCGTGTTTTACGATATGAGCCTAGTATGTTTTATTTAAACTACTTACTGAGCCGTGGATTGCTCACCCCTTAATTTAACAGTTGCAGATCATACGAGTTGATAGCCGGCTCAGGCTTTGCGTAGGCTCCCGGGAAACCGTACCTAGTAATGGTACCCATTTGCGTTCTCCGGAGCTAGCATTTTGTATTTTGAGGTATACTGCTAGTATATCATTTTGATAATCATGTGTACATTAAATTTCACAGTACTAGGAAAGTTTACGGGATGTAACTTTGGATCGCACTAGATGACTATGTGAGTCTAGGTGGTTATCGAGTCCGATCCGGGTCCTAATGTATGTTTTGAATTATATATAATGGGGTAGATACGAACTTAGTAATGGTTAAACTCTCGAGATCTTTGAAAACACATGATTGCATGAAACTGTGGAGAAACACCAGCTGCTGTGTTATGTGATTTAAAAATGTGTTTTAGTGCAGGAAATTATACCTGGGGAAATTGATAAAATACATGTCATAACGTATCAGGCTTCGGGGGAAACCTAATAGCTAGACACAAAACTATGGAGTCGCCACCAACCATTCTAACCTAGGTGTGATTGGTCACCTATTCAAATTAAGGATAAGGCCTGGTCTACGTTAAAAGTTCTAAGTTCGGGAGTACGGTTACGTGTGAGGAAGGATTAGCACCCTCACAACGCCCATCCTAAAATGGTACCAAGTGATCTAAGGTTATCTTAATTTTGCCTTTTACTTTAATTTCGATATAATTAAATATTGAAAAATCTTTTAAGTCTCCTCCATCAAGCTGGTTGGACAACTTAAAAGTTATTCTCACCTCAAGAGTATTCAAGTAGGACCAATCGCCTTTCTTGAAGAGGCTCCGTCGTCGGATTGTTTAAATATTTGATGCAAACCCTATTTTGACTTCTATCCAATTTATATTTATTATTTTATCCTATTTTATTCTATCGTTATTATTTCTTTATATAAATTATTATTTCATGTATTTTTATATCTTTAAATAAACATGAATTATTTGATATTGAATATTTTCTTAAAGACCTTCCATCAAGCTGGTAAGACCTTAAAGAAACTTTCTCACCTTAGGAATTTTTAAAGAAATTACTCAAGCGCAATTCCCTTTAAATTCCATCCTCGGAATAATTCACATTTATTAAAATATTTAATTTAATTTAATTTCTATTTATTTTAATTCTTTTCTAATTTTAATTCTAATTTATTAATTTGATTTTTATTCTTTATTATATTGAACTTAATTTTAATTTACTATTTTCTATCTAAGTTAATTTTTATTTTTTAATTTATTAAATCTTGGAAATGTTCTTTAAATCTTCCATCAAGCTGGCAAGACTTAAAAGAACTCTCCTCACCTCAAGACATCTAAAAGTACTACTCAAGCGTAGTCCCTTTAGAATTCCGTCATCGGATAAACTCATCTTTTTATTTAAAATTTATAGTTGTTGTTTAATTGTCAAAACAAATTTTAATTTTTGATTTATGTTAGAATATTTGCCTTTTTATGTATTTGTTTCATGACATATTTTTGTGCAAACTTACTGTTTTTAAAGCATAACTAGACTCATATAACTGAATAAACCCATAAATAACATTAAGATATATTATAAACATGACCACAAACGTATAGACTCCTAATCAACCAAGATAAACAAAATAAAAGCTCATTACAAATGCATAAGATCATAAATGCATGCTACATACGTCTAATCATGTAAACACATGGCTGTTAATCCAATTAAACAAATAAATTAACTACACATGCATAGGCTCATAAAAGGCATTTACACGTGCAAACATAATAAACACATGACTATCAATTCAATTGAATGAAACGTGAACTTGAGTATGCAAACCTGTTATTATAATATTACGCAAAAGCCTCAACAAAGCTGTACCGTCCTTCGAACCTTGAAAAATCCAACCATTGAAGACTAGCCGAAATCAAACTGAATGGCCTCACTCGAGCAAGCACCGTTGGGAGATGTGAAAGCTGAGGAAAAGATATGCAAGACGAAGTGTTTCCAGTGCCACACTGTTGATGAAGGTGCCGGTCACAAGCAAAGGCCAAATTTGAATGGGCTTTTCGGGAGGCAATCCGGGACTATTTAGGATACTCCTATTCTACTGCAAACAAAACATGGTCGTGAATTGGGGAGAGAACGCAACTTATGCCTACTTGCTTAATCCTAAGGGGTATATTCCTGGGACAAAGATGGTTTTCCCTGGATTGGAGAAGCCACAGGAAAGTGCTACAAGGAAAAAGGCAGTGGCTTAGGGGGGTTGAAAGTGATGAAAAGAGTAGCCCCCCCTTCGTGATCCGGCTCGTGTGTGCTTCCTCTTCACGTTGTCGTGGGCAAAACACAAAAAATAATGATAATAACTATAACAGAACAGCAAGGCTTGATGCAGTGGACAGCAGTGAGGATGTAGTGCTGGACCGTAACTGCTACAGGGACTAAAACAGGGTAATTAGTGGTGCAAGTTGTTCAACATTGGTGCGACAGGAAAAGAGCAGGTTTGAAGATGTGGTGCAGGCAAAATAATGGTAAGGTGCAGGGGCTATTTGGGGCGAGACTTTTTGTATGATGCAACAACATGATGACAGATTGGTGGTGCGGTTTGGCAAGGCTGTATAGCAACGAAAATGATCAACAACAGTGTCGTATGCTTTAAATGTGAAACAGATGAGCTCGGGTTGAAGAAGAAGCAGCTTAGGTGTATGGTGACTATGTGTGGCGATAATTAAACGGAGCAGGAAAGAAGGAACAGCAGCAGTGGTCTGCGAGGCCAAAAAGACGATGGCAGAGGGGTTGGCTGTGTTCAGAGGCGGCAAGAGTAGTGATGGTGCAGTATTGTACTGTCTGCAACGAATGAAGGAATGCAGGGTAGCAGCAATGGCAGCAAAGGGAGCTGCAACAAAGGGCAAGGTGCAGTGCAATACAAGGCCAACTTACAGCAAAAGGTAGAACAGCGTGATGATGGGGAGTAACGTGTAGAGGATCGGTGCAGTAATGCAAGGCTGAGTTGAAGATGGTGATGAACCCCTGGAAGTGGTTTTCCCCGTGGAAAAAAGAAAGCCCTAGCCCCCCTCCTTTTTCTCGGTTTCTTTAAGGTTTTCTTAGGGTTTTCTTAGGGTTCCTTCCTAGGTTTCTTTTTCTCTGTTGTTTGTCTAGGGTTTTCTCCTCCTCCCTTTTTTTTTTCTTGTGTTGTTCTTTTTATACACCTAGGTTTTTTTTTTGTTTTTGGTAATAAAAATCAAGAATCAATCCTTTAGGAAAATTTTAGATTTTAAGAATCGGATCTTAAATCCGATATTAATTCTGATTTTCCTTCCTATTTAAATTCCAATCTTTAATAATCTCATTTAAGTCTGCTTTCCTATCAAAATTAATTCCGATTTCTTTCCCTTTTTATTATATTTTATAAAAATAAAAAATAATAAAATAAAAAAAATAAAAATAAAAATAAAAATAAAAATCCTAAATTTATTTCTAAATCTAAATTAAGAATAAAAAAATAAAAAATAAAAAATAAAAAATAAAAATCAATAATAATAAAAATATATATAAACTAATTAATTAAAAATATTTGAAGAAAACCCGGACAAAAATGGTGTCTACAGTTGCCCCTCTTTGTACATTTGCTATGAAATAGTAATTGTGCAAAGACATAGACATCCATTTTGTCCGCATCCATTTTATTATTTTTTTTCTTTCTTTTCAAAATTTTTATTTATTATTATTTTTTTGTTTTGTTCCCCCCCTTTTTTTTTTTAAATCTTTCACCTAAAGTGCTCCTTAAACTAGGAAGGCCATGAGACTTTTTTAGAATTTTTCATCTCTAAAATGCTCCTTCGACTAGGAAGGCCCTGAAACTTTAAAATTTCTCATCTAAAATGCTCCTTCGACCAGGAAGGCCCTGAAACTTTAAATTTTCTCATCTCTTAAATGCTCCTTCGACTAGGAAGGCCCTGAAACTTTAAATTTTCTCATCTCGTAAATGCTCCTTCGACTAGGAAGGCCCTGAAACTTTAAATTTTCTCATCTCTTAAATGCTCCTTCGACTAGGAAGGCCCTGAAACTTTAAAATTTCTCCTCTCTAAAATGCTCCTTCGACTAGGAAGGCCATGAAACTTTAAATTTTCTCATCTCTTAAATGCTCCTTCGACTAGGAAGGCCCTGAAACTTTAAATTTTCTCATCTCTTAAATGCTCCTTCGACTAGGAAGGCCCTGAAACTTTAACTTTTCTCATCTCTTAAATGCTCCTTCGACTAGGAAGGCCCTGAAACTTTAAAATTTCTCCTCTCTAAAATGCTCCTTCGACTAGGAAGGCCCTGAAACTTTAAATTCTCTCATCACTAAAAGTGCCCAATTATGCCCGGAGGTCTTATAGCTTGTACCTGGAGGTTTTAATGAATCATGCCCGGAGGTCTTATAGATCATGCCCGGCGGTCTTATAGATTGTACCCGGAGGTTTTGACCTTATCTCATCATTTCAATTCTATCTTCTAGATCATCTTATCATTCCAGTTTCTTCTTTTTGTTATTTCCTATCACACTTTTTCATCTCATCACATCTTTCAATCCCTTTTTCATTATCCCATCATATCCATACCTTTTTAGTTTCCTCTTCCTTTCCAAATTTTTAACATTTTTGTTCAAAATTTCATACCTTTTTCGTCACATCTTATTCCTAATCCTTCTCACATTTTCTGATTTTCCTTTTCATCTTTTTTTTAAAATTTTTTTTTCAAAATTTTAGTCATATAATCTTTCAAAACTTTTTATCCTATTGTCTTAACAAACAGTTCAAAAAATTTTGGTGTAAAAATGCATATAATGAAATGTCATGCATGTCATGAATGCAATGCAAATGATAAATAATGTCTTACCAAGTCACATCATCAATCTACCATATTCCTTTCTTCAAAAACTTGTCATCCTTTAATCTTCTCTCTGACTTATCATTCAATCTTTCAATGCCTCATCATTCTTCTTTATTCAAATTTAGCAATCCTAAAATCATTTGCCCCATCATCATCGTTCATTCGGTCTTCTTCTTGCCCCACAATTCTTCTTTCTTTAAATTTAGCAATCATCACTCATTTAGTCTTCCCATTGCCCCATCATCATCATTCATTTAGTTTTCTTCCTACCCTACAATTCTTATCAACTTAAAATTCATCAATCCAAATCATAACAACAAAATCATCCCAAACTATTCACAAGAACACTTCACCACTTCTCATATCTTCACGAAAATTCATGCTCTCATAACAACCAAAGATTGCCCCAAGAATAGTCTTAAAAACACTATTACCACACTTGATTTCTTTAAGACAAGAACTTGCCCCCATAAAATCACAAAACTCTCATTTTTTCACTTCTTCAAGTTCCTTTTCGAAAATAGGAAATTGCCTCACATAATAATTTTCCAAGATAAAACATTTGACTTTTAAATCTCTTAAAAATTGGTGATTACTATTGAGAACAAATAGAACGAGTTACGACTTGGTCTATCTGAATAAATGTGCTGTTTTGGTGCATCAAGGATGTTTGGTTATCAAGAAAGGTTTTATTGATCAATGTCTCTTCATCTTGGCTCACAAATGAAACAAATTCCTTGAAAATCATTATTCCTTTTGTAAAAGTAACTTTCACAGAGCACAATCCATTTTAGCATTCTCTTAATTTCTTGATACGTGGACTTTAACAAATGTCAAGACTAGCTGTGATGGCTCAAATTTCGGGGTAAGGAAACCAAAGATACAATTCTCAAGTCAAAATTTCAAGGTGATGTTTTTTTGAATTTCGCAAAAGGTCTTGACTGAAAGCATCACTCCTCTGGTTTTTCTTCTTTCTTGTTATTGCCTTAGCATAGTCACAAACAATGGCCTTGAGTTGTTTCAAATTTGCTCTAGACTGCCCTTTCATAGGTTTTCACCCTAGAGCTTCATCCTCTTTTTTTCTTTTTTTTTTATTGATTGTTCTACCATGCATTTGAGAACTCAAATTTCATTCCAAACCAAATAATGATGATGGTTTCTCAAAGAAAAGCTTTTCAATACAAGCATCTCTATTTGATCAAAATGGACTTTTAAGCACGTACCGTAGGCCAAGGTTTAGGGTTTTCAAAGAATGGATAAATAGGCCCAAAATAAGTGTTTTCAAGGTTTATCGAACCAAGGATCATTTCTTCGATTGTGAACATCTGTCCTTCCCACTCTTCGAAGCATTTTCCTTTTCTTTTCTAACATTTTATTCTTATTCATTTCTTTTTTCTTCCTTTTTTTTTCGCATATACTTTTTTTATTTTTTTCCATTTCTTGTTTTTTTTTCATATTGATTTCCATCTTCACATATCCTTCTTCTCACATTTGCCCCTTAACAAGGGCATCATTTTCTTGCATTTAACATAAGACCAATCACTAATGCTTCTAAAACTCCTCTGATGTATTTGCCTCTCCAATGTGGAGGGTGATCCTTGGTCAAGGTTCATTTAGAAAAGAAATCAATAAGCTCAAAAGGGGTAACCAAAGGATGATTTCATTTCAGTAATAGGAATATGAAAGATGGCCATTTGTCATATCAAATATTGACACTTCTATTGAAAACCAATCCTCAAGATGAAAATCCGGTCTTTGAAATCGTTTGAATATCCCTCGTGCATGGTTTCACAATCAATTTTTTTCTTCTTTTCTTTTCTTTTTTTTTTACTTCCTTTTTCTTTGCTTTTGCTTTTTTTTTTTTACAACTCATGCCTAAAATGTATCAATTCAACTTTATGAAGGCCATATGCAACAATCTTCATTATCATGGTTTAAGATAGGAAAAAGGATATCAATCAAATTAAGAATGGTCATTAAAAGATGTTGAGGCTTATCAAAAACTTGGCTCTTTCAATCATTTTGCCCCAAGGTGTAGCGAAGGATGATTTGAGTCGGAGAGTTCAAGTTATGAGAAAGAAATTTAGGTTGACGTGTTTGGGACTCTTAGCTTGGCCTTAACATCTATCAAATTTCCAAAAACAAAGTCCTTAAGAGAATGCTTCATGAATTGGTCTTTCAAAAAATTCAAAAGTTTTGTAAATTCATCGATCATTTCATTGCTCATTGCCTTAACGAAGATCATTGATTTCAAAAGTTCACCATGGTAAGCAAAAATGATTGAATTTCAAGCTTGTGTGTCCCTATGGACTCCAAGTTTTCACTCAATTGGAAAGTATACTGGAAATGTAATTTCTCAATAACAATCACCAATGTTTTCAAAATTATTTTATTTCATCTACTTGGAAAGGAAAGATATGGAAAGCTTTCAAAACAACTTGATGCAAATTTCAAGAATCTTGAGAACATCTCACATCCATAAATCACACATAGGAAACTTGGCTTATGGAGAAGCAAACTTCCATTGTTCAATAAGCTCTTGAGTCAAGGCACCACTGCTGATGAGTTCTTCAACCTTTTCCTTCAGTCGCCTGCACTTTTTTGTTGAATGCCCAATTGCCCCCATGTGATATTCACATTTGCTATTTGGTTCATAACTCCTTGCTGCTGGGTTTGGAGCTGTTTTCAAAGGCATAGGCACCAGATACTGGTTCTTTATTAGTAAAGGCAATAGTTTAGAAATTGGAATTGGCAACCTCTCCACACCGTTTCTTGGCCTTCTTGGATTGTTTGGTGGGGCGGAGAGTGATTGAGGACAAAAATTAGGCTGAAAACCATTTTGAGGAATTAACTGGTAAGGATGTGGACAAAAGTGGTGGGTTTCTTGCATGGGGTATGGGTGATATGGGGTATAACTTTCATACTGCTTTTCATTAGTCATAGCTTGAACATCTTGACTTTCGTTATTGAATGTTGCACCTCTCATTGTATTTGCCCATTCGATCTTCCCGCTTTTTATAGCATATTCAATCATTTCACCCGAGAGTACCATATCTGCAAAGTTTTTGGTGACATTTCCAATCATTCTCTCTTTTTGGTGTTTTTTTAATTTTAATATTTTTTTTTAGTTTTTTAAGTAGTATGGAGCCTTAAGTGTATTGACAAACAGAATTGTCGTCTCTTTCTCCGTAAGGGGAGGCTGAACCTGAGCAGCAATGTCTCGCCATCTCTGAGCGTATTCTCTAAAGCTTTCGGTAGCCCTCTTTTCCATATTCTGTAAGAACAATCGATCTGGCACCATATCCTTTGCATATTGATATTGAACTATGAAGGCCCTCGCAAGATCCTTCCATGAATGGATGCGTTCTCTATCTAATTGGACATACCACCTTGCTGCGGACCCAGTAAGGCTATCTTGAAAACAGTGAATGAGCAACTTTTCATTATGAGTATGCCCTACCATTTTTCTACAAAACATTGTAATATGGGCTAATGGGCATTTAGTTCCATCATATTTTTCAAAGTTGGGGACTTTAAATTTCACGGGTAACACCAAGTCAGGAACCAAACTCAATTTCTCCACATCAATGCTTCCATAAATAGTGCTCCTTTCGATGGCCCTTAGTCTCTCCTCTAACGTATCACACATACGATGCATCCCCTCATGAGAACCTAGTTCAATCTCTTCCCTCCTAAACTTCTCTTGCTTGATGGGGTCCCTCGTTTGTGGCTTCACTCTAACGTTAGTGTCTTCATCAACTCCCTTCTCTTTTGCCAAGCTCATCATCATCTCCATCATCTTGGCCATTTGTTCTTTAGACTCTTCTTGGGCTCTGACAACCTCTTGTTGCATCTTTTCAATTCCATCAATTCGTGCCAATTGCTCACTCTCCATTGTTCTTGTTTACAAACAAGTATCGTATGGGTGGTTGACAATTTTGACGACCAAGCTATCTTCTCACCTTTATTACCATAGTCTAAGTCAAGATGCCATGATACGTACATACAAACCTATGCATGAGATGCATGCTCAATTTATGTATGGCCAAAAATGTCTAAATGTATAGCTGCAATGTTCAAATGGACATGTCATGCATTGTAAAATCAAATAGATGCATGTCGTAACGAACCATTTTGTCTCCTAATTTATTTTTTTTATTTTTTTGAAAAGGAATATTCCTTTGTGTGTCCTAGCTATAGATTATTTCTACACATTAAGTTGGCAAGGCTTTGTCTAAAGTTGGGCCTCTTAAGTCTTATTACATGCTGGGCTCTGGGTAATTCAAACTTCTAAAAGTTCCCAGATTGCTCCTCACTGTCGTCCACATAGACTAGTAAGGCACCCCAATCCTCACCCATTACAGGCTTCAAACGGAAAGGGTTCAACCTGAGTGGGAGTATTTCACTGGCCTATGTGGAGGTTACCACCTCACGAAGGCAAAGCTACTTTACTTCCTCTTAAAAAGGTAAGCCCGGGTCGAGGGCTAATGCATGCACATGTAAGTGGAGTGTGTGTATTTAAACGTCTTATGAAACTTAAAATTTTTAGGCAAGATTTTGATAACCTTAAACTTCCTAATGGCCTGACTCTCTAATGTCCCCAGTGGAGCGCCAAACTGTCATAACGTATCAGGCTTCGGGGGAAACCTAATAGCTAGACACAAAACTATGGAGTCGCCACCAACCATTCTAACCTAGGTGTGATTGGTCACCTATTCAAATTAAGGATAAGGCCTGGTCTACGTTAAAAGTTCTAAGTTCGGGAGTACGGTTACGTGTGAGGAAGGATTAGCACCCTCACAACGCCCATCCTAAAATGGTACCAAGTGATCTAAGGTTATCTTAATTTTGCCTTTTACTTTAATTTCGATATAATTAAATATTGAAAAATCTTTTAAGTCTCCTCCATCAAGCTGGTTGGACAACTTAAAAGTTATTCTCACCTCAAGAGTATTCAAGTAGGACCAATCGCCTTTCTTGAAGAGGCTCCGTTGTCGGATTGTTTAAATATTTGATGCAAACCCTATTTTGACTTCTATCCAATTTATATTTATTATTTTATCCTATTTTATTCTATCGTTATTATTTCTTTATATAAATTATTATTTCATGTATTTTTATATCTTTAAATAAACATGAATTATTTGATATTGAATATTTTCTTAAAGACCTTCCATCAAGCTGGTAAGACCTTAAAGAAACTTTCTAACCTTAGGAATTTTTAAAGAAATTACTCAAGCGCAATTCCCTTTAAATTCCATCCTCGGAATAATTCACATTTATTAAAATATTTAATTTAATTTAATTTCTATTTATTTTAATTCTTTTCTAATTTTAATTCTAATTTATTAATTTGATTTTTATTCTTTATTATATTGAACTTAATTTTAATTTACTATTTTCTATCTAAGTTAATTTTTATTTTTTAATTTATTAAATCTTGGAAATGTTCTTTAAATCTTCCATCAAGCTGGCAAGACTTAAAAGAACTCTCCTCACCTCAAGACATCTAAAAGTACTACTCAAGCGTAGTCCCTTTAGAATTCCGTCATCGGATAAACTCATCTTTTTATTTAAAATTTATAGTTGTTGTTTAATTGTCAAAACAAATTTTAATTTTTGATTTATGTTAGAATATTTGCCTTTTTATGTATTTGTTTCATGACATATTTTTGTGCAAACTTACTGTTTTTAAAGCATAACTAGACTCATATAACTGAATAAACCCATAAATAACATTAAGATATATTATAAACATGACCACAAACGTATAGACTCCTAATCAACCAAGATAAACAAAATAAAAGCTCATTACAAATGCATAAGATCATAAATGCATGCTACATACGTCTAATCATGTAAACACATGGCTGTTAATCCAATTAAACAAATAAATTAACTACACATGCATAGGCTCATAAAAGGCATTTACACGTGCAAACATAATAAACACATGACTATCAATTCAATTGAATGAAACGTGAACTTGAGTATGCAAACCTGTTATTATAATATTACGCAAAAGCCTCAACAAAGCTGTACCGTCCTTCGAACCTTGAAAAATCCAACCATTGAAGACTAGCCGAAATCAAACTGAATGGCCTCACTCGAGCAAGCACCGTTGGGAGATGTGAAAGCTGAGGAAAAGATATGCAAGACGAAGTGTTTCCAGTGCCACACTGTTGATGAAGGTGCCGGTCACAAGCAAAGGCCAAATTTGAATGGGCTTTTCGGGAGGCAATCCGGGACTATTTAGGATACTCCTATTCTACTGCAAACAAAACATGGTCGTGAATTGGGGAGAGAACGCAACTTATGCCTACTTGCTTAATCCTAAGGGGTATATTCCTGGGACAAAGATGGTTTTCCCTGGATTGGAGAAGCCACAGGAAAGTGCTACAAGGAAAAAGGCAGTGGCTTAGGGGGGTTGAAAGTGATGAAAAGAGTAGCCCCCCCTTCGTGATCCGGCTCGTGTGTGCTTCCTCTTCACGTTGTCGTGGGCAAAACACAAAAAATAATGATAATAATAATAACAGAACAGCAAGGCTTGATGCAGTGGACAGCAGTGAGGATGTAGTGCTGGACCGTAACTGCTACAGGGACTAAAACAGGGTAATTAGTGGTGCAAGTTGTTCAACATTGGTGCGACAGGAAAAGAGCAGGTTTGAAGATGTGGTGCAGGCAAAATAATGGTAAGGTGCAGGGGCTATTTGGGGCGAGACTTTTTGTATGATGCAACAACATGATGACAGATTGGTGGTGCGGTTTGGCAAGGCTGTATAGCAACGAAAATGATCAACAACAGTGTCGTATGCTTTAAATGTGAAACAGATGAGCTCGGGTTGAAGAAGAAGCAGCTTAGGTGTATGGTGACTATGTGTGGCGATAATTAAACGGAGCAGGAAAGAAGGAACAGCAGCAGTGGTCTGCGAGGCCAAAAAGACGATGGCAGAGGGGTTGGCTGTGTTCAGAGGCGGCAAGAGAAGTGATGGTGCAGTATTGTACTGTCTGCAACGAATGAAAGAATGCAGGGTAGCAGCAATGGCAGCAAAGGGAGCTGCAACAAAGGGCAAGGTGCAGTGCAATACAAGGCCAACTTACAGCAAAAGGTAGAACAGCGTGATGATGGGGAGTAACGTGTAGAGGATCGGTGCAGTAATGCAAGGCTGAGTTGAAGATGGTGATGAACCCCTGGAAGTGGTTTTCCCCGTGGAAAAAAGAAAGCCCTAGCCCCCCTCCTTTTTCTCGGTTTCTTTAAGGTTTTCTTAGGGTTTTCTTAGGGTTCCTTCCTAGGTTTCTTTTTCTCTGTTGTTTGTCTAGGGTTTTCTCCTCCTCCCCTTTTTTTTTCTTGTGTTGTTCTTTTTATACACCTAGGTTTTTTTTTGTTTTTGGTAATAAAAATCAAGAATCAATCCTTTAGGAAAATTTTAGATTTCAAGAATCGGATCTTAAATCCGATATTAATTCTGATTTTCCTTCCTATTTAAATTCCAATCTTTAATAATCTCATTTAAGTCTACTTTTCTATCAAAATTAATTCCGATTTCTTTCCTTTTTTATTATATTTTATAAAAATAAAAAATAATAAAAAAAATAAAAATAAAAATAAAAATCCTAAATTTATTTCTAAATCTAAATTAAGAATAAAAAAAATAAAAAATAAAAAATAAAAATCAATAATAATAAAAAAATATATATAAACTAATTAATTAAAAATATCTGAAGAAAACCCGGACAAAAATGGTGTCTACAATACAAAGGGGAGGTTTTCGACCTGTTTCTTTTGGGAATAGTAAAATAAGATGAAAATCATAAGAAAAACCTCTTTGAGAAACGTGTCATAGCTCGAGAAATAATATGAGTAAGATAGGATCGGAATTTAGATACTACACTAACACCGAATACAAACCGTAAGTAGAAAAAGAAAAATTTGGTTCGAAATTTTCATAAGCAAATCAAGTAAGTGTTAAGTGGACGTCATTGGCCATCGGGTCGTGACAGAGCATTCCTGATCTGATCCATTAACCCTGGTTCTATTCGAAAACTGGCCACTAATCCAAACCTGTCAGAAGGAGAAACCTCTAAATTAAGGTTCGCAAACTGCTCTAACAACTCGTATTCCCAAACCATCATATAAGACACCATCCCCAGGTACTTTCTACTCAATGCATCAGCAACCACATTAGCTTTGCCTGGATGGTACAAAATCTTTCATGATCCTTCAACTGAAGGGACTTGTAAGCAACCACCTTGCCATGTTGCATCAACACACAACCCAGACCCAGACCTAAGCAGGAGGCATCACTGTATACAGAAAATCCTCCAAAATTGATCAGAATGGTCAGGATCAGTGTTGTGGTCAACTATCGCTTCAACTCCTGGAAACTACGCTCACACGCATCCGTCCACTCGAATCCAACACCTTTGCGGGTGAGACGCGTCAATGGAGCAGCAAGTCTGGAGAAACACTCAACGAATCTCCGATAGTATCCGATCAGACCTAAAAAATTTTGTATCTCTGTAACAGTCTTTGGTCTCTCCCACTACATTATTGCTTCAATCTTAGACGGATCAACCGACACCCGGTCTTTAGAGACCACATGACCCAAGAAAGTAATCTAATCCAGCCAGAACTCACATTTGCTAAACTTAGCATATAGCTTTCTATCTCTGAGGGTCTGCAGAACTATATACAGGTGCTGCTCATGTTCCTCCCATGACTTAGAATACACCAGGATATCGTCAATAAACACAATTACAGACTTATCCAAATAGGGCTTGAAGACCTCATTCATCAGATTCATAAAAGCTGCAAGTGCGTTTGTAAGCCCGAATGGCATTACCAGAAACTCGTAGTGGCTGTACCAAGTTCTGAAAGACATCTTGGGTACATCACTCTCCCGAATCTTCAGCTGATGATACCCTGATCTTAAATTGATCTTAGAAAATACCTGGGCACCCTTGAGCTGATCAAATAAATCATCAATCCGGGGAAGTGGATATTTATTCTTAATAGTAGCCTTATTGAACAACCGATAATCAATGCAAAGTCACAGGCTACCATCCTTCTTCCGAACAAAGAGAACTGGTGCACCCCAAGGAGAAATGCTAGGATGAATAAAACCCTTATCAAGTAACTCCCAAAGTTGCTTCTTGAGCTCTTCAAGCTCAACCAATGCCATCAGGTAAGGGGACTTCGAAATGGGTTCAATACTGGGCATTAAATAATAGAAAACTCAATCTCCCTATCGAGCGAAAGTCCCAATAAATCATTCGAAAACACATCTAGGAAGTCCCTGACTACTGGAACCTCGTGTAACTCCAGACGCCTCTTTTCAACATCCTCCACATAAGCTATGAACCCTTCAATCATCAAACAGTCACTTAGTACCTAAAGTCAGATCGAATGAATTTCGATAAAATACTTAATTTCATTCTTGCACAGAAAGCTTTACAACATATTTTTCTGGTTGGGAGAAAGTCATAAACTTAAAGTAGCAGTCTACACTAACAAAATTCATAGCTAAGCAGTCCATCCTTAAAATTATATCCAGATCATACATATTTGATGAAACTAGGTTAGCTGATGTCTCCTTTTCTCCTATCTTTAATTTACAATTTTGAAATATTACATCTGTCATTTGTGACTCCTTAAATGGGTAGTGATTTGCAATGAGTATCCTAAGGGTTCGGGTTTCACCAATATCTTAGTAGCATAAGTAGGGGAAATAAATGAATGCGTGGAGCCAAGGTCTATCAATGCAATAGCAATAACATCAAATATGTAAATCTTATCGTGTATAACATTTGAAGAAGCATCGGCAGTCTCCTTATCTAAGGCATACACCCGTCCTTGAGTCATCGCCTGCTTGCCTTTTTCTGTTGCCTTCACTCTACACGATGCGAACGGTGTCGCCCACTCCTCCTTAGCTACTGGAGCTGTCGCTGGGACTGCTGGAATAGCTAGCACCACCTCCCTATCCTTAGGGTAATCTCTCATCAGGTGACCTCGCTGTCCGCACTTAAAACAGGTGCCCATCGCCCAATAGTAAGGTCTATCACCGTACGGATTACCACACTGCTTATATCTAGTAGGCACGCCCCTTTAGGAAGTAGTAAATCTCCCGGTGCCAGCTGGTCTGGTGGATCTATCTCCAGCAGGTCTATCTCGGATCACAATCCTGATAGGCCTCTTAGCTGGCCTAAAGTCACCTCTATCGTCGCCCCGTCGAATCTTCTCCTTCCCTTTACTTTTAGCCCTAAATCTAAACTCCGCCTGCTGAGCCTCAAAATTCTACTCACATAACTGGGCCCGGTAAACTACCTCATCATAGGTAGAGATATCAAACGGGGCCAAGCTATTTTTAATAGAAATCTTAAGACCTAATACGAACTACTCGATCTTATGCTTCTCGCTCTTGGCAACCTCCGGATCGAAACGGCTCAAAACATTAAACCGGGACTCATACTAATCTACTGTCATCGTCCCCTGCTTCAGACTCATAAATTTTGACTTTAGCCTAGTTTGTGTTGTACTCGAAATATACTGTCTGAAACAGGCCTCCAAGAACACCTCCTAGGTTAGCTCAGGATATCTAGCAGATAAAACTATCCTGGTGGACTTCCACCAATACTCTGCATCACCCACTAGGAGAAATGTGGTCAGCTTGACTTTTTCAATCTCTGAACAAGTCATATAGTCAAATAGCTTCTCCACCTCATTAATCCACTCATATCAACCATCGGATCCTTTTCTCCCTTAAACTTCAGGGAATCCAATTTCTTAAACTGTTTAATCAGGTTTGCGTCACAACCCCTAACAGGAACCCACCTCAGTTGTTCTGGAATCTGGGCCTAAGGCTGTGGTGGGGGCTGTACCGGCTGTGGCTGCGGCTCTAGCTGTGGCGTTGGTGGTGGAAGTGGAGGCTATGCTAGCTCAGGTGTCGGTGCTCTTTGAAAACTCTCGATAAAGTCTGCTACTATTCTTTCTAGCTTGGACATCTGTGTATCAATATTCTCAGGCTATGGAGGGATAACGGGCTTCGGTAATGGCTCCAGAGTATGCTCTAGGGAGGGTTGTACACTCCTCGAGCGTCCTTTGGGACGTCCCTACCCCGTCCGGTACCTCTTCGCGTATCCGATATACTGCACCATAATAATTCACACAAAATGGATTTTAGTCTCTCAAATTCATTTATATATTCAGATAAGTACAGTACTACTTGGGATGTTATTATTTCAAATTAAAAGACACTGACAGACATCAGACTAACCTCGCTCTGATACAACCTTTCTTGTCACGGTCCAAAATGCCATATAATTTACCAATTTCACATACATAAATCACACACATAGGTTGGGCTTGTTTGTAGTGTCAATAACTCTAAGTAAAATTTATTTATTTATATGCAAATCTAGGATCCGATAATCTATTTACATCAACAAAATATTTATATTTACATCCCCAAGTTAAGGTATGTAAAGTAGTACTGCATAAAAATCTAAACATACAAAATATACCAAGTATACCTCGATGAACTAATGAAGTCGCCTAAGGAATACTAGAATTAGGTCCTCAGGATATAGGAGACCTAAACTCATTGCAAGAACTCTGAGAGTGAAAAATAAAGGGGTGAGCGAAACGTGCTCAGTAAGACACATCTATACGAAAGCTGATATAACGTAACCTATATGCAGTTTTTCATAAAACGAATAATTGTTGGAAAACATGGATTTAATTTATGAATAAAATTTGGCACCATCTACTCGGAAGGATACTATAGTGGGTTGGGTAACCGAGTAGAGTATGAAAGGTACTTTGGAGCACCTGTGGTGTTCTGGTATCCAAAGCCACTATAGGAATTTATTTAATTAAATTAAATCACAAATTCAATATAAATTCAATATATTGCAGAACATAAATTATAAACATCAGAAATCAAATAACTTCTTTGTAAACATTTTAAATCGTAAGCATGTCAATTTTCCAACATCTAAATCAAATAATACTTTCACAAAGTATATCGTTCATATCAGAAAGCATATCGTACGAATAAATCAAGTCCAGATATATAAAATCAACTGGGAGTGCCTGTATCCAAGTTAGCCAAGGATTTACCACCCTAGTATAATTTTAATGGAGACTAGGCTACACCCAATAGACACATGCACTATAATGACGTATGACCATAGTCAGGGGGCACAATGGAAGCACTAGCCAAGTGTCTCCTATGGGAGCTAGAAGACTGGGCTAAAGTCAATAGCAATCAGAACATAACAAAAATGCATGTACCCGAAGGTAGCTAAGGGGCCAACAGTCTCAAGAACATTTAATCACATTTCTCAGAGTTGTTTATGGAGAAAATTTTAAATAGACTTGTCTTAAATAATTTCATATGATCAAATAATCACAAACCATAAAATCAATGATATATTTCACAAAATATATTTATCAAAACAATATTAACTTAACAAATATTCAATATAAATCTCATAATGATAGAAATTATTATAACACAGATAAATCTAAAATTAATTAGCAACCGTAAGGCAATATCATGAATTTGTGATTTAATTATATAAATTCATTTCTAAAAATATAAAATCAATCTTATAAATTCAATTTCTCATAGATCAAAATTATGGCAAAATGATAATTTTGGACAATATAATTTCTTTAGAAAATTTTCAGCAGTTTAACAGTTTATAAAATCTTAACCCCTCCTACACAAAATTCAACTTTCAACCATAGTTCACAATTTCAACATTCAATCCAAATAAATATTTTATTTCCATAAATTGTGACTCTCATCAAAACATGCAACGCCATATCCCTAAACATCGTACAAATATCCCTTACTTTTTATTTTCTCGGTATCCGATCTCCTGGCACCGGTAGTATTCTCGGGCTTAGAAGTTGCAAATAATTATTCAAAATTGATAAATTCACTATTCTTTAATTAAAAGAATATTTGACAATTTAAATGCTAATGAATTGTCAATATAATTTACTAATGCAGTCTAATTTCTACTTGTGCAAAATTTCAACTTTTTCTACATAACTCCGATTTCAATTTCGATTGCGCCAAAATTCTCAGAATAATTTCTACACTATTTAAGGCCTAAATTTCATTGAAATCAACTCAATTTCTCCTTCCCCCTCATCAAGCCCAATTGCTTCTTTCCTTTACAAAATTTATATTCTTCAAATTTAATCACTTTATTAATTCTAAATTATTTCTACTAATTTTCTACATTAGTTCCATATGAATTTTCAATGAAATAACATAAATCTCATAGTCTTCATGCCTTGGTCGAAACCCCTTCCATAATCAACAGTTGATTTTCCTTCATTTGACTAAATCTAAGCTTGAATATAAACTTGTCATAAATTTTACTTCATTATTCTACAATAAATTCCATCAAAATTCACCATGTTCATGCTTCATGAATGTTGACCAAAACCCTTGACCAGTCAACTTCATGATTTAAGCATGAATCAAATTAAATAAGCACGGGAATCATTAAATCACATGGTAATAAGTAAGAAACCATGGAAAATTTTCAATTTCTTTTTAAACTTACCTTGGCCGAATGGAAGGGGAGACCTTGGGGTCTGATTTTTGTTGACTCTACACTTAATTTTGGTGTAGAAAAGTAGAGAAAGATGAGTAGAATAATTTTTGTGATGAAGATATTTGACTTTAATGGTTATTTTCCAAGTTATTTCCACTTTCTCTCCCTTTGGAAGGTGACGTGAATGGAGTTTCAGTTTGGGGTTGATTTCCAGCATATATGGACGAGAGACTGCTGGAGAAGGTGATAAAATGCTGACTTTTAAGGACAAAATTACCCTTGTGCCCTTATACTTAAAATTTCTTCCATAATCACCCTTAAAATTTGACTTTATTGAAAATAGTTTATCTAAACTCCAAAATATTTTATTTAATCATAAATCAACTCTATTTGGTTTTCTCTAATGTTTGGTGAAGCTTTTGTTGAAGTTTGAATAACGGTTTGGGGTGAAATTACCAAAATACCCCATAACCATAAAATCGCGTAAATTTTTGTCTTCACATTTAGTTTCCACCATCCATCTAGATATTCTAAAACTATATTTTATGACGAATTATTCGGTATAATCCATAGGTCTTAAGTCCTCTTAATTTGACTATTATTTTCGAAAATTCTGACAGCCTATGGACTAAATCGTCATTTTCTAATTTGTTGCACATTTTTCAAAATATGCAAAAATAATTGAGATTAAGGATGAAACTCTTACCATAATATTTTTTTGGCTCCGAATATCGAATCCATGAAGTTTCACCTTCATTCGGACCTTCAGGAATTAGTGAGGCCCACTCATTAATTGACTATAAAACCTAAAATAAAACCAATTATAAATTAATCATAAATATTTAGTAATCATTAATTATTTAATTAAAATTAACAATACGTGAAATTCGATGTCTCACACTTAAGGGTATAATGTCTCATGTATCCTAACTTACAATAACTCCAAAGTCCTTAGCCAAGGCAAAATAAGGGTTGGAGTTATTGTTGGTAGCTCAGTGATAAAAATGAAAATGTGCATAAAGTAGAGATCAAGCCAAACTCTGTCCATTTCTAAGATATTAAGATGAAAATATCAAATTATATTGAGATGTTGTACATTGAATAGGTTGGTCAAACCATTTAACCTTTCTAATATTTAGGTGGCCATAATGCATTGCTAAATGCTACTCTTGATTTATGAATTAAATATTAAATGAAAATTTAATTCATTGCCAACACGTTGCAAACCTAATGAGTCATATATAATAAGATAATAGATAGACCAAATTAAATTAACAAGGTTGAAAATTTGAAATTTCCTAATTGCACTTATTTAAAAGAGAATTATAATTGGGCCTAATTAAAATGTTTAATTAGATGGGCTTAATTAAGTTGTGGTCCAGATTATAATTATAATAAGTTTTAATGCTAAATGGTAATTATACCAATTATAATGAGTCAAAGCCCTAACTTATATAAGCTTTATTATGGTTGGCCATCAACAAGAGAGAAAACCCTACCGTTGGCGACAGCTCCCTATGAAATTGTTCCATGTTGCCACTACCCCTTATGTGTCTTATGATCTTGATTCCAAACTTCTTCTAGGCTAATTGAAGATTAAGAAATGTTTCTTACTAGTTAGAAGACAAAAATCAAGATTGGATGGTGAGATTAAGAATCTCAATCTACTATCATAAAGATTGCCGTAATATAATTTAGCCTCCTATAGGATCCTATTATTATATGTGTAAATTACCGTTAGAGGTTAGACAATTGAATGGCTATTGGACTGAAACAACCTATGCAGTGTACATGATCAATTGGAACTTCACAATCTTGAGTTACGAGTCTTCAAGATAAAGGTATGAAATTCTTTTGAAATCAATTACAAATCAGGTAGCTATGTATTTTGTTGTGTACTATTATGTTGTATGCATATAATTTAGCATGAACAAAAACCAATAGAAAGGTTATATGCCTTTGGAATTTAATTCATGGAAAAAGTTCTTAATGAGCAGGGTTTAGGTTTTAGGGTCTAAAGTGATGGGATCTTTCTTTTATAGCATAAGGAAGAAGATGGTAACTAGAAAATCCTTGAAACCAAGTTATAAGTTTAGCACCTCAAAGTCCATATTGGAGTTCAGATAAATTGTAATATGACTGTGATAATTAGTGCTCAAAAAACATTGTTATATAAGAAGCATTATTAACATTTTAATAATTGTAATTTGATGTGAGTAATACAAGGAAAAAAATTATGACTCTTATCCTATAAAATTGTATCACATTCTTAAGAACAGTTTGATTACTAAAGTTGTATAAATCCAAAAAAAAAGCTAACAAGAAAACAAGAAAGAATATGCCAAATTACAGACAGCTAATAAAAAATAACAATCATAATTTGGAGGAAACTCTCTTTTAGTTCTCAAAAAAAAAAAAAGAGAATAAATGTAAACATGCATGCCCATGGATAACAACCAACCACAGTGGACAACAGCTGGCACTATTGTCAATCGTCGAAATCTAAAAGAGAAATGACAGCTGTTTGGTAGGATGAAATTAGAGAGAGAATGAAGAGATAAAATTGAAAAAAAAATATTTTTTTTAGGTTTTTATAACTCAAATTATATGGATATTTCTTGTACTGTGTTAAATTTTAAATTTAGTCGTTATAATATATAATTTAAAATAATTGAGATTTCTTACTAATTTAATTTGATCATGTCACAACAGCATGATAAACGCCACATCAACTAAGTCAATGTCACGTTGACAAAATTAACGGAGGCTAATGATTAAATTAGTAAAAAAAAACTTAAATTTCTTTAAATAATATTACATGAAGTAATTTTTAAATTTTGGAACAATACATGAAATATATGGATAATCTAACCAAACGAAATCCCATGCAGTGTAATTTCTAAACTGACATGTTGGATATTTAGCAAATTCAATGCAAATTTTAGATTAAATAAGTAATGTTGAGTTTTTTGTTGATCAAACAGAGCAGAGCTAATGTTTCTGATCTTGTTCTTCTTCGGATATCTCGGTGAAGACCAATATTTTCACCACCATCAAATGCCAGTTTAAAATCCGACAAAAAACCAAGACTAGAGTTTAAGGTCATGTTTGGTGCATAGGATGATAGATATGATAGGATGATAATTATCCTATCTTATGTTTGATGCATACATTAAAGGGAGAATTGGATTGCAAGAAGGATTAGTCATCCTCCCAGTATAGAATAACTCAATCCTCTCCAAAAGGTGATGATTATTCCTAATCCCATGTGATTAGAAATAAATACTCATATTTTATTATTTTATCCTTAACATTTATATTTAAAAATTAACTTAAACATTTAATAAAATAGTAAGGATCTTTAATTAATTAATTAATTGATTAATATAATTTTTTTCCTCCTTTATTTTTCCTTCTTTTTCTTTTTTTTTTTATTAAAGAAAAACTATAATTTTGATAAAATAATATTTTCTTGTACACATTTTTTAAAATTATTTTTAGAAAATAAATTTTCAAACATAAAAATTATTATAAAATATATTTTTTAACTAGTTTTTTTTTTACATTTAAATTTTTATTTTTATCTTTCTTAATTTTTTTCTTTTTGCCTAAAAAAAATGAAAGAAAAATGACTATTAACCATAAAATTATTAGAAATTATATATTTTTAATTCATCAAAATTGAATTATTAAATTTAACTTGTATTTTTCTTTTTTCTTTTCTATATTTCCTTATAATTGACAAAAAAAAGAAAAAGATAAAGAAACCATAAAAATAAAAAAAAATATTTAAGAATAGTCTTTTGGAAAATTTAATACAATTAAAAAATAAACTTATTTCCAAGAAAAACTCAAATTTCTAAAAATAAATATATTTAATTTACAATAAAAAATTATTTTAAATTTAAAGCATATAAAAGAAATAAAAACAAAAAGGAAAAAAAATGAAAAAACACAGAAAATGCTTTTTATAAAAATTCATTTCTTAGCAAAATAATTTTTTTGAAAACGTAATATAAATTTATTAGAAGTAATTTTTTATTAAAAAATCAGCAAATAAATTGGACTATTAATTATAGTATTATAAATAATATTTAAATTTTTAATTTTTCATTTATATTTATAACGAAAAAATTATAAATTTAAATTATATTACTTTAAAAAAGTACTTAAAAAAATCATTTTATACTATTTTTAATTTTACACGTAGCAAATATTATGAAAGACAAAAAAAATTATCTTATCATATTTTTAATCCTTGTACACACCAAACATAAAATAAGATGATATAATTTAATCTTATCCTATCAATAATCTTATTTTATCTTATCATATCCTCATCCTATGCACCAAAGATTATCTAATTAACTCTTCTTTCAAGATTGATCAAGCACAAAGTACAAAAAGAATCGGCGTCTGTGTTATTACTGTAAAATAGATTTTAACTAACAAAGGGTCCCCTTTGGAATCGCATCCTAAAAACCCTCTTAATATATGACAATAAGCCTTGTCTTGGATTCCCCGTGCGCAAAACTTCACATCTGCCGCAGATTTGTCTGGTGTTATTCAGTATGCCAGACCCAGTTCCCACTAGAAAGGATCTGCTGAAATCGGGTATTTCTGAAAGCTGGCACTGGGTTCTCTCGATGCCAACAGTCCAGAGAATTATTGCCAAGGCAATAACACTAACCTGCAAAAACAAAATGGTTCAAATTCTGCCTATTTTTAAGAGAAAGAAACAACCTCTGGCTTCATCATTTTGGAATTATCAACCAACTAATGGTCTTGTATCATTGACTTGCTAGTGTGTATGCAAGAACAAACATGTCAATTTCAAGCTGTTTTCTCTCATTAAAAACTATTTGCCATAAATTATCTACAAAAATTTTTGGTTATTTATTTCCTATCTTTAGAAAGAAAAAGAAAAGGCTTTTATACCAGTTTTCTACAAAACAAGCAGTGTGGGGTTTGATGCAAATGGAATCTACAGGACAGAGAGAAAAGTAGGATTACCTGTGGTACTAAAATCATGATAGCAAAAATCCGACACATCTTCTCCTGGAAGATGACAAAACTCTTGAAATCTTCATGGCTCTCATCAATGTATTTAGATATTAGCTGTCATAGTGGAAAGATGAAAGATGGGGGATAAAGAGAAATTACAACCATGCTAAAAGAATGGTTTACTAACCGAGAGAGCTACATGTGAAGCAACTTGAAGAAAAAGTCACGGCCTTAAAAGAAAACCAGCTGGAATCATGTAGTTACAATTGGCTGTGCATCAAAACAGCTTAAATAGATTGTTTCATCCAATTAAAATCAGATTTTCCACTTTCAGATTGAAAACGTTTGCTGAATCTGGAAACTTTGGTTGATATTAAGTTGATTTATGCTAATATTTGAGGCTATGTTCAAACAGAGATATAAGAAAAAGCACCATGTAAGTTAATATGGGAGTTGAGACTTGAGAGAGCATACCAAGCTCCAATTATACTTGAAGAAGATTGAGACAATCACAGCAATTTCCAGGAAAAGAAGGGAGCAGATGCTGAAAATATACTAAAAGTTTGGTTAAGGAGTACCTTGGTCACTGACTAAAAGGAAAATTGTACATAAATAAATACTAATCAATTTAGGAGTCCGCTTATTTCCTCCAAAAAAAATGTTTCATTTATAGCATCATATATAAGAAATGAGAAAAACAATCCAGTATACAAGCCTCTTACAGTTGTAAAAAAACTGTAAGAAAGAAAATTGTAAAATGCAACTTCATTGCCATCTTCTCATAAAAATTTCTATTAGCATAATACTAAATGGGTTTAACATGAAATTTTAACTAATCTTAACCTTATAAAAAGGGTTTTTTTTGGGGTTTAACAGGATTGCCTAAAAACATGGAATGAAACCTTCAAAGTTCTATTCCCTTTTCTTCATATTTCTTCCATGTTAACCAAGGCAAATAATAAATGAAATCTTGAAGCTCATTGCAAAGGATACTATACAAAGGATAGAGTTGCTGATGCTATTAGATATCATATAACTGAAAAGCGTGCTCAAGCAGACGGCCATTCCCACACCTAAACATGAATATATAAACCTGTTAAACAAAGGCAACGATATTTATTCAGAAGTTTGTTGAAATAAGACAGCCGAATGGCTTCATAATTGCAAACCCATATATAGTCTTCTTTCCTATTCTAGTTGTAATTAAGAGCCAATAGAAGAGTGCAAAGTTGGTCTTAAAGAAGCTTGTTAGATATGTCACAGGATACAGTGAAGAGATTGTCATATTTCACTAAGGGCTAACATGGGCAATAAGAAAAAGGAGAGAAGTAAATATGTTTAAAGTATCAACCTGAAAACGGAAAAATTCCCTTTAACGAAGATAAGCATATAAGCCCAAAACTCTGGATAAGAAGAGAAATTAAGTTACCAGTACAAACTAATCAATGAAAATATATAAAGAAAAAGAATATGAGAGCAATATGATTTCAACACAGACCAAAGAGAAGGGTAGAAAAAACCATGCTTCAACTATAATATACTACAATAATTAGGAGGAAAGAGAAAGAGATTACCATGGTTTGGGCAGAGATGGATAAGAAGGCAATTCAGCAGAACCGTCATTCCACTTCTTTTGGAGCCAGAGAGAGTAGACAATAATTGCAATTCCAAGAAAAATCAGAATGAGGTTTACCATTTTCATTGCATAGTGCAGCAACATCTGCCGCACCTTGTCATGGCTGACAGTGGAAGCTACAGTTTTTGTGTCCCAATATGAATGGAGGACTAGTTATCACCGTATCAGTTAGGCGGTGGCGGCCATGTAGTCAGACTAGGCGAACTAGAGATGAACAGCATGTGATTTCATGAGAGACAGAGGGCAGCCTTGGCAGCCTTCTATATTTTACTGGAACAATTGCCATTGACAGGTGTTTTTGGTTGTGAGCGAGTGAATGATGATTGACTCAGAGTCAGAGAGGGAGAATGGTTATGTTGAAAGTTAGCTAGATGACAGATGGTTTGGTGACAATAATGGTGGCATCAAGAATTGAAGCCAAGGCAGGCGTAACTGCCATTCAAACGATGAAACAAGTCGAACTCTTACCGCTATTGATTAGAGGTGTAATTGAAGACGATTTAATATCAATTTCAAGCTCGATTTAATTTAAAAGCTTTAGGTTTGAATCTCACTTTGAGTTTGCTCGAACTTAATTTTTGAAACTCGAATTCGACTAAATAAAATATTTGAATCTCCTGAGCTCAACTTGATAAATTGATTATCAATTTTTAACTATATATTATGAGAATAAAATGATAAATTAATAGTAAAATATTAAAAATGTATATTAAAAAAATTAGATATAACTCGCGAATCACTCAAACTGAGTATTAAAAAATTTGAACTCGATTCAACTCGTTACTCAAATAACTTGAGCTCAAACTCCGTTAAAAAATAAATGAATTAAATTTGAATATCTTACGAATAGCTTGATTCATTTGCAATATCCCTAGTGCTATCGGATTGTAAGTATGAACGAAGGCTGAGGGGGTGAAGACGCAGCGGCATATCGCCTCCCCGAGTAAAATGCGGACTAAATTTTGAAAGTCAATACTATTATTTTAGTCGTGTGACCCAGAAAGGCATTGTTAACTGTTATGGCAAAATCAGTTTGAATTCCTTTGGCAACATTCAAGAATTCTGGAGCTGCTTTTTGCTGAGACAGCTTTAGAAACAAGCAGCAGCAGGTTAGTCGAAATCTGAGAGTGATCCATTCTGAGAGTGATCCATTAAAGCTATAACTCATTCCAAACGTGTACTTTTCAGGAAACCTTTAGACATGTAAATCGCGAACTGCCATTCATTTTACTTGGTCCATGGATGGGAAGAATATTACAGTATCACTCAACCAAAATTTCTGTAATTCCAACATGCTAAAACCCTTTTACGCTCTTACACTGCTCTCATAAAGGAACTATTTATACCGTAACTTGAATGCGACTACATGAGATCTGAAGCTAACAACATTCCACTAATTTTAAAAAGGGCAGCAAATAAAATTAATTCTCTGAAAGAAGTAAAAGTAAAACGATCAAGTAAAATCTGTCAACTCCATGGAAGATAAGCAGGCAATCTAGTCCAGCTTTATCTGATCCATATCATTTATCACTCCTTCAAGCTGTAACAAGAGGTCAAAAAAGATTACGATTTTAAGAGAATATCCATCCCCATATGATTAATCATGCAAGAATTAATAAGATAATATAGCATACCTTGAGAATCTGTCGCAGGAAGTAATCACCATATCTTTTCACCGGCTTGGATTCAACAACATGAATCATGTCCTGCAGCAAAGCAGAGGGTGACTTGCAATGCTGAAGAATAGATTTCAAACTAACCTCCAAAGATCAAAAAATTCAAAGCCTAATACAATATATCCAAAACCATCTCTTGATACAACTTAATTTTTATATAAATTAGCTAGCCTGAGATTAATCCAGTTATTGTTTTCCAAGAGAACATATCAACAAAAGCTTGCTAGTGTGTGCTATCTGTATCTGCAACTAAGAAGCTCTAAATAAGGCATGGTGACTTAAAGCAAATTTTCTCAGCAGCACATAGATACTTGCATAAGCTAAAAATTTAACTTACATCATCAATATAGAAATCCACATCAGCATTAGAGATAATCTTTCCATCCGAATCAACAGCATGAGTTTTGTGCTTGTACGTCAACAAGATAGTCCTATAAAACATGATACCAGCTCAGTACCTCATGTACAATAATTAAGAAAGAATACATTTAAATCAAATAAATCAAGAGGAAGAAAAAAGAAATGTCCACCTCAGAGTGGGCTCATCCACTTCCATGTAATTTGCAAGCATCCCAAGAGATATAGTTGAATACACTTTAAGAAATGTCCGGACACCTGATAACAACTGCTGCTGCTTCACTTCATACAGGAACAGCTTCAACTGAAGTCTGTAGGCATCCTGTGGGATAAATAAATAGCAGTAGGTAAGGCACGCATAACACAAGCACAAAGTAGACCAAGCTTTAAAGAACATATCAAATGACCTTTTCACTTCCCTTACTCAACAATATATAAGTATATAAACTTAAGATCTAAACTCTCTCTCTCTCAACCTATTACCACATAAGCATTGTCTAGGGGCCGGAGCTCCATCCAAATAAGGTACAACCATTGCTGGAACAGACAGACAGATTGTTGAAAATTAATCATCTACTAACATATAATGAACCAACATTAAATGTGCCTAAGCTCTACATCCACATTACTTGTGAAGCTAACAAGTGAAAATTGCAGATATTTTCTGAGGCATACAACCTCTCAGTTCAAAGAATTAATAGACAACCTCTGGCCTGACAATTGATTGTTTAGAGAACTATTAGCAATGAAGGAAGTATGAAAAAGCCCAAATACAGCAAGTTTATGTGACAAACATGTATTTTGAATAACTAAAGGACCACGGATGTAAATAATGAAAGGAACAAGCATAAATTATTTAATTAAGGAACAACCATTTACCTGGTTGTAATTTACAAGGGGCCCCTCAAAGCTTGGAGCTGAAGGTGTAATGAACTTGGGACATGCATATGAGAAGAGCTCATCATAGATGGCAAAAGCTTCATCATCATATCTTTGCATCCTAGCCATCTTTTCACCATACTTCTCCCGCAACTGAGAGTTCACAGTCTCCTCGACAAGTTCAACTTGAGGACAAAGTGAAAGACATATCGCCAGCAAGGCATACATTTGTTCATTCTTTTTCAGTATTTGTTCATACTGCGGAGATTTTTGATGATATTGCTTTGCCTTGTAAATATACAAGAGCACCTTATTAAATTCACGAATAGCCTCCACATACCTTTAATAAAAAGAAAAACTATTATTATCAAGCTCAGGTAAAAAAGGATTCAAGAATCGAAATTGAATAAAACTTTAGTGAAGGTAGAAAATATTTACACATTAAGAATTCCTTACATGGAAAATACAGCAAAAAAACCAAACATACCTTCGCAACATAAGATTGGCAAAACCATAATGATATATGGTCGTAATATGACTTCCCATAACACTGGTGTAAACACCTTGTTGACTAATGTCAATAGGAAGCAAGCACTTCAGCCCAGTTTTGTAATCACCCAAAAGACAATGAACTCGCAACAAGCCCACCATACTAAAGTATCCCAACACCTTCAAAACATTGCTTCCACCACTGTAGTCATACCCATCAGTAGCACTAAATTGTTCAAGACCCTCCTTCTCCTGCTCCAATATCTGAATAATATTTGACTTCTCCACAAACGCTTGCAAGTAGTTAAGCACCCCATAAACATTCCACGCCTGCGTGAGAAAAAGTAACTTCAAATCCTCACGACAACAACAACAGCAATAACTAGTATTCAAATTACATTTTGCTTTCAATAACTATTATCGAATTACAGGGAACTAATTACCTGATCGTATTGGCGAAGAAGAGCGATTTCTTGCTCAGTTTTGTTCTTCATTTTAGCCCTGTATTGACAGAAACTCTGAAATTGGTATACGAACTCATCCACCATGTCCCATAACCATTGATTTGGTAACTGCATGTTAACCACCCTATGCAACACCACCTGAACAAACCCAAAGCCCAATCAAATTCATCCACGCAGCAGAACCACAGATAATGATACAAATTAAAAAATAATAATTACCTGAAACAGGCTACAATAATTATCCCAAGAATCGATCCTCTGCTTGAGAGTGGGGGAAAGGCGAGCATAGAGATGGCGAAACCACATCTCACGGTAAAGTAGGTAAAATACTTGATCGTTGTCGACGCAACGAACGACGGCGTCGACAGAGGGCCAAGGAGTGTCTTTGAAGAGATGGTCCGAAAGTGTTTGGAATGAGACCTCGTACATTTGGTGAATCTCGTAAACATTTTTTTCGCGAATGTGACGGTACAGGTGGACGACGAAAGACTTAACGGAGTCGGGGACGACGTTCGGGTCGTAGCCGAGGTCTTGACGACGCGCATCGTCATAGGTGGCTGAGGCCTCCTCGTACTCGTAGTTGGTTGCCATCGGCGAAAAGAGACTGTAATCTGATATGTTGAGCAGACGAGAGATTTGGGAGTACGGACAGTCGACGGTGAACGGTTGCAGAGGGAGACAGAAATCACCAACGAGGGTTTAGCGAGGAAAGAACATGTCCGGTTTTTGAGCTTTAAATTTGTTTTATAAACTAGTTTGTATTCGAGTGAATCACGAATTAATTTTATTTATTTTAAATTATATTTATAGTTAAATTTATAATTTATTATTTTGCAGATATATATATATTTATAATTTAGTTTTTATCTTAACTATGCATATGTATACATTAATTAATACTTTTAAAAAATTTATCAAAAATTTCAAAATATATAATTTATAAATCTCAATATATTTTAAGAAAAAAAATTGTTATAGATGACAAAATCGTTAAAAAAGTGATAAAAATAAGTAAAATTTGGTGAGGTGAAAAGGTTGTTTAAAAATATTTAAATGGATAGATAAGTTTTTTAATTTTTAAAATTTAAAAAGAGATATATTTAATTAATAAAAATTATTTTAAATATATTAGAATTAAAAATTAGAAAATATGAAGAAAAAAATAGTTTGAGGGGAGAGTGGAAAGGTGGTTAAAAATACATAAAATTTAAATAAATGGAGAAGTAATTAAAAAATCTTTAAATAGATTTTTTGGAGTGCCAACAATATGTATATAAAATGATTAACATAACAGAACAAGCACCAGATGTTCCAAATTCAGCCATGAAATCCAGCATAATTGTAAACTTCTTATAAGATCCACTGATCATGCCTCAATAGCAGTTTAATTGGAACTTAAATTTCACAAGTCTTTAGCTTCTGGGTCACAAACCAACTCAGCAGCTGTATCTTACCTGGATAAACTCTTGAATAAAATCTTTAAATAGATAGATAAATTTTTTATTTTTAAAATTTAAAAAGAGATATATTTAAATGAATAAAAATTATTTTAAATATATTAGACTTAAAAATATGTAAAATTTGAAGAAATGGAGATGTGGTTAAAAAATCTTTAAACGGATAGATAATTTTTTTATTTTTTAAAATTTAAAAAGAGATATATATATATATAAATGAATAAAAATTATTTTAAATATATTAGATTTAAAAATTAGATAAAGTAAATATATGAAAAAAAAACGTTATAGGAGAGAGTGAAGAAGTGGTTAAAAATATGTAAAATTTAAAGAAGTCGAGAGGTGTTTAAAAATTTTTTAAATGGATAGATAACTTTTTTATATTTTAAAATTTAAAAAGAGATATATTTAAATCAATAAAAATTATTTTAAATATATTATGTTTAAAAAAATTAAAATGCATTAAGGTTAAATTTTAGATAAAATCTAATGAGGATTATATAAATAATTTTAAATAGATTAGATATTATACAATTTTAGATAATTATTTTAATTATCCGTTTCGTTAAATGGTTAGAAGACGCATAAGATTTTTTCTTTTTCCTTAATTCAATCTCACTACAATGTTCTTTTTTTCTTTTCAAAGTTAATACCTAAAGCAGAAAATTAAAATTTAAATTTGTTCCACTTTTTTGGGTTATTTGACGCATTCCATTAGCGCTTCTAATAAGGGAGAAAAAAATCATTAAAAATCATTATAAGAGAGTAGAGAAGTGGTTAAAAATACGTAAAACTTGGAGAGGTAGAGATGTGGTTAAAAAATATTTAAATGGTTAGATAAGTTTTTTAATTTTTTAAAATTTTAAAAAAGATATATTTAAATGAATAAAAATTATTTTAAATATACTAGATTTAAAAATTAGATAAAGTAAATATATGAAGAAAAAAATTGTTATAGGGGAGAGTTGAGAGGTGGTTAAAAATACGTAAAATTTGAAAAAGTGGAGAGCTAGTTAAAAAATCTTTAAATGGATAGATAAGTTTTTTTATTTTTTAAAATTTGAAAAGAGATATATTTAAATGAATAAAAATTATTTTAAATATATTAGATTTAAAAATTAAATAAAGTAAAGTTATGAAATAAAAATCGTTATAGGAGAGAGTATAGAGATAGTTAAAAATATGTAAAATTTAACAGCATGGAACAGAATGGAAAAGCATGTACCCGCAAGTAGCTATAAGGCCAACAATATCAAAACAGTTCATAAATCATTTCTAAATTGTTTACGGAGATTAATTCAGTAAATCATATCTTTAATTAATTCATAAAGCATCAATTTTAGAAAATAATTATACTTTAAATATAAAAATTCACCAAATATTCTCAGTCTAATACCCAACGTCCAAAATATTTTATTTGCGTACAGTACTAGCATGGAAACATGAATGCATCATATAACGGATAAAAATTAGTGAAAATCTCTTCGAAAACTGAGTTGCAAAATTGTTATGCAAATGTTGCATTTTAAAAGCCTTAACCCAAAACATGTTTTCACATGCTTTTAAATCATCATACTACAACCCGTAAAAATTTTGGAGATTTAGGTTTGTTTAAGAAGATTTTAGCAGTATAACAGTACTTTCTATCCTAACCTCCTGCACGAAATCACAATTTATAACCACAATTCTAGGTTCATCATTTTAACCAAATTATCAAGTTCAACCTCAAAATTTCATTTTCAACATCCCTAATGCAACATAGTATCTCTATGCTGTAGACACCATATTTTGTCCGGACCATTAAATGGGTTTATCAATTTAATCTAAGTTAATTAAATTAGATTATAATTAATTCTAATTTATAATTAGAATTTTGTTATAATTAAATTTAATCAAAATTTAGGTTTTTTTGATTGAGCTTTAATAGACTGCTGATTTAGGGCCCTATTAAATTTGACCTAAGATGTAAAGTTGGGCTAGTTTAAGATATTTTGACCCATCCGTGAAGCTTAACCCATTTATTTAATCTTCATTTCATTTTTTTTCTTTTTTTATTTTTGTAAATATCATCTTATCTTTATATATTTTTCTTATTTGTATTTTTTGAATAAATAGTGTTTTATCCTTTCTGTTTCATATAAATAATAATTAAAAAAAAAAGATAAAACCAATGAAAAATAAAAAGATAATAAACATAATAATTACAAAGTTTAAATAAAAGATGAGATCAAGTTCAGTTCAAATTAAACTAATCTTGATCTTTATTTTAATTTGGCTATAAATTGAGCTCAAAGATCAGTCTTCAGAGGAGGGAGAAACAGAGGGGGGAAATACAGAAGAATTCCGCAAGAATTCACAAAGCAGCAAATATCAAGAAGCAAATCACTAACAAAAAAAAATTGTTGAATTACATAGCAGCAATTACTAGTTTTCTCAAGCTCACGGCATTACCTACAGTGAGGTGTCTCGACCGAGCGATATCCGAGGCAAACGAATAGTGGCAAACACAGGTGATATCCACGGTAAGGCAGTGCTTGGATCTATATTAGTGGTGGTATCGACAGTGGTGAAGCAAATTCAGACTTGCGGTGCTTTTCTGGTAAAAACGGCATTCCAGCAGAGACCATAAGCGGCGCCAGCTTTCGGCAGCAATGACGGACTACGGGCTTGGACTGGCCTAAAACAACAGTAGCAAATAGTTAAAGCATTATCGAGAAGATAAGGGAGTGCCAGAAGGATTTTTCTATTTGTTAGGGTTACGTATAGGACCCACAAGAAGTCTACTTGGAAGCTTGAACACGTGAAGCCAACTTTAAAGCAAACAGCTTGGTCATCTTCTACTGACAAAGATAGGTATGTTTGTAGATTGTTTTATATTATATGTATAGATTTCCTTTGTTGGTTTGTACGTTTTAAGATGATAAAACAATAAAAAATGGTATTTAATAAGAGTAGTAATAAAAATAGATATAAATATAAAGACTATAACAAATAAATTTTAAAATAGGAATTACGACGTAGGATAAAAATAAATAAATAAAAATAGATTTTGAAATTAGAATAAATCTTTCAATGAATATTGGAAATTAAATTTAAATAATTCTGATGATGGAATTCGGAAGTGTCATGAATGGTTGACATTTCAGATTTCCTAGGGGATGATGCTTTTCATGAATTTCGCCAAAATGATGGAAAATTCATGGAAGTTGTTCAATATTAAAAACTATTAAAAAATATATAAAATTTTAATCATTATAAAATTACAATTATTTAATAAAATTAAAATCGTTCCGATGATGGAATTCTAAAGTGTCACGAATGGTTGACATTTTCAGATTTCCTAGGTGAGTGTTTTCCATGAGTTTCGCCAGAATGATGGAAAATTCATAAAAAATGTTCAAAATAAAAATTAATTATTAAAATATATTTCCAAAAATTTAATTATTATAAAATTGTAATTATTTAATAAATTAAAATTATTCCGATGATGGAATTCAAAGTGTCACGAACGGTTGACATTTTTGAAATTTCTAGGTGAGAATGATTCCTTTAGGTTTCGCCAGGATGATGGAAAATCTAAAGGTAATTATTCAATCTAAGACAATAAAAGTTAAAATTAAAAGTAAATTAAATTAAATTAAAGATATCAAATACAATAATAAAGTTTAAGATAATCTAGATAATTAAAGGAATAATATTAAAAAAGTAAAAATAAAATATTTAATAAATCTGACGACGGAGCCTCTTTAGAAAGACAAATGGGATTTCTAGATACTCTTGAGGTGAAGGAAATTTCTTAATGGTTCCGCCAAAATGATGGAGAGCACTTGAGAATTTGCCCAATATTCAATCAAAGACCATTAAATTAAAATTCTAAAAAATCACAAAACTAATTGACACCGTTTAAGACGGGCGTCATGGGAGTGCTAATCCTTTCTCATGCGTAATCGAACTCCCGAACCCTAAACTTTAAAATATAGACCAGTCCTTAGAGTCATTTAGGTGGCCAATCGCACCTAGGTAAAAAAAGATTGGTGGCGACTCCATATGTTTAATGTCTAGCGTCCTAGGTTTAGAAAACCTTATGACATATGCCTTCTACATATGTCCCTTATCTATCAAATTCTTGCTATGTTGCTCGCTAGCACTAGTATTGTTTTTTGACTTTCGAGCTGCAATTCACCACACAAACGCAGTAAATCCACCACACTTCAGTTACAAAGAATATTTAACTCATTAAGACCTAGTACATTGACTATTGCAGCCCTAAACCTGGTTTACTTCATATTAGTGCTAACACTACAACTAGCGTCAAAACACCTTGATTTTCAGTTCCGATTTCACCTACAGTCTTGTATTAATTTTTACAGTATTCTAGTACTCAAAACATTAAATTGAGCATAGATTCTACCTCCCCTTCTCTTGGTCGAATTTGATTAAGCTTCCTACACTTGTGTTTTCTTCAATTTAAGCTTAAATTCTTATTCTATACTAGTTCTACATCATTTCTACATCAAATTTACATTGAGTGGCATCATGTTCATGCATGGTGAGTGGTGGTCGAAACCTTAGGGTGATGATTCTCTTAGTTTTAATTCAATTAAATCTTAAATTCACATCTAAACATCTTAAACACATGACAAAGAATCATAAAACTATGAAAATCACAAGCTTTCTCCCTTTCTTCACCTTGGCTGAATTTGATGAAAGCTCATACACCTTGAATTTGACTACTTTAGCACTTGATTTTGGTGTCAAGTTGTAGAGAGAAGTGAGGAGAGCAAGATTGGTGAAGATAATTTTCAGCTTCGATGTCTTTTTACTAGGGTTTTAAGGGTTTTCTCTCCTTAAACTAAGCTTGGCTATGGAGGAGTGAGAAGATAATGGTGGCTGCCGAAAATAATGAGGAAGAAGGCTGGAAAATTTTTTAAAAATAATATCTTATAGTTCAAATTACCAAAATACCCTTATACTTAAGAAATCTTTCAATTATGCCTCTAGCGATTTGACTTCATTGAAAACAGTGTAAGACCTGATTTTACAATACTGTACACCATAGTTTGTAAATTCTGATAGTGGAAATACATTACTTAGTGAAATTAAATAAACAATGAATGTGGATGTCCACTTGAACCATTTTATGGAACAATGGATAGGCGAGAGTTATAATCCAATTTGCTCGCCTATTGGTATATGATGCTCCCACAATAGGCGGGCAAGGCAATTCTAATGTTCGCCCAATAGGCGAGCAAAGTAATCAAAATGAATGCCTAAACGGATTGAGGTGAAGATCGCCTAAACTTCATGATCGTCCAAAATACGGAGGTAAAAGATCGCCAAAGTTTCATGATCGCCTAAAAATGGATTGAGGTGAACAGTGCCCAAGGTTGAGAAAAAGGTCACCCAGATATAGGCGTAGATAAACGCCAAATAGGCGATTAAGGCCATAAGATGATCACCAAATTGACATGCTCACCTAGAATAGGAGTAGACGCATCTTGGATAGGAGGTAATTTGGATCTACGCGCCAATTACTCACTGCTATAGTGCCAATTCATGATCGTCAAAAATACGGAGGAAAAAGATCGCCCGAGTTTCATGATCGCCCAAAAATGGATTGAGGTGAAGAGTGCCCAAGGTTGAGAAAAAGGTCACCCAGATATAGGCATAGATAAACGCCAAATAGGTGATTAAGGCCATAAGATGATCGCTAAATTGACATGCTCGCCTAGAATAGGCGTAGATGCACCTTGGATAGGTGGTAATTTGGATCTACACACCAATTACTCACTGCTATAGTGCCACACGGTTTAATGACCGAAAGAAAAGTTAAAAGCAAATTGCTATGGCATAAAAGACAAGAGAAATAATATTTAGAGGATAAGGAATTTAATGCTAAACATGTGATTAAAGTCTATTGGCTGGAGACTGCAAACAAAGGACGAAAATAAGTCAAAATGTGTAGCAAATTTTCCACTCCTACCGTTCCTTTTTACTGCAGTTTTTCTACAGATTTTAATGCTTAATAAGACAGGGTAATGATGAGGAGATGGGGCAGGTAAATATGTGGCGAAATTCTATTGGCTAACATGGCTATATAAGAGACTAATAGGATTAAACTGTCGCGTAATTCTCTTCTCTTCGCTAACTTTCCCTGCTAATCTACGAGTAATCTGTTTGAGGGTTATTCAGCTTGGTTCCTTCCGTTTCTTCCCTGCATCCTTAGCAAAACTTCATGATATTCCTAGATAACCATCTAACCTTCTTCATAGGCTTTACATCCACCTTAAAACCCACTAAGAGACAAGCAAGGTGAGGCTGACGTGAGGCAGGAAATCATTTTGGGTTGGAGGTGAAATTCGGTTAAGGTAAGTTCAATAATTCTAAGGTTTTCTTGATACTAAATGATGGATTTACATGTTTCTTAATATGATAATCATGGTTATAGACTTATTTAGTTAAGCTTCATTAGAAGAGGGAATTAGAGCAAGATGTGAAATTAGTATAAATGAGAACAACAAAGAAACTTGACTGGAAGCTGTATGAAGATGATTATAGAAATTAAGAAGAAAGATATTAATGAATTTTAATAAATTTATTTGCAGCCAGGAGCTAAGAAATTCGATAAACACAATCGGGAAGAACAACTTCATAAGACCAGTAAGGGGGAAGTGTGTGAGTTGTTGGGATATAATAAATTGCATGTTTTCTTGAGTTAAATTCTATGAAAATATCAGAAGCATGATTTGATTTGAAAACATGCAAAGTTGTGATTGATAAGCCGATCTCTATATTGTAAAGTTGATGCCCACGTTTTGCTAAACTTACCTTGCCCAAACAAGCTGAGTATTTTTAAAACTTTACTGTTCGTATGGGCGAACTCTATTTTACCGTTTTGGGCGAGCTATTATGGGCGGGCATATTTATGCTCTAATTTTATTAAGGTGAGAATTAAATGAGCTATGACAGCGAGCTCCAGTGCACTTCTATTGGGTGAGCTAGGGCTTTTTGTGTAGATAGGCGAGCTCTCGTGCACTTCATGGGCAAGCTAGTACCATTTTGTGTGAACAAGCCATGGGGGCGAGAATATTCATGTTTTAAAATTTACTAAAGTGAGAATTCAATTATATTCTATATGAGATTAAATATTCAAAATGAATATTTATTGATTTTCTCACTTGATACAAGAATATTTATCGACTGTTTTACTGTTTGTGGAAACGGAGAATAAATACCATTTTGGAAATAACCCTTGAGATAAATGATTTGATTTATTCAAATTCCTTAAAGGTATTTTTATGGAAAAAGAAACATTTTATACCTTTATGGAACTAAATTTTTATCTTGTTATTTTATAAATTCCATAAAGGTGATGATACATGAAAATGTGAGCCTTATGGATAAACGTGAAATATTTCAAATTATTTTGAATAAGATCCATAAAGGTGTGGTACGGTTTTTATACTGTTTTGAGACTTAGGCCCCGAGATTCATGCTTTATTGTGATATTGTTATTGTTATTTTCACGTGGCTGATAGACCCGCTAGTCATCAGCGTCCCAGATGTCACCTGGTAAGTGTACATCGAGGACACCCTATAGGTCATGGCCATAGATCTACATTGTAACCCAGTAGGGATGATTACTGTGTTCCTTCGGGAACGATGATAGCATGATATGATGTAGGGTGATGCCTAGTCTTAACTTATTAATTTCTGTTTACTGAATTTACTGAATCCTGTTTAATGGATTACACGATGAATTACTGTTTATTAAATTGAACCGTACCGAAATACTGTTTTATTGAACTGTATTGTACTGAAAGTGGTTGATTGCTATTTACTGAACTGAGAGAAATTCAGTGTTTATTGAAGGAGGAATATTATGAAAATTATTTCTAAAATAGAAATAACTACTGAACTGTTTATCTAGTGATTTGGGTATTTATACGGCTTACGGTATATACTGTTTTACCAGTGTACTATCACATGTTTTGAAATGATACTGAAAAGAAGAAAAATAAATGGTTTACTCCATTTATATAGATGGAAAAATGAGTATTAAATTGTTTTATCAGAAATAACTTATAAAATACTCCCTATAGTCGCTCTAGGTTTTCGAGACAAGATAGTATTTCAAAATACCTTTCATGCTCCATCTGGATTTCCGGCCGACTATAGTATCCTTCCTTACATGTGCCTAGTACACCATTAGGAAAATAAAGGTTTTGCTGCATATAGATTTCATTATATCAAGTAGCACACGACTCCTTTACTGAGCACGTGGATTCGCTCACCCCTTTATTTCTTAACTCTACAGATAAAATGCAAGACTATTTGGAGTCTTCGTTGGATAAATATAACTGCTAGTAACATGCTGGGACCAAGGACATTGAATTTAAAAGTTACACTTACTTCTCTTGTATAATCAGACATATGTATAAGTATTACTTTATAAAAAAATAGAAACAGGGGCTGTAAAGAGTAAAGAATATTGAAACAATTTAATATTTTGAATCATTAGATAAATAAATGTTTATCATTTATTACTGATAATGAGTAAATGTTAAAAACATCATAGACAGCCCAACCATGAAATGTATATAAAGTGTGTTATTTACTATATTGTGGACTGTTACAGATTAAATGGTATCAGAGCAAGGTTGGCCTGATGTCTGTTGATACCTTTAGAATAGAAAGTGTTAAAAAATGTTAACATCACCTGTAATACTGTATAGTATGGATGTATAAAGGAACTAACTAAGTGATTGTAAATTGGATTAAGCGTTTAACATGGGGTGAAAATTTGTAAATCAAGGGTTACAAACAGGGATTGTAATCCAAGAACTTTATCTGAAAGAGGTGATCTTATCATCCTAATGTCAAGTCTGTTCGGTAAGACACAGAGGTGGACTCGGTGAGGGCCCCACCAGGACTTTTCTGTCCGAATCAAGCTAAGACCTTGAAATGATGATATTGGAGTGGAATAGAATATCATCAGTGTATAGATCTTAAGATCACTTGATTAAAGGTATCTTGAAGAGAGAGAAAATAAACTGGGAAATGATGAACATGCCCCTATATTGAAATAATTCCCTGAATCGAAGAAGATTAAATTGATTCGGAACTGATTGATGATGATAGAGTAACTGATGGTGCAAAGAATATATTACATATATAATAGTCCCTACTATTAGCCTCACTCATACTTTAATGAATAATGCGACCATAGTGTATACTGTGGGAGGTCGCGAGATAATAGGCCCTGTTATGGATTCTTAGGGCCTGAATTGAACCTGAAAATATGGAGTATATTGGTTAGGGATTATTGGGATATTATAAAAGTGATACACTTGCGGAGTGTAACCAAAAAAGGTGAATTGGACATTAATGATTCAATATCAATGTTATTAATTCTGGTTATATCTATATATTCTTTCTATTTCTTATGGGTATAAATAAGATATTTAAAGAACCAGAATAATTTGAAATATGGTTTACAGAATGGTATATTATGAAGTGGAAATATATATAAGTGAGTCGATGTGGAATACATGTTAAAAGATTTGAAAGCTACAAGTACATGCTTTGAGGATACATAGTGGAATTGCATGAGGTAAATAATGAAAACTCCAAATGATGTGAGGTTATGATTTAGAAGTTATTGGATGAATTTCAAATAAACTTCGGAGTAAAATGGATTCGAGAGATTATTGACTCGAGTCATAACATGGAATCTATTTATAAGCTCTTACCAGAAAACATAAAAGAGTTTGAAGAGCTTAAGAAAATTACTCTAGAGATTAATGAATAAAGGACCCATCTGTATTAGTGTAATTGGTGAAAACACAGATGATATGGTTCGAAAGAATAAGCATAGCTTATGATTGTGTACTAAATTTCGAGTATTCAATAGTTTTATTATTGAAAATGGATATTCAATTATTAAGATTGATGTTTTATTTGATCCATTCCATGATATATTCAAGATCAATCTTTGAACAAGAAGCTATTAGATAAAAAGCTCACAGACAAGTGTTCATGAGATGATGTTTCGAACTCAGTATAACTCTTATGAAGTCCCTTGTGGTACTTAAGAGATTTATGAAATTTCCTGTAAAGTATGTGAGTTAATGAATGAAAGATTTAAATCACATACAGATAAATTGTGATGACATACAACCGTGATGTGGAATAGGTATATTCATTTGAAGAATATAAGCAGCTTCCTTGAGTAATTTCATAAACTTCAAGAAACTGAAAAATCTTATTGCTAAGTTTAGTAAACATGAGTTTTAACTGAGCTATGTACATTCAGAGACGTGTAGTCTCGACTGATAAAGAAAATATCGAATTGTCTGAAAAAGAAATTATTGCTAACTGAGTGAGATTAAAATATAGAGACTGGGGTATGAAATTTACGAGATCTACCCAAAAATATAAATGATTGTTGAGGAGTTTATGGAATCAGTTGTTTTACCGATATGTTACATACATATGAGAAAAATAAATGAAAGTGGATGAATATGTGGGAGTATAGTATTCAAAAATGCTAAAAGATTTTACGGTGGAGTACTATACTAAGTGGAAAAACAATTGATGTGATAATTGTGAATGTGTGAAAATGTACTAAAAGACAAGTCATATGATGACTAGGGAACACGAATTATGAGGTAGTTCCCAAACTTAAGGTTGAATGTGATTTCCTTTGAGTATAATGTAGTTACGGCTAGATATAAGATCGAGCCAAACTTAACAATGAAATTAGTTATACTCAGAGGAGTAAATAAATGAAGTACTGCCAGTCAAGTAGATGGATATATATATATATATATATATATATATTAGAATTGTGAAATTGCATAAGTAATGTAGAGACGGAATTGGTATTTTGATAAATTCAATCACGAAAATTAAGTGATATTACATGACCATGAGAATAAGGGATGTAATGGTAATACAATATAAAAGAGAGGTCAGGGAAAATTTTTACCTAACGTCATTCACTATAAGTGATAATTGATATTAAAGGCTACAAATAAAGTGCAGCTTTAGCTAAACTGTGAAATGATTATTATGGGTTTGTAAGGAATCCGCAAGAACCATGATGTTATAGAAGTGACTATAGATTGATAGACCAAATTGATTCACTTATACATCATCAAGTTCTTGATCTCTTGAGTGTCCTAGTCAATATATGTATCTATGAAACGGTGAGAATGTATGTGAAGTTCCAGTGAGCAAGTACATGTGATATGGATCCCTGGTTTGCCATATGCTTTTAAAAGAATAGCAAAAGGCTTTGGGATTCCAAATTTACTGTCAACACGCTTCTTATAGATGTAAATATCCGAGCGTATGTGTAGACGCTCAATAATATATTGAGCGCGAGTGCAGTGGACTTAAAAAAAAAGCCACTGGGAGAACTACATACTATGGATTAAAATTGTTTAAATGATGGTCACCAACTTATTATCGACTTGACACCAAATGAGATAATATGTGATAATAGTTAAACTATCTACTGTATGAAAAGGAAGTGGAAATCGTTAACTCCCAAAGACAAATAAATAATTCCAGGGGGTACGAATTTATTTTGAAAGAGGAAATGTGTGATTTAAAGGAAATTCAGATTGTAAAGGTATATTGATAGTCTTATCTTAAAGACAAGATTAACTGAAAGTTAAAAATTATATAAGGAAGAAAAGTACCTATATTGGTTGTACTTCTTAAATTAAGCGAAATTCAGAGGACCCGTAAAAGGTAGAATGCTATTTGGATAACTGTGGATGGATTGACTAAGTCTGCTCAAGCATTGGCTATGAAATCAACTAATCCAATTAGTGCCTTAACCAATTTATATGTCAGGGAGATAGTGAGGTTACATGGTGTTCCAGCAAGCATCACATCTGATAGGGAGTCCTACCCACATCTCATTTTGAGAGAGATTTCTTGAGACTATGGGATTCCAATTGAGTTTTAATACCGCGTTTCATTCGCAGACTGATGGACAATCTGAGCGTACAATACAGACGCTCAAGGATATACTGTGAGCGTGTGCACTTGATTTTAGAGGCTCTTGGGACGATCATCTACCCTGGCAAAGTTAGCTTATGAGAATAGCTAACAGGCGAATATCAGCATGGCACCTTACAAGGCTTTATATAGCAGACGATGTAAATCCACGATAACATGAGAAACAGTGGGAGATCTTAAGTTATTAACTCCTGACTTGGTCGAACAAATTTCCTGAGATGTACAGGTGATTAGGTATGATGAAGGTCTCATCGCCTAAAGGCATGATGAGATTCAAAAAGAGAGGAAAGTTGAGTCCTCGATAAATGGACCTTTAAGATCATAGATCGTGTGTAAGATGTGGTATATCAGTTCACACTAATACAAGAGCATTTCAGTGATAGGTTCAGGTGAAATCTGGAGGACCAAATTTCTTAAGGTGGGGAGAAAATGTAAGACCTGATTTTACAATACTGTACCATAGTTTGTAAATTCTGATAAAGTACATTACTTAGTGAAATTAAATAAACAATGAATGTGGATTTCCACTTGAACCATTTTATGGAACAATGGATAGGCGAGATTTATAATCCAATATGCTCGCCCAATAGGCGATCAAGACATATATTATGCTCGCAAAATAGGCGGGCAAGGCAATTCTGATGTTTGCCCAATAGGCGAGCAAAGTAATCAAAATGAACGCCCAAACGGACTGAGGCGAAGATCGCCTAAACTTCATGATCGTCCAAAATACGGAGGTAAAAGATTGCCCGAGTTTCATGATCGCTTAAAAATGGATTGAGGTGAAGAGTGCCCAAGGATGAGAAAAAGGTCACCCAGATATAGGCGTAGATAAACAACAAATAGGCAATTAAGGCCATAAGATGATCGCCAAATTGACATGCTCGCCTAGAATAGGCGTAGATGCACCTTGGATAGGTGGTAATTTAGATCTACACGCCAATTACTCACTGCTATAGTGCCACACAGTTTAATGACCGAAAGAAAAGTTAAAAGCAAATTGCTATGGCATAAAAGACAAGAAATAATACTTAAAGGATAAGGAATTTAATGCTAAACATGTGATTAAAGTCTATTGGTTGGAGACTGCAAACAGAGGACGAAAATAAGTCAAAAATGTGCGGTAAATATTCCACTCCCGCCATTCCTTTTTACTGCAATTTTTCTACATATTTTAATGCTTAATAAGACAGGGTAATGATGAGGAGATGGGGTAGGTAATGTGGTGAAATTCTATTGGCTAACATGGCTATATAGGAGACTTACAGGATTAAACTCCCACGTAATTCTCTTCTCTTCGCTAACTTTCCCTGCTAATCTACGAGTAATCTGTTTGAGGGTTATTCAGCTTGGTTCCTTTCGTTTCTTCCCTGCATCCTTAGCAGAACTTCAACATATTCCTAGATAACCATCTAACCTTCTTCATAGGCTTTACATCCACCTTAAAACCCACTAAGAGACAAGCAAGGTGAAGCTGACATGAGGTAGGAAATCATTCTGGGTTGGAGGTGAAATTCGGTTAAGGTCAGTTCAATAATTCTAAGGTTTTCTTGATACTAAATGATGGATTTACATGTTTCTTAATATGATAATCATGGTTATAGACTTATTTAGTTAAGCTTCATTAGAAGAGGGAATTAGAGCAAGATGTGAAATTAGTATAAATGAGAATAACAAGAAACTTGACTGAAAGCTGTATAAAGACGATTATAGAAATTAAGAAGAAAGATATTGATGAATTTTAATAAATTTATTTGCAACCAGGAGCTAAGAAATTCGATAAACACAATCGGGAAGCTCGACTTCATAAGACCAGTAAGGGGAAGTGTGTGAGTTGTTGGGATATAATAAATTGCATGTTTTCGTGAGTTAAATTATGTGAAAATATCGGAAGCATGATTTGATTTGAAAACATGCAAAGTTGTGATTGATAAGCTGATCTCTATACTGTAAAGTTGAAGCCCACGTTTTGCTAAACTTACCTCGCCCAAACAAGCCAGTATTTTTAAAACTTTACTGTTTCGTATGGGCGAACTCTATTTTACCGTTTTGGGCGAGCTATTATGGGCGAGCATATTTATGCTCTAATTTTATTAAGGTGAGAATTAAATGAGCTATGACAGGCGAGCTCCAGTGCACTTTATTCGGTGAGCTAGGGCCTTTTGTGTAGATAGGCGAGCTCTCGTGCACTTCATGGGCGAGCTAGTACCATTTTGTGTGAACGAGCCATGGGGGGCGAGAATATTCATGTTTTAAACTTTACTAAAGTGAGAATTAAATTATATTCTATATGAGATTAAATATTCAAAATGAATATTTATTGATTTTCACACTTGATACAAGAATACTTATCGACTGTTTTACTGTTTGTGGAAATGGAGAATAAATACCTTTTTGGAAATAACCATTGAGATAAATGATTTGATTTATTCAAGTTCCTTAAAGGTATTTTTATGGAAAAAGAAACAATTTTATACATTTATGGAACTAAATTTTTATCTTGTTATTTTATAAATTCCATAAAGGTGATGATATATGAAAATGTGAGAGCCTTATGGATAAACATGAAATATTTCAAATTATTTTGAATAAGATCCATAAAGGCTATGGTACAATTTTTATACTGTTTTGAGACTTAGGCCCCGAGATTCATGCTTTATTGTGATATTGTTATTGTTATTTTCACGTGGCTGATAAACCCGCCAGTCATCAGCGTCCCGGATGTCACCTGGCAAGTGTACACCGAGGACACCCTATAGGTCATGGCCATAGATCTACATTGTATCCCAGTGGGGATGATTACTGTGTTCCTTTGGGAACGATGATAGCATGATATGATGTAGGGTGATGCCTAGTCTCAACTTATTAATATCTGTTTACTGAATTTACTGAAACCTGTTTAATGGATTACACAGTGAATTACTGTTTATTAAATTGAACCGTACCGAAATACTATTTTATTGAACTGTACTGTACTGAAAGTGGCTGATTACTGTTTACTGAATTGAGAGGAATTCAGTGTTTATTGAAAGAGGAATATTATGAAAATTATTTCTAAAATAGAAATAATTACTGAACTGTTTATCCAGTGATTTGGGTATTTATACGGCTTACGGTATATACTGTTTTACCACTGTATTATCACATGTTTTGAAATGTTATGAAAAGAAGAAAAATAAATGGTTTACTCCATTTATATAGATGGAAAAATGAGTATTAAATTGTTTTATCAGAAATAACTTATAAAATACTCCCTATAGTCGCTCTGGGTTTCCGGGACAAGACAGGTATTTCAAAATACCTTTCATGCTCCATCTGGATTTCTTGGCCGACTATAGTATCCTTCCTTATATGTGCCTAGTACACCATTAGGAAAATAAAGGTTTTGCTGCATATAGATTTCCTTATATCAAGCAGCATACGACTCCTTTACTGAGCACGTGGATTCGCTCACCCCTTTATTTCTTAACTCTACAGATAAAATGCAAGACTATTTGGAGTCTTCGTTGGATAAATATAACTGCTAGTAACATGCTGGGACCAAGGACATTGAATTTAAAAGGTACAGTTACTTCTCTTATATATTCAAAAATATGTATACAGTATTATTTTAAAAAAAATAGAAAAGGGGATGTAAAGAGTAAGGAATATTGAAACAATTTAATATTCCTAATCATTAGATAAATAAATGTTTATCATTTATTACTGATAATGAGTAAATGTTAAAGGTATCACAGACAGCCCAACCGTGAAATATATATAAAGTGTGTTATTTACTGTACTGTGGACTATTACAAATAGTCTATCCAACTTCAAAATATTGAATTCAAATATGAAACACCTGTATTTAACATGCTCTAATCATTGGTTAAGCTTTTGTTAGGGTTTGACTGTTATTTAGGTGAAATTATCAAAATAGCCCAACCGTTGAATCATGTAAATTTCTACTTTCATGCCTGATTTATTCTATCAATCCACATGGCCTAAAACTTTATTACATGAGGATTTACTTACAATTGTTAGTTGGTCCACATTTAACTCATTTTGACCATTATTTACAAAAATTTTGACCACCTATGAACTTAACCGTCATTTCCTAAATTGTTACATGCTTTTAAAAACATACATAAACAATTGAATTTGAGTTGTAGATTCTTACCATCACAATATTTGGCTCCAAAATTCCCATCTACTAAGTTCCACCCTCATCCAGACATTAAAGATCCAATAGGGCCCACCATCTGGTTCACCTTCATACCTACAAAGTAAACAACATTGGAACAATCGTGAGACATCTATTATTTCTAACTTTATGAATAGTGGATTAATAGTAATAGGGAATGTGAAACTCACACTTTAATCTTGTCCAATCGTGGAAAGAAATTCAAAGACAAATTTCAATTTTAGCTTCCTTGGCTCGAGATGTTTTTGCAGTTCAAGTGTCTTTTGTTGCTTCAGAATCCACATTCTCGACATGAGGAAGAATCCTTGGAGAGCATCAAACCACTCCTAATCCGAATTCATTATACATGTAACATGTCTTAAAGATTGGTTTGAAGCGGAATCTCGCAATATCGAACTTGGAATAGCTAATGAATTCGTTGATAATATTTTGGAGGAGGAGAAAGAAATTTTCAAGGTAATCTGTATAAATTATGAGGAATAGGTAATAATCTAATCTTTTTTTTTTGTAAATTTTATGTAAAATTGTAAATAAGTTTAGTCATAGTAAATATTTTTATGGACTACGATCCCGTGGTTTTACCCTTCTAACTTTTGAAGGTTTTTTCACGTAAAAAATCTTTGACCTCTTACTCTCTCATTTTTCTCCTTTATTATTTTCATTTATTATTATTGTTAAATAACAAATTAATTAATGTTATATTTATCCTATGTTTAAAAAATAAATAAATATTTAAAATACAAAATTAATGAATATTTTTAAAACATACTAAATAAATGAATAAATATTTTAAATGCACAATGATAAGTTTACTTATATTTTAAATGATAAGTATAATTATATTTCAAATGTAATAAATAAGTTTAAAAAATTAAAAAATTTTAAAAGTATTATAATTTTTTTAAATTTAAACTAACAGCTTTATTAAATAAATTATAATAATTTTATCATAATATCATTATTTATTATTTTATTATAACAGTAATTTTTTTAGATAATTTTATAATAACTTAGTCTTTAAATTATAGTTACTTTAATTAAACAAGTTATAATAACTTTATTATTATAAATTTATAATTACTATTATTATCACTTATTATAAAAATAAATTTATTAGATTAAATCATAAAATTATATTAATAAATATTTACTTTATTTAAAATTAATTAATATATAAATTAAAAAAATAAAAAAAATCGGGCCCAGTTGGTTCAACCCAATTTTTAATGAATCGATCCAATGGGCTAGATCGGTTCACCATTTCCCTACTACTGAACCAGTCTAGCTGGACCAATTCAACTAGTTTGTTGTTTTGCTAGGCTAGAACCGATAAAACCCGACCCAAAATCAGACCAGTCTGGCCCACCACCACCTTTGATAATGAGTCAAATTGAGTTTAAATATTTTAATATCTGACTCAAATGGCACACCAACGTAATCGAGTTTTTTTAAATATATAATTGTAATATTTGATTATTAATCTATTTTACTCTCCTAATGTATGATTAAAAATCGACAAATCAAACTTATCAAATCGAGTTTAAATTTATCAAGTCGAATTCGAACTTCAAAAACTAAACTCGAACCAAGTTTCCGATCTCAAAATTTCAAGTCAACTCAAACTCGAGCTTGATATTGATCCTCTTGACTCAGCTCGATTATATCGCCAGCCATTATTGAATTTTGAAATTTTGGGTAGTCGGTTGGCAAACACACAAGCTCTCCAAGAAAGTGTGCAGTTAAAATGCATATTGCTCTTTCATCAGTAAGGAGCAAAACACAAAAGGCTATGCTTGGTATGGTGGAAAGAAAAATGGAAGGATAGAAAATTAGAGGGAGAGAAAAATGGAGAGATGGAAAGCATTAATATTTTTCCTTAAGTATGCTTGGTAAGAATGATAGAAAAATGGATGGAAAACAAATTTCTTTCCTTCTATTGCTTGGTAGAGTAAAAAAGTGGAAGGAAAGAAAATTAAAAATAAAATAATTTTACTATCCTAGCCCCTATACAAATATTTATCAAGTTTAATCATTTTTTCACTTTTTTAGTATTTATTTAGTTTTTATTTTTCAAAGAGGTTTTTAAACAAAAATTTGTCAATTTTTTTGAACGATTAAATTATCTTAATTCCTTTAGATTTACAAATAAGATATTAAAATATATAAAAAAAGACACCATATTCATATAATCTTTTTTTAACTCCACTAAAAAAAAAATATATATTATAAAAAGTGAAATAATACTATAATGTAAATTTATAATAAAAAAATGTAGCATTATAACATCATAACTAATTGCAAAGAGTTTCATACCAACATAAGTATTTTAACAGAAAACAAACTAAAAAAAAAATTAAAAAGCTATCATCTTTGTGAAACATAATATGCTCCAATGGAATGCAAGGGTGCGTCACAGCATCCCTCTAGTAGTGAAAATCCTCCATCAGATAAGCATAGCTGCTTGTGTACAGCTTGCAGCTTCCGTTTGGGTCCTTGAAGCATTCCCTTTCCTTCTCCAAGCCTGGCATTGCATGGAATTCTTCTCCAACGTTCATGATTTCATCAATTAAATCCTCAGAAACTCCATGGTTGATAACCTGAAGTTTTGGAAATGTGAGTGCCCCTAGAAAAAGGGTAGTAATGTGATCATTTGTATAAGCATAGTTATAAAATTATAATTAGTTGAGATAAAATGTCAAGAAATCAATATTATTTGAACCAGGAAAAATCCATACTCTTCCTCGGCTTTCAAAATTTGCTGAATTGTCTCATTTCGATCATGACGTGCAAGATCAATCACTGAAATGGATTTTCCTAATGGAACAATGAGCTTTTCAAGTCTTCTATCTGGTGGCATCACATAACTTTCTGGTAAGGATCTGTCACAACACCTGCTTGAAATTAGTTCCATGATTTCAATTCGACGCTCGACGTTCGATCTAGAAGATACAGTTTTTATAGGCCAAGCTACATAAAGTAAAGGACATTAAAATCTTTGGCAAGCAAGCCTTTTATAACTAGCCATATGCACTGCATCATCAAAATTTCTAATTATGCACAAGTGACAATGATGATGATACTGAATTTTGCAAGTTGACATTATTTTTTTGAGGGATTAAATTAATTTTATTATAGTTAACGTTAATTTTCTTTCTAATATTGAATGAAGCAATCTCCTGGAACAGTTAGAACAATCTATTGTTTCTAAAGTCTGCAACTCTATGTTTCTGATCATGAAATTTCTTAATGAAGTTTTCAAATTGGAATTTATGAAATAGTTCAGTTCAATTAATTTAGCTTTCTTTCTTTTTTTTTTATGCCACGGAAGTGGCATTGAACCTTTAAAAAAAGCATACCACTGATATGATCTTTTAGCAATATCAGTAGAGTAAGATGCATCACAAGATTCAAATCTGATACATGAATTTTTTCTTATAGTCTTCCTATGCTAATAGCACAGAATTTCTTACTGCTGAAATGCAAAAGCAAGCATACACAATCGAAATCACCAGCATCATAAACTAAAAAAGTCAATAATTATACAACACTATGAAATGACACGAAACTGAACATCTGTAACTGTATGGAAAAAGATTCACAATCACTTAAATCATACTCAAACTAAGCATACAAAAAGCAACAAAGCCTCTTAATGAACATGAAAAGAGTAAACTGAAACAGCAGCATTCATTCACAAATATATCTATTCAAAGAAAACAACAATGGAACAAAGTAGAGAAAATAAAATCTAGAAGAAAATAGAGCAGAAAAGAAATCAAATTAAAAGAAAAAAGAAGTTAATTTGAAAATTATTACATCCACATAAAATCTTTAAAAATCATCTGAAAAGCATAGATTTTTGCATGTTCATCAGATTAAGAAGCAAAAGAAATTAGTCGAGCTTTGAAAGGCAATTTCATAATTATGTTTTATTACACTACTGACAGGCAGAATGAAACGATTTACATGACTTCAACAACTCAATGCTTGTTCCAGAGCTTATAATCATCAAGTACTTTTTGATGGGAAAAAAAATCCTAGTACTTAGTTGTTAGACTTCTTAGCCATTTTAAAAACTGCATATTAACAAAATTTATGTTATATAAAACAATAAAGCTAAAGTTAAATAGAAACAATAAAATATTTCAAAAAATACTACATAAATAAGGAGCCAACCAGCATAGCAAAATTTACAACATTATTACTATCAACCAAGTAATTGGATCTTATGCTTTATTGAGTTGAATTTTCAAACCTTTAAAACAAGTTACTTTGTTGTTTGAGTTGCTATTGAAACACTGCAGTGAACAATACCAGCTACAATCTCTTGATAGTCTTGTCCATTGCAATTGGAACCACCTTGCAAAAGGTTATATGCAGAGTTCATCACCAAGGAACCAAGTAATGTATATAACAAGTATGAAACAATTAATGTGTGACTGGCATCAACCCCTTGAATCTTAACATTAGAGCTGGCGATGGTGGAATTTAGAAAGTTGTAAATTTGTGCTGAAAAACTAAAACTTGGAGTGGAATAGGGTCACATCATCCATTGGTCAATTAGTCATGAATTTGCCTTTGATTTATAGATATTTATTAGAAAGTAAAAGGCAAGTACAAGGAAACAGCCAGTGGCAAAAGCAACAAACAAACATAGCCTTATTTTCTGAAAATCTAGATATGGTTTTTAGCTAAAAAGTAAAAAATCATCTCCAACAAGAATTTCCCAAGTGCAAAAGCAAGAAACGAGAATAACAAATTCATATACTCATATGGCTAAAAACGAATAAAAAATCATTATTTCTCTATAGCACTATTTTATCTAAATTGATTGAAATTTCTTGACAATTTATAAATATCCAAATTTTCTCCTTTTTTTTTAATTTGATGCTATAAACTAAGAAAATAGAATCGAAAATGCCTATAATTAAATAAGTTTAAAAACCGAATGACAAAATTTTAAGCTTAATTCCAAAATTAATAACAAAATCCAACATAAAACAACTCAAAATTCAAAATTTTACATGCAAAAAAAAAATCCCAATCCCAAATCAATCACATTTCCTAACCAACTTACCGAACAAGATCCTAAACTTACATCAAAATACCCCAAAAAATCTGAATTCTCACTAGAAGAATTTAAAAAAAAAAACCCTAAAAATTCAAATCCAAATGCGATTCACCTCATAAAGAAAATAGGCGCAAAATTCATTGGCATGAAATCTTTACCTGGGCCTTCACGAGCTGGAAGTTGATGGAGCATTCAAATCTTCAGCCTATACTGAAGAATCCTTCATCGTTTTTACGCTGCAGCTTTTCAAACTACAAAATTTCTCATCATTTTATAAAAAAATAAAAAAAATAATAACTTTGGCTGAGTAAGATTCTTCCTTTCGGTTTAAAAATGGCAGGCTACAGAGAAGACGGAGTAGGACAGATCGAGAGAATATGGTGAGAGAGACCGAGAGGTTCTGGAAGAAAAAAGAGAAGCAAAACTGATAATTTTAAATTTTATTAGGGGTATTTTCGTATTTTTAACTAATTTATCTTCATGTTCACCTTTTCTCCCCTAATTTCTGTCGGATTTGAGCAAATTATTTTTTTTAGAGGGCAGAGAACATTTCCCTCATCCTTTTATTTCCTTCTCATTTTCTCTTCTACCAAGCAATATCAAATTTTATTTTCTTTCCAGTTTTCCTCTCGTTATTTTCTTTCCTTCCACTTTTCAACTGTACCAAGTACAGCTAAAATGAAAATGAATTGCAGTGGTTAACCATATACAAGCTACGAAGGTCACCTACTGGGAGATAAGGAATGGGCAACACAATCAACTGGACATCATCATTGTAACTACGTTTAAAACTCATCATCTCATGAACTATTGGTTGAGCAATCATTTCCTCCTCCAAAATTGAATCCATCTTCCTTCTGACAGCAAAGGAATGAAATTTTCCCTAACAAGTCTGTAAGACTGATGATGATATAATATCACACTCTCTGCCTGTTAGAAGCTTAGTGCATGTTTGGTGCATGTGATAAGAATAGGATAGGATAAAATAAAATAATATTGTGGATAGAATAAGATTAGATGATAACATCTTATCTTATGTTTGGAGTATACAAGGATTAAGCATAAGATAGGATGATTTTTTATCCTTTACCATGTTTGTTATGTGCAAGATTATATTTAGGATAGGATGATAGTTTTTTATTGGACAAAATTTAAGGATAAAATAGGAAATTCATTAATAAAAAATTTTGAAACATATCCTATCCTATGGATTAAAAATAATCCTCCACTTTTCTAAAGGATTAAATTATCCTCTTGGTATAGGATGACTTTATCCTCTCACTAATCCTATCATTTTGCTTAAATGAACAATAAATATGGGATAGGATGATAATCATCCTATCTTTTAAACAATCTCATGTGCCAAACATGTACTTAACATGTTAAATGAGGCGCTTCATGATGACTTTCAGGCACATCTTCTTCGTCCGATGATAGGAGGGATGATCCCATCCATGTTTTGAAGCCTTCATTAACACGCCTTTCCAAATCTGGGGTGACTTCCAAGGGGTTAGCCTCCAACATTTCTAAGCCAAGGTTTCGACTACCAAACTTTCCTTCGTCAAGAATTATGGTTGCTTTCCTTCTTTGGAAGATTCTATTCAAGCTGTTTATTGTGTTTAGAGTTTAATAAAGCCAAGTTTAAATAATTTAATTTACACTAATTTTCAGAAGTGTAAGAAACACAATAAAGACGCTGGTTATTTGCTTTAAAGTGGCAGCTAGAACAAATTCAAATTCTTTCTTACCATTTCTATTCAGCAATAAAGCAGATTTCAACAAGTAGCACCACCCGCCTTGCAACTTAGACTTCATTTAGCAATTACTTTAATAAATCTCTAAAACATAAGCAGTGAGAAACAATTTCTAAGGAATTGTAACAAAACTTGAAAGGACCAAAAGTTCCAACAACAATAAGAGATCAAGTAAAAGAAATGAGAAATTGGGTATACCGGTCGAATGTTTCTTACATTTAAGTCTCTCTGGCAGTTACAAAGCAAAAACGGTTTGCATGAATAATAACCGCTACCATGGGAGTTCGTGTGTTCTTGTTATCCTAAGTGATCTTGTTTATGTTTCTGTTAATCATTGTTCTACTGCAGATTTTCTGTTTCTCAATCTAATGGATAATAATTTGGATACTCTATTGTCCAAATTTTCATTGACTGAACCTGATCAACAGCCTATTATCATCCAAAAAGAATGGGTGGAAGATATGATTCAGAAAGTGGAATTCTGTCTACTGGGGCGTCTTTACACCAAGCGTTCTACCAACATTAAGGCTGTCACGACCCGTGACCACATTTTTACCCTTCTTATACACAACTTAACCGGTTGGGCTGTCTGCGATACTTCACTTGTACTGACTGTTAATAAATTTTACATAATATTGTTTATATTATACACATCCCCTATCGTAACAAATCATATAAGTAGTACTATTGACGTGTCTAAATACAGAGAATTAAATGATCATACCTCAAATAATCAGTCGGTCTGACACACTGTCCTTCGTGTACAGCCAGGATCCACAATGCACTGATCTCACATTCGTCAAAACCTGAGATGTTGAAAATTAAGGGGTGAGCAAAACCACGGCTCAGTAAGAGAATTATATGCCTCACTTGATACTCAGCTTCCTATATGCTGAAAATCTTTTTCATTTTTCCTATGGGCTCTAGGCTCGCATGTAGGAAAGATACTACAGTCGGCTAGGGATCCGAATGGAGTAAGGTAGGTATTTTAGAATACCATACTTGTTACGGAACCTAGAAGCAACTGTAGAGAAAAATTTTTTTTTTCTTTTGTTTTGAATTAATAAATCCTTTTCCTTTTTAATCTTTCATAACCTTTTTCATATTCCTTTCAAAATAATGCTTCTACGAAATAAAGCCTTTAAATAGAATAATTAATATCCGTATATTCCTTGAAAAGAATATTAGTTAAATCATCATCTTATTTCTTTAAAACTTATTTCATGTTTTAATGTACTCTCTTAATTAGTTCTGTCCGTTAAAAAGCAGAATAAGCTATTAAAATCTATTTCATTCTTTGACATTTGTCGAATTCACGAATCACACTCACTTACTTATCGTCACAATATCCTACGATTTCTCATACTAACATCGGAACACGTGTAGCACTTAGTTCCCGAAGGACTCTAGAGGTGGCTCCCACGGTTCAATCATCGAGTCTCTGCTCGGTATGGCCTGTACTGAAACATCGGAACACGTGTAGCACTTAGTTCCCGAAGGACTCTAGAGGTGGCTCCCACGGTTCAATCATCGAGTCTCTGCTCGGTATGGCCTGTATTGAAATATCGGAACACGTGTAGCACTTAGTTCCCGAAGGACTCTAGAGGTGGCTCCCACGGTTCAATCATCGAGTCTCTGCTCGGTATGGCCTGTACTGAAACATCGGAACACGTGTAGCACTTAGTTCCCGAAGGACTCTAGAGGTGGCTCCCACGGTTCAATCATCGAGTCTCTGCTCGGTATGGCCTGTACTGAAACATCGGAACACGTGTAGCACTTAGTTCCCGAAGGACTCTAGAGGTGGCTCCCACGGTTGAATCATCGAGTCTCTGCTCGGTATGGCTTTTTCCGTTTGACATATTCCATGTCATGTAAAATATTTCCCTTTTTAACATGTCACCTATCATTTATGGATTTTAATATAGACGTTAATCTTGTCGTACTATAAACCCTGGAGGGTAAAGGACTAAACCGGTCAAATCTATAACCATAATCTATATTGTCCTCGGTGGATCACGGATCAGGTGTCGACCGGGACTAAACATGTCACATATCATGTATCAGCATGATAAGAATACCAACCAGTCTCAAAACCGTATTTTTCATCGGAAAATACACCTTATGGAATTTATACAATTATATAATTCCATGATTTAAAACCATAAGGGTTATAATCCTTTAGTGAATATTGATAAAAATATCCATAAAATATTTACTATATTTCACTTCATCTTTCGTCTCGTAATTCGTGTAATTTATCTATTTCGAGAATTTTCGGTGATTTCATTATCACCATTCTCGAATACATGAATATTCTAAAGTTCCATCTCATTATATTCATATTTTATGAAATTTAGAAATTTCCTCATGTCTCGTGATTTACTATCGAAATTCGGAAATAAATCATTTAATATGATTTTATAAAGTTTTTCTAAAATTTTCGGCAGCATAACGGCTGCCGATTCACTAACCTCCTGCACGGAAAATACAGTTTAAAATCTTTCAGCCAGTACTTCTTCTCAAATTATTTTCAGCAATTCATGCATCATAATAATTTTCATAAAATAATTGCATAAAATATTTTAAATTAAATTATGCAGACTGAGTATCCTTACAATGCTGCACATGCATCCCTTACCTTTTTCCGGGTCGGCGACTTCCGCTTATCGATCGCGCCCGCGCTCCATTTCTCCCGATTCCTTATCTCGATTGCTGAAAATAATTTCTGGAATTAAAATTCTAATTTTTAGAATTTTTCATAATTTATTTAATTTTTTCTGAAATTAAATTCTCGGGAAATTTCTTACCGAATTTGTAAAATCCCGGGTTGTCGAATTTTCGGGAATTTTTCGAATTCCCGAAATTTTCCTTTTTTTCTCTTTTTCTTCCTTTTTCTTCCTTTTTCCTCTTTTTCTTTTCTTTCTTTCTTTTCTTTTTCTTTTTCTTTTTTTTTCTTTTTCTTTTTCCTTTTTCTTTTCTTTTTCTTTTCTTTTTTCCTCTTCCTTTCCCGGTCAAACCGGTTCAGACCGGTCCAGCTTCTTTCCTCGCCGGTTCTTCGCCGGCGGCCGGTTCTCCGGCGGTTCGGGCGTCCCTCAGCTGGCCGGCGTCGAGGCGAAGCTGCCGGTGGTCTCAGCTTGGCCTGGATCGGCGGCACGGCGGCGGATCCACTCGGTTTTGCCTCGGCTTCTTCTCCTCTTCGCCGGCGTTCCTCCGCCGTCCATTGCACGTCGGGTGACTTCCATCGGCTTCGTCTTCTTCCGTCGATGCTTCGACTGTGATGGCGGCAGCCGGTTTGGCCGGCGGCGGCCGGATCTGGTTTCTCCTCTTCTCAGCTTCCGCCGTGATTTCGCTTCTGTTTTCCTTCTTCCTTCCGTCGCCGGTGGTTTCCCGGCCTTCTTCCTTGGCCGGCGACGCATCCCCTTCCTTTTCCCTCGCCGGCGGTGGCATCTCCGCCACCGACGGTCTCACCTGGGGGGGGGGGGATCGGGATTCCTGCCCCGATCCTCCTTTCCTTTCTTTTTTTTTTTATTTCTATTTTTAGGTTATTTCTATTTCCCTTTTTAGTAATATAATACATACTATATATTATACACTATCATTTATATTTTATACTTGTAATATATATTTTATATATATCATACATATATTATTTCATTTTAATAAAATACAATATACAATATATATTATATACATAAATTATATATACTGTATATTACAAAATATATATCTTGTATATATATATATGTATGTATAATTATATACTTTAAAAATAAATAACCTTTACATGTACAAATTATATAGATGGTATAATACAATATTTATACATTTAAACTTTAATATAAAACCACATTTACTTTTCTTCTATATTCATATACTTTTATTTAAAATAATAATATATATATTTCATATATATATATATATCTGTACATATATATTTATAATTATATAACTACATTTTATAATATACACGTGTCTTTATTTAAGACAAAATAGTATATATTTTATTTTATAATATATACTAATATTCATATACATACATATGTATTTATATAAAAACATGTGTAAATATATTTATATAATTTAATTATATAAATATATAATATACGCATTTTTATTTATAAATTTTGGATTTCCATTAATCCAATTTAAATTCCTCCTTTCCTTATTTCCATAACTCCGATTTTATTTTTATTTTCATTTAATTTCCTTCACACGAATTTCCTTATTCATCACTTCCTCATTTCTCAGGATTTTCACCAATATCCCGTTTCTTGCAAATTTTATTTATTTCCCCTTATTTAATTTCTCTAATATTTATTTTCAATATTTCTAATTTCCAATAAATGGAAAATTTACGGTTATCACATCCTCCCCACCTTAAGAAATTCGGTCCTCCGAATTTAACTTAAGTCCAAAGGGGTATACGCCGTATACTTATGACTTCTGACCTTTAGTTCATCCTCCAAGTAATACTGCCAGCACACTTTCAACATCAACAATACTTAGACCACTACATGTTGTTTTTCATCATATATGTCTATACTCCCGTAAGTTCATTTCTCAAATCAAAAGTTATTCACTTTTACTCTTTTCATATAAGAGCCATACATAATATTTTAATATTACAGCTGATTTATGCTGTTCATCATCCATGCTTCTCACTTAGTGCCGAGTCGACATAATTTGGTACTATCATGTGCTCGTGTCAATCAATTATATGTAAGTGTCCCAGTAGCTTTCACATCTCGTGCACACGCTCTCTCAATATCATGGAGCGGTTACATCTCACGCTCATATATATAAATATATATCAGTATGGAGCGGTGCTATCAATACACTTGGGATCTCAAAGCCTTTTGCTATCTCTCATTAGCATATGGCAACACAGAGACTCCCATCACATGTAAGGCTCACTGGAACTGTACATACACATTCACACCGTTTAACACTTATACTTCGACTAAGGCACTAGAGAATCTAGATGTCTGATAATGGAAAGTGATTCTATTTAGATCATCAGTCTTTAATCACTTCCATATCATTATTTCTCTTTTGGACTCTTTATTGTCCACAATATTCATTTTCACACTTATTCCATCAAGGCTACATATCATTGCAAATTTTACTGTTAATCATCTCTTACAGAAATAAATCATAAGACAATCATTTTCTCTCCATGTCTCTTTTCATGTAGTATTGTCATTACATCTCTTACTCTTATGGTATATTCAATATCATTTAAATTTTTGAATATACCTGAGAATATACTCTTTTCATAATTTAGATTCTGTGATTGAGTCCTCGAATTATCCATTTAAGCACCACATTATCTATACAATTTCACCATCTCTATCATTTCGAGGTGGTTATGTGTACAATCATTTTACTGGCAGTAAACATATCAATTATCTTACTCCTTGGAGTATCATTACTTTCACTTATCAGTTCTGGCTTTGATTTTACATCTTGCCACAGTTATGTGATAACCAACACCATTCACTTTCAGTCTTAACTGCGGGAACTGTTTCATATTGGTGTTTCCCTTTTCATCATGTCATTTATTTCCTTATTTCACTTTCATTTTCGTTTTCATATTTTTACTCTCATTCCTTTTTGTCGGTTTTCTCGATTGGTATGGTACTATACAGCTAAGATCTTTTAGAATCTTGCGTACCATCTTTTTCTTTACACTAGCCATCTGCCGACTTTAATTTCTTTAATTAGATCTCGTCTATAGAGCAGCCAGTCTCATCACTCTTTTATAGGCTGGCAGTCGTATTTAGCTAGACTCATTACTTTCGTATCTCAATCATTATCTTTATGTCATAGACAGGTTCACTGTCATCCTGTCGTCTCAAAATCATATATTTCAAGAGGAGATACTATCTAGCCAAATTTCTTAGTTGTTAATCTTAGCACAATTCCACATCCTTTAAGAGTTTAAGGATTATATCACAATGCTGCTCATGTTCTATTTATACTTTAGACTCTATCAGTATTTCATCAATTTTACTCATGTAAGGATGCCTCATTCTTTAGGCTTATCTACTTTACAAGCAAGGCAACTCATTACCCTTATAACTTCAATCGGAACTCGTAAAATTCACTTCGAGTTCAAATCATCATCTTATGGACACCTTCAATCTTTTATCTAAAGACGCTTTATACAGCAGCTATTCTTATTTACTCCTCACGTATCTCTAATCAGATCAATAAAGCGTCTATTTTCACGTAGATTAATACTTGTTCTTCACCAGAACTTCATCAATGATAGAAATTTAATATATCCTTTTTGATTTGTCTACAACTCAACATCATTTGCATTTCTCTCATTTACACCTATACAGATAACTCCTTTATTCTCAAATTATTTTTTTTTTATTAGTATTTTCGTCATCTAAACCTCTACACGTGAATTTCATTATTCACACATTTTCCAGAGTTATTTTCTTAAGCTTTTCAGATTCTTTCTATATCTTCCGATATAAGCTTAGAATTTAACTTCATATTTAAAATCAAATCAGTGTTATCTCGATTCCTCTAATTTATATAACTTTGGAAGTTTTATCGGAAATCAAATCTGATACTTTCTTTAATCGTACCCTTCTTATCATCTTGTGACCATCGTTCTTTAACTTTTTATCTGATTATGCCTTTTACAAGGATTGCTCTTATAAGCTCCTTATACATCTCCGATTAAATCATATTTAAGGCATCACTTCCATATAATATTTATTTGTTCTTCATAAGAATTTTAGTGTATAACCAAAAATTTTAATACATCATTTAATTCATCCTCAAATCATATCATTTGTATTTCCTTCCTTTACATCGATACTTGTGAATTTCATCATCCGTAATATTTTCCAAAAATTATTTTCTTAAGCTTGTCGGATTTCTTCTATATTCTTCGATACAAGCTTAAGAATAAATTTCATATCCACGATCGAATCAACATTAACCTGATTTCTCAATCTATGTTACTTTGGAATTTATTGGGATTCTCAACTGACAGTTTCTTTAACCACACTTCTTTTATCATTTTGGACCTTCATCATTGTTTCCCATCATTTCACAGTGTAGTTTCAAGGCAGAGACATTCCATATTCAAATCATTTTGATACATACTCTACCTTGATTTCATTACATAGTCATACTTTACAGCGTTACGAATCTCATTCTGGTAAGCTGTATCAAGTACAATGGTTATCAACACACTTTACAGCTACTCGTTTCAATTCAGTTATTCACTTGAAAACCATTTCCATTTACTGAATTCAGGCTTAGTTTCCTTGAGTATATTCTCCACGAGGTTTGAACCTTGGCACCCCTTACGTACCTAGTTCCTTACACTCGTGTTACCGTTGGGATACTTATAAGGGCCTCTCCCGTTCATATCGACCATCGACAAGCATCCCCTAGGCGATCCTTTCGCCTCAGGTTTATCCTTACTAGTGAGTCGGCGATGAGATAGTTCGCCTATATCTCACGACACATGATCCACTACGGGTCGCCCATCATTGGGTCGCCCATCACAGTTCTGTCTCAAGGGTCTTGAAGAACTTAGGTTAGCGGTCATCTTCTTTTTATCACTTGACTGTTCTTATAATTATCCTCTAATTCACAGTACTCCAAACAGTACCTCATTCTGTAGCACATATTCCAAGATACGTCGGTTCTATGTACGATTATCTGTTTGATACCTCAAAGAAATGAAAACGTACAGAACCATAAGTAATCACACCAATATGTATTTCATTATCTGTACTTTTCACCTCATCAGTCAATTCTTGTAATCATTTCACTTTTCATAGTATTTAACGATCCCGTTCAATACACTCTTAATTTTCGACCCTTTCAGTCAATAACCGGGCCAAACATTTGATGACATTCCACTACACTCTTTGGATCGCATCATATAAGGCCCCGGCTCGTTCGCCGTCTGCCTGTACACGTTTTATTGTGATGCCTCGGATTTGCCGGTCTCAAGCCGGAGGGGCCCGAGCCGCACCACTCATCCGTGCTGTCCGCTCTGAGCTCTAGAGGTGGCCCCCGTCACACAGACGTGGCACTTAGTCCCTCACGGATTGTTTTATTGTGAAGCCCAGGATTTACCACTATGGCCCAAAGTCCACTCGTGGGGGAGCCCTGGCCGCCTCACTCAACCATACTATTATCCCCTATGGCCCACAGTCCACTCGGGGTTTTTTCTTTCGCGTCCATAATCTAAGTGTTAGTGGAATCAGTAATAGGGATAGTTAGATTCATATGACATCTTCTATGCCATTAATAATTCCATTACTATCAATGGATTCCAATTCAGCTCGGTTTTATCACTATTCCGACATCGCCCAATATAGGGGCATTTTCGTCATTTCGACATTTATTTCTATCTCCTCAATATACATTCAAATCAATGAACTGATCATCTATGTGTTGATAGTATCCTTTCTGATACTTATAACAGCAAGTTAGATCTCATTCGATTTTCGACAGAGAAGTTCACTAAAATCCACAATGGGATTAATTTACTTGTAATTCAGCTTTATATCATTAATTTCTCTGTCAAATCGATCAATTCCAACTTCTGGTGATCTATTTTGACTCCCAGTAAAATTTTGGGGGTAGGGGTATTTTGGTCATTTTTGGCTAAAAATTTCTCTCTCTTCAAATTACCCTCAATCGGTGATCTTAAAGTCTATTTAATGATGATATTTTATTCCCCTATTTTATACCATCACTTTCAGGTCTCAGTTCGGTTCGGACAGAAAAGTACTGGTGGGGCCCTCACCGAGTCCATTTCTGTTCCTTACCGGACAGGCCTTCATATAGATTTGAAGGATCACAAATTTTTCGGTAATTTCTGAGCCTATTTTCTTCTTTAACATTCTCAGTTTATACTTTCTCACTCCCTTTAAATCATTTTACCCCATTTACAATCATTTATTTTCTCTATGTATTCAGACGACACAATACTACAGGGGATGTTTAACTCTTTTCTTTCCAAAAGTATCCACAGACATCAGGCCAACCATTGCTCTGATACCATTAAATCTGTCACGACCCGTGACCACATTTTTACCCTTCTTATACACAACTTAACCGGTTGGGCTGTCTGCGATACTTCACTTGTACTGACTGTTAATAAATTTTACATAATATTGTTTATATTATACACATCCCCTATCCTAACAAATCAGATAAGTAGTACTGTTGACGTGTCTAAATACAGAGAATTAAATGATCATACCTCAAATAATCAGTCGGTCTGACACACTGTCCTTCGTGTACAGCCAGGATCCACAATGCACTGATCTCACATTCGTCAAAACCTGAGATGTTGAAAATTAAGGGTGAGCAAAACCACGGCTCAGTAAGAGAATTATATGCCTCACTTGATACTCAGCTTCCTATATGCTGAAAATCTTTTTCATTTTTCCTATGGGCTCTAGGCTCGCATGTAGGAAAGATACTACAGTCGGCTAGGGATCCGAATGGAGTAAGGTAGGTATTTTAGAATACCATACTTGTTACGGAACCTAGAAGCAACTGTAGAGAAAAATTTTTTTTTTCTTTTGTTTTGAATTAATAAATCCTTTTCCTTTTTAATCTTTCATAACCTTTTTCATATTCCTTTCAAAATAATGCTTCTACGAAATAAAGCCTTTAAATAGAATAATTAATATCCGTATATTCCTTGAAAAGAATATTAGTTAAATCATCATCTTATTTCTTTAAAACTTATTTCATGTTTTAATGTACTCTCTTAATTAGTTCTGTCCGTTAAAAAGCAGAATAAGCTATTAAAATCTATTTCATTCTTTTTGACATTTGTCGAATTCACGAATCACACTCACTTACTTATCGTCACAATATCCTACGATTTCTCATACTAACATCGGAACACGTGTAGCACTTAGTTCCCGAAGGACTCTAGAGGTGGCTCCCACGGTTCAATCATCGAGTCTCTGCTCGGTATGGTCTGTACTGAAACATCGGAACACGTGTAGCACTTAGTTCCCGAAGGACTCTAGAGGTGGCTCCCACGGTTCAATCATCGAGTCTCTGCTCGGTATGGCCTGTACTGAAATATCGGAACACGTGTAGCACTTAGTTCCCGAAGGACTCTAGAGATGGCTCCCACGGTTCAATCATCGAGTCTCTGCTCGGTATGGCCTGTACTGAAACATCGGAACACGTGTAGCACTTAGTTCCCGAAGGACTCTAGAGGTGGCTCCCACGGTTCAATCATCGAGTCTCTGCTCGGTATGGCCTTTTCCGTTTGACATATTCCATGTCATGTAAAATATTTCCCTTTTTAACATGTCACCTATCATTTATGGATTTTAATATAGACGTTAATCTTGTCGTACTATAAACCCTGGAGGGTAAAGGACTAAACCGGTCAAATCTATGACCATAATCTATATTGTCCTCGGTGGATCACGGATCAGGTGTCGACCGGACTAAACATGTCACATATCATGTATCAGCATGATAAGAATACCAACCAGTCTCAAAACCGTATTTTTCATCGGAAAATACACCTTATGGAATTTATACAATTATATAATTCCATGATTTAAAACCATAAGGGTTATAATCCTTTAGTGAATATTGATAAAAATATCCATAAAATATTTACTATATTTCACTTCATCTTTCGTCTCGTAATTCGTGTAATTTATCTATTTCGAGAATTTTCGGTGATTTCATTATCACCATTCTCGAATACATGAATATTCTAAAGTTCCATCTCATTATATTCATATTTTATGAAATTTAAAAATTTCCTCATGTATCGTGATTTACTATCGAAATTCGGAAATAAATCATTTAATATGATTTTATAAAGTTTTTCTAAAATTTTCGGCAGCATAACGGCTGCCGATTCACTAACCTCCTGCACGGAAAATACAGTTTAAAATCTTTCAGCCAGTACTTCTTCTCAAATTATTTTCAGCAATTCATGCATCATAATAATTTTCATAATAATTGCATAGCAAAATAAATTAAATTATGCAGACTGAGTATCCTTACAATGCTGCACATGCATCCCTTACCTTTTTCCGGTCGGCGACTTCCGCTTATCGATCGCGCCCGCGCTCCATTTCTCCCGATTCCTTATCTCGATTGCTGAAAATAATTTCTGGAATTAAAATTCTAATTTTTAGAATTTTTCATAATTTATTTAATTTTTTCTGAAATTAAATTCTCGGGAAATTTCTTACCGAATTTGTAAAATCCCGGGTTGTCGAATTTTCGGGAATTTTTCGAATTCCCGAAATTTTCCTTTTTTTCTCTTTTTCTTCCTTTTTCTTCCTTTTTCCTCTTTTTCTTTTCTTTCTTTCTTTTCTTTTTCTTTTTTCTTTTTTTTTTCTTTTTCTTTTTTTTTTTTTTCTTTTCTTTCTTTTCTTTTTCTTCTTCCTTTCCCGGTCAAACCGGTTCAGACCGGTCCAGCTTCTTTCCTCGCCGGTTCTCCGGCGGTTCGGGCGTCCCTCAGCTGGCCGGCGTCGAGGCGAAGCTGCCGGTGGTCTCAGCTTGGCCTGGATCGGCGGCACGGCGGCGGATCCACTCGGTTTTGCCTCGGCTTCTTCTCCTCTTCGCCGACGTTCCTCCGCCGTCCATTGCACGTCGGGTGACTTCCATCGGCTTCGTCTTCTTCCGTCGATGCTTCGACTGTGATGGCGGCAGCCGGTTTGGCCGGCGGCGGCCGGATCTGGTTTCTCCTCTTCTCGGCTTCCGCCGTGATTTCGCTTCTGTTTTCCTTCTTCCTTCCGTCGCCGGTGGTTTCCCGGCCTTCTTCCTTGGCCGGCGATGCATCCCCTTCCTTTTCCCTCGCCGGCGGTGGCATCTCCGCCACCGACGGTCTCACCTGGGGGGGGGATCGGGATTCCTGCCCCGATCCTCCTTTCCTTTCTTTTTTTTTTTTTTTTTATTTTTAGGTTATTTCTATTTCCCTTTTTAGTAATATAATACATACTATATATTATACACTATCATTTATATTTTATACTTGTAATATATATTTTATATATATCATACATATATTATTTCATTTTAATAAAATACAATATACAATATATATTATATACATAAATTATATATACTGTATATTACAAAATATATATCTTGTATATATATAATATATGTATGTATAATTATATACTTTAAAAATAAATAACCTTTACATGTACAAATTATATAGATGGTATAATACAATATTTATACATTTAAACTTTAATATAAAACCACATTTACTTTTCTTCTATATTCATATACTTTTATTTAAAATAATAATATATATATTTCATATATATATATATATATATCTGTACATATATATTTATAATTATATAACTACATTTTATAATATACACGTGTCTTTATTTAAGACAAAATAGTATATATTTTATTTTATAATATATACTAATATTCATATACATACATATGTATTTATATAAAAACATGTGTAAATATATTTATATAATTTAATTATATAAATATATAATATACGCATTTTTATTTATAAATTTTGGATTTCCATTAATCCAATTTAAATTCCTCCTTTCCTTATTTCCATAACTCCGATTTTATTTTTATTTTCATTTAATTTCCTTCACACGAATTTCCTTATTCATCACTTCCTCATTTCTCAGGATTTTCACCAATATCCCGTTTCTTGCAAATTTTATTTATTTCCCCTTATTTAATTTCTCTAATATTTATTTTCAATATTTCTAATTTCCAATAAATGGAAAATTTACGGTTATCACAGAGGCTATGTGTAATGTGTTTTCCAAACTCTGGTGTGTATCTGCTGAACTGCAGATTCAGGAGGTGGGAGATTCTTTTTTTTTATTCCAGTTTGGAAATCAGTTGGACAAGGACAAAGTTTTTCAATCTCAGCCTTGGACTTCCAACAAATCGCTTCTTATTCTCAAGGATTTCAATGGAATGACCCTTCCTGATCAGGTTAATATGTCGTTCTACCCTTTTTGGGTACAAATTCAAGGGCTTCCATTAGGGTTGATGAATCAAACCATTGGAGTGATACTAGGAGAAACCATTGGAGTGATACTAGGAGAAACCATCAGAGAAGTGGAGGAAGTAGATATGCAGGGTGGCTTTGAGGCCTGGGGTCGTTGGTTGCGAGTCAGAGTATTGTTGGATATTAGGAAGCCTCTTAAGAGGGGAACAAAGATCCAATTACCAGATGAAGGGGAATCTAAACTAGTCTCTTTCCATTATGAAAGACTACCCGATTCTGTTTTGTGTGTGGATGTTTAGATCACATTGAGTCAGACTGTGCTCTGGCAATTAACCAGAGAAAGGAGACAGGGGCAGTTTCTCGAGGATATGGTGTATGGCTCGGAGCAAAAAACCCAAAAACATTCCACACTCACCAGGTTGGTACTTCTAAAGTATCTCTCAATACCTTTTCTCAATTAACAGTACGGGATGAGGGTCTTGGTCACTTAAAGGCTAGTTCTACACCGGTGCTTTGTTCCCCATCACAAGTTGAAGGACAGGATGCAAAGAATATTATTTCTGAGTTAGTAAAGGGAAGACCACGACCAAAAGGACGACCAAAGAAGTTTCAGAAATGACTACCCTATACTGGTAATATGGGTTCTCGAAAGAGAAGTAATGAGGATGTTCAATTACACCAAATGGCTGTGGATACTAAAAGAGTTCGAGAAGTTTTGATGTCTCCTACCTTGCATGGCTCCGCTTCATCATCATCGGCAGAGGTTGGCAATGTCAGCCAACCCTGCCATTCGCCATAAGTCTTTTAATCTGGAACTATCGAGGTTTAGGGTCTCCTCGATCAGTTCATGAATTGACCCGGGTGGTCAGGAAATATAAACCCCAGATTCTCTTCCTAAGCGAGACAAAAAGGAAGAGAAATGAAGTGGATTGGTTACAATATAGATTGGATTATAGTGGTGGTTTTGTTGCAAATAGTGTAAGTCGAGCAGGTGGTTTGGCTTTGATGTGGGATGATACGGTGCAGGTTGATATTCGTTCTTATTCTAATTCTCACGTTGATGTTTTGGTGACTTTGGAGAATTCAGGAGTTTCATGGAGGTTTACTGGCTTTTATGGTAACCCAATTACTCATCTTCGCCATGAATCCTGGGATTTACTTCAACAACTACATCAACAATCCACGTTGCCATGGTTATGTGCAGGGGATTTTAATGAACTACTCAGTGCACAGGAGAAACAAGGGGGATCACAAAGACCACAAAGTCAGATGTTGCAATTTCATAATGTGGTCAGTGATTGTGAATTTCTAGAATTTCCAATACAAGGTTCATGGTTTACATGGAGCCGGGGTTTGGAGGGGACTGCATAAAGGAGAGGTTGGATAGAGGTTTTGGCACGTGTAGTTGGTGGGAGCTCTTTCCAAAGGCTATTGAGTGTCACCCTTTTTCATCCACATCTGACTATTATATGCTTCTTCTGGATTTGTATGGTTTGTCTACTTCCTTCTATCAAAAGTGGTTATTTCAGTTTGAAAATACATGGCTTCACAATAGTGCATGTGCAGAAATTGTCTCATCAATCTAGCAGCATTCAACTTCTCGAGAGTTTATGGCTCTGAAAAACAAGATAGAGCTGTGTGCTACCCACCTTTCTCAATGGAGTAGACAAGAGTATGGCCATTTGAGTAGACAGATACAGGAGAAGACTCGTGAGATAGAGCAAAAACTAAGTTGCTGCCGGACTATTTCTGATGTAGAGCAATTGAAATCAAAACAGACACATTTAGCTAGTTTGCTCCGAAATGAAGAAGAAATGTGGAGGCAACGGGCTAAAGTAATGTGGCTTCAAGTAGGCGATAGGAATACTAAATACTTTCATGCAGTGGCTTCTCGTAGAAAGAGGAACAATTGGATCAAATGTTTGGAGGATGCGAATGGAAATCTTCTTACCTCGCAGGAACATATCCACTCTAAGATAACGAGTTACTTTGGCTCTTTATTCACATCTTCAGCTCCGCCACATATGGGTTATAATTGGGATGACATGGGGAGTCGGCTGTCTATTGAGGATCTATCCCACTTGGCAAATCCTTTTACTGAAGATGATGTTACTGTGGCACTACATCAAATGAGAATGGGTAAGTCCCCAGGTCCAGATGGAATGACAGTGGGTTTTTTCCAACACTATTGGCATATTGTTGGGAGGGAGATATCAGACTTAGTTCTATAGTTTCTTCAAGGTACTCTTGATATATATATATATATATATATTATATATATATATAGTATTAATGAAACCGTGATTGTTTTGATACCAAAGGTTAAATTACCTGTCTCTGTGAAGGATTTTAGACCAATTAGCTTATGTAATGTGGTTTATAAATTAATATCTAAAGTTCTTGTCAACCGGTTGAAATTGGTATTACCAAAGTTGATTGGAGAAACAAAAGCAGCCTTTGTCCCAGGTAGACAGCTTTATGATAATGCCATAATTGCTTATGAAGTATTTCATCACATGAAATCTCTTTATAGGGGACAGGTAGGGGAGGTGGCTTTGAAACTTGACATGAGTAAGGCGTATGATCGGGTGGAATGGAGTTTTTTGGAAAAAATTATGCGAGTTATGGGTTTCCCAGAGCATTGGATCCAACTTATTCAGAAGTGTGTGCGTACAGTTGTGTATTCTGTTAAGATCAATGGGATTTTGAGTAGGAGTTCTTTTCGACAAGGGGCTTGAGACAAGGGGATCCACTTTCTCCATATTTGTTCCTCCTCTGTGTTGAAGGTTTATCTTTTCTCATAAAGCAAGCTGCTCAGAGGAACTTGTTGTGAGGAATCCGAATTGCTTTAAGATCTCCTGTGATTACGAACTTACTTTTTGCTGATGATATATTGCTTTTCTTTAGAGCAACTGCCAATGAGTGCCGTACTGTATTAGAGTTACTAAGGATATATGAGAATGAATCTGGTCAACATATTAACTTAGAAAAGTCAAAAGTTTATTTTAGTTCCAATGTGGATGATGCTCTAAAGGAGAGACTCAAACAAGATCTGGGTGTGGAACTAACAATTGATAATAGTAGATACTTAGGACTGCCACTTTTGGTGGGTCGTTCTCGTAAAAGGGTTTTCCAATCATTATATGATTGAGTATGGCAGAAGCTATAAGGTTGGCGTGGGAAACTGCTTTCTTTTGCTGGGAGATGTGTGTTAATTAAAGCAGTGGCTTTATCAATTCCATAATTCTACATGCACTGTTTCAAATTGCCACAAAGTTTGCTGACTAAAATCCATAGTTTAGTAGCAAACTTTTGGTGGGGACGAACTGCTAATAGAAGGACGATACATTGGAAACACTTTGATTCTTTGTTGTTCAAAAATGGAAGGTGGACTTGGGTTTAAGGATTTGGAATCTTTCAACTGGGCTCTTTTGGCCAAGCAATAGTGGCGGCTTACTCAGGATAATTCATCTTTGTGCTACAGAGAGTTGAAAGGGAAATATTTCCCATTTACCAATCTTTTGAAGGCATACGATGTTTCAGGCTCTTCATACCTTTGGAAGAGTTTATTATGTGGCAAGAGAATTGTGCATCAGGGGTCCTTCTGGAGGGTAGGTAATGGTGAATCGATTGATATGTGGGCTGATAAGTGGCTTCCAAAGGCTCCATCATATAAGCTTTTACCAACTATTACTTCAGATCCTACAGCTTTGAAAGTTAGCTTATTAATTGATGCTGAGCATTGTGTTTGGAACAGACAGATCGTGGAGGAACTTTGTCACGAGGAAGATGTTCCTCATGTGTTGAGTATTCCTTTAAGTAGGCACTTACCAAAGTACACCTTGGTATGGCATGAAACTCTTTTAGGAGATTTCTCTGTCCGATCTGCATATTATGTATCTCGGTTTGCATTGGGGAAAGAAGTTGCCAACAGAGAGAATAGGCCAAAGATATGGAAGATAATCTGGTCAATGCGCACTGTTCCTAAAGTACAGTTTTTTGTCTGGAGATTAGTTCACCAAATCCTTCCCACTCGACATCTGTTATGTCAAAGAGGTATTCCTATTGAGGATACCTGTGCTGTTTGTGGGACTGATGGAGATACATGGTTTCATTGCTTCTTCACCTGTTTTTTGAGTAAAGAGGTGTGGCTGGGTTCCAAGACTTGGGTTCTTGACCTTACATCTAATATCATAGATGTAAATTCATTTTGGAATGCCCTTTTTGATATGGCAGAAAGTAAAGGGGAAGTTGAATTTGTAACAAATGTCTACTGGGTTCTTTGGTTCAACAGGAATAAATGCTTACATGAACAAGTTTGTTTAAGTACACAATCTCTTCAACGCAGAATTCATATCATGATGGCAGAACTTTCTTTGGAACATACAGGAGAACCACCAGATGCCATGAGTTTGCAACAAACAAGATGGACTGTTCCACCAGTGAACATGATTAAAGTGAACGTGGATGCTGCTTTCCATGGACATACTATTGTGTTGGGGATGGTGGCGAGAGATCATTCAGGGAATGTTCTCTACTCAGCAGTCACAAAACGGAATTATGTTGCAGATCCTTTGCATGCTGAGATGCTAGCAATTTGGTTTGGTTTGGATAGAGCGGTGGTTGTTGAGATGAACCATATTATACTGGAATCCGATTGTCTATTGGCGGTTCAAGAACTCAATCATGGAAGATCTTCAACTTGGCGAGGCGGTGCTATTATTGCAGATATTAGAGTTCTACTTTCTGCTATTCAGATAGTTTCCATATGTTATGTTAAAAGATGCTGTAATATGTATGCTCATAACGTGGCTAAGTTGTCCTGTAATTCTGGTGAAATCAAGGAATGGGAAGGATATCCTCCTTTTCCTTTTACTATCCCAGACACTGACTTTTATTATGAATAAATGACAGGACCAATTTCTATAAAAAAAAAAAAGAAATTGGGTATACCTCTTTTTGAAGCATAGTAATTATTCTCAACCACCTTTAAACATCCATGCCTAGTTGGAGCAGAATAAGCAACAGTAATTCCTGAATCATGACAAAGACCATTGGAGACTAAAGATAATAGAGAGCATAGTCCTATCAAAAGAGTAGATGAACAAGCCGGATGATTGCATAAACTAAAAGAAAAAATGACCAGAATTAATCCTATAAACAAGAAAATTCAAAGACCCAACATCATCAAAGCAATTCTCACAAAATTTAAGCACTAGAAAAAGCATCACATAACTTTAAGCAAAAAGATACAAAAGCCATCAATAAAGGAAATAAATCATCTGAATAACATGCATTAAAGAAAAAAACTCTAAATTCAAGTACCAACATTCCTAGGCCAGTTTTAACCCCACAGGCCACAATAGCAAAATAAGTTCAATATAATAAAACACAAGTTATCCAGGATTTATGCAAAGCATGTACCGTAGAAGCAATGACTAATTCAAAAAGCTGGTCAAATTGGCAGAGATTACGTAAATCAAACCATTTGCCTCGTGAAATCTAACTTACAACAAGAAGATAGTGGAGACCATTCAAAGATCAATTCATTTCAAGAATCTAAACCAGACAACCAATAAGATCCTCCTATGCAATTGAGCAGGTGAAAAAGAAGCTTAAATATCTTCTAGTCAAGTAAGAATTATATTACATTTATATTCCATTTCACAATGTGTAACTACATGCAAGATATCTTAAATTTCATAGCCAGGATTTCTAACCAGTAACAACCGTCTGATACTGAAAAATAACAAGGAATTTTATCGCCTCTCCATTTCAAGATTCAAAACCAATCTTCGTCTTTAAAAAATGCTTCTTTTTTACTAGGAGTGATATCGGGTCGGATCGGATTTTTGCAAAAATTCGATCCAATCCAAACTAAACGGTTTTTTTTATTTTTCGATCTGTATCTGATTCGAATATAAAATTTATCTTATCCGATCCGAATTTATCCAGATTGGATTGGATCGGTTATTCGTATTTTTTAGTTTTTTTTTCAATTTTCTCTTAGGCATTTAAACAATCTTGGGCTTTATTTCAATTTTTCCTTGGGTTTTTAATTAAATATAAAACTTGAATTTTTTATAGAAATAGTAAAAATTACAAATTATTAAATAACAATGTATTCAGATATAATTCGTATCTGAACCGATTGAATTCAGTTTAATGACGTCATGATCCGAATCCGAACCGAATTTTCTTATTATCCGAACCAATCCGCTCTAAAATGACCAATTCGAATTGGTTTTCTCAGTTTTTTCTCAGCCTTTTCTTTTTGGTTGAAAAACCCATCGGTATCCACCTTCGGTGACTAATCCGGAGTCAGGAGAAGCAGAGCGTGGTTAGGCAATCCCCCTCCCAACACTGGCACTCCATACACAAGTCAGGATTCGAACCCTGACCTTGCTTAAGGGACGAGAGCCGCTAGCCACTCACGCCAACCAGTTGTTGGACTCTCAGCCTTTTTTTTTACAATGTGCAATTTTCTAAATGACATCTCGAAAAATCTTCATACCCAAACAAAGCTTAAATAATAGAATTTCTACTGTCCTGCCACAAGATACGCAACCGAAGCGAAGCAAATGATCATAGATGAAAGAAGCACGACCATCTAGGACCAGTAGTAATCAACAGTCTCTTGATCAGTCAAATAAAACGCTCCGGGCAACAGATCTGAATCACGACTGCCTCCTCCATTCACATTCAACGGCCAAGGCTGCAGTCTCTAGTCGTTGCAAAACAGTCGCTCCAGAACATCTCTCAAAAACACAATCTTCAAGTTTATAATTGTGCAAACAAAAATCGCGAAAAAAGTGATCCCTATGGAACCTATTAAGATTGGTCTTCGTAGCCTCGTCCAAGCTTTGTCTTCCTCCCATAGACTCTCGTACTCGTGCTTAGGCATAAAAGCTTGCCGTAGCGCGTCGCCTAACATCGCCATGGAATTCTTTTTAATTTTTTTGGAAAACGCCAACTCAGTAGGATTCAAAATTAGGCTGATTCGAGCAAGGATTTTCTTAAACTTTAGCTGTGTGAGAAATGTAAAGTCTAGGGCTTCAAAAAACCCTAACTACCTATCTTGAAATCAAGAAATAGAGCTAAATTTTTAAGGGTGAACGAACTTAATTGAAAATATTGATCTGGGGATTTTGATTTAGGTTCTTGAACCTGCACCGGAGATGGTGCGGGCGGTGCGGTGTTGCTTTTAGTGTTGAGCAGTTATTTTTCGCCATTTTTCTGGTATTTGGCGCTATTTCCTGCGGCGTGAACCGGCCACGATTCGAAAATGGTTATTTACGCCTAAGTAAATTATGGAGGCTTTTGCATTACGATCATTGAGTGATTATGGGAACTAAATGGACAAGTTTAATAAAAAATAATTAAATATTTGCTGTGTTTTCAATGATTTGTTATTGACAAAAAAATTTATTAAAGTTATTAAGGTATCATCTGATATTGTTTTTTATTTTTTGTTTTTAAAATTTTTGTGTTTTTTATTTTATTTTTAAATTTTAAAAACATAAAACATATTTGGTTAGTATTTTTAGATGTTGAAAATAAATATTTAAACTGATTTAAATATAATAATTCAATTCACAAAATAAAATTTTAAAAATTAAATAAAAATAATAATATATTTATTTAATAATATTATGTACATAATATTGAATAATATTATTTTATGCTATTTAATGCTAATATTAATTATATTCATTTAATCATATTAAAATTTAATATAATTTAACTAATATTATGATTAAATGTTATTAAATAAAATAATTACTTAAAATAATTCAATTAAAAATAATATTAAAAAATTTTTAATATTAATTTTTATTATATAATAATTGAGATTAGTAAAATTCTAAGTTTTATATATTAAATAATAATATGAATTAATAATTATAAATTATATTTAATAATATTATATATTTAATTATAATAATATTAAATCGTTAAATAATATATATTTAACTAATTAATTTTGTAATAAATTATAGTCATTAAAACATATTATATTTAATATAACTAATATTATTTAATATTTAGTATTCACTTACTTATAATATTAAATTAGTTAATAGTAGTAGTCATATATTTTAAATTAAATTGAAAACTATAATATTAAATAAGAGTATTGTTTAGTAAAATAATAATTAATTATTTTAGATAATAATACTTAGCAATAATATTAACTATTAACATATCAAAATTATAATAAAATGATATTATTTAAAATATATAATATATTCAACAAATTATTATACAAATTTAAATTAAATAATATTATGATATTATAGTTTAATATAATTTATATTTAATTGTTTTTTACATTTTTCAACTTTTTATATTAAAATAAATATATTAATTTTAAATCATTTTTATTTTAATTTTTAATTAAATAATATTTTATATTAAATTTTTAGTATTATTTTATTGTAGAAATTAATAAACTTAATTTATTATTATGAAAATATATTAATTTTATATTATATATAAATACTGTTCACTTACTTAAGAACAGTATCAGAAATGAAAATATGTTTCCTAAAACAATGGAAATATAAAATTCTTACTTCTAACAATTTTAAAAATTTTTGTTTTCGTTTTTGTTTTTTGAATACAGGAACATGTTACAAAACATGTTTTCTACTATTGTTTAAAAAAAAACTAAAAATAAAAACATAAAACAATAACAATGCCAAACAAGTCCTAATATTTATACTTTTTAATTTGCTTAAGATTCAAATATTGTGAAATGAATAAAAGTTATACATTGAGAAAATGTCACCTAAATTAACAAAAAAAATATAAATTGCTGAAACCTGTATGAACTAGATTGATGCCCCTGCGTTGCTACGGATTATAAGTTGCTAATGTCTAAATTTAGTTAATGAATGATTAATCATTAGTGTATTTTATAATTTCATAAGAATTGTTTACAAAATAACAACTGCCTATGTTGGTATAAAATGTTTTCAAATCGACAAAATATAATTATATGATGAATTATCAAACATTTATAGTACAATGAACATGTTTGATATCAAACTTTTTGCACATCGGTCAGACAAAGGTAATGAAATGGGTAAATAGTTTTTTTTTTTTAAAGAAAATTTACATATCTTTTTGTTGATAAATACAAAGAAAAGAGCCATCAACTTCATAAAAAAAATCAAAAGCTTAATATTATTCATCAGCCTATGTAACAAAATTATAGATAAAAATCAAAGATTGAAAATGAATTAAGTAAAGGTGTTCAAAAATCCTTTAGGTGCCATTTGGTTTTAGGAATTTTAGATTACTGGTATGGATTTTTTTTTTTCCGTAATCAAATTACCATGTTTGGTTTACATGGTTTTTTTCACACCAGAAATTTTATATTCCCAACAGTGCAAAGAGGGAGGAATGGGGTGAAAAAATTCCCTTCTTGTCTTGAGGTATTTTTTTTTCGGGGGAAAACTATTTTTTTGCTTATTTTACCCTCCAATAATTATATTTTGTTTCCATTTTACCCATAAACCTATCTAATATTACAACCATTATTTTTGTCTTATTTTGATGAAGAGAAAAATGAATTTAAAATCAAATGGACCAATAATAAGATGGACCCTATGATTTTTGATTAATCAAAATCAATTTAATATAATAATAGTTTGTTAAATCAAAATAATTTACATAACAAAAACCTTATAAAAAAAGGGACTAAATAAATAAATAAATGAGTATCTTAAATAAATAAATAAATAAGTAATTAATTTAAATATAATTTATATCAAGTGTTATTCACTCTACATCAACTAATAATATGGAGGGTATTATAGTAAAATAAGTAATTAAGTAATCTTACTTTCCTTTAACCAAACACAAAAATCTTATATTCCCACCAATACAACCAAACACAAGAATCTAATATTCCCAGGAATCCGTTAAGTAAAATAATTTTTCATTAAATGATTCCCAAAAGTAATCCTAAATTCTGCGAACCAAACGGTCTCTTAAAGGAAAACTGCATGTTTAAGAGAAAAAGAGAAAGCTCTAATAAAATCAAATCCTATTAGAATGCATGAGAGCACAAACAGGAAGCCTATTCTTTTGCAAATGGATCAATATGTATCATCTCTTCACCGCCACCTTGTCTAATATTATAAATATGTTTTTCTCTCTTTGGTGATTAGTTGTTGTCTCAATTGTGCAAGCCACAATCTTCTTTATACTAAAGAAGTATTTACTAAAGTAGCATCTAGGGAATTATTCTTGCAAAAGCTAGAACACAGTAGAAATGCATTGATTTATTAGCATGAATTTTAAGAAACCATTATTCTTAATCCTGGGCCTTGTTCCAAGTTCTAATTTCTAGACTGTTGCATCTTAGTATTGGGAGGGAGAAAGGTGGTCTTCTATCATATTTCTACCTAGGATGAGGAATAATATACCTTATAAGGGTAGAGGTGGCAAAAGGGCTTGTTCAGGCTGGTTCGATTCGGGTTATATTCGGGTTTCGGTTATTTCGTTTTCAAGTTTTTTCGGTCTCAAATTTTTTCGGGTTCGGTTATTTTCGGTTTCGAGTCCGGTTCGGTTTTAATTGGGCGGGCTTAGTCAAATTATTTTAAAATTTTATAAATTATAAATATTTTTTATAATTTTGAATGTAATAATTAATTTAATTTTATATAGTTAAAAAAAATATAATAGAAATGCCAAAATACAGTTAAAATTTAATAAATATTTATATAAATATAAATATTTACATTTTAATGTTTTTATTACTTGACAATTATTATTTATTTTTTTAATTTTCTATGATATTCACATTTGTTATAAAATATATAATTATATATTATAATTATATAAAAATTTATTTTTTAAGTGAGCCAAATATATATATATATATATATAAAATAAAACTAAAGGAAAGTGAAAATCCAAAAGTATTTGCTATATAAATAAATAACTAACAAATTATAAATAAATCGCACTAAACAATTAAACATTTATATAAATGGCTTTATACTCTTAATAATAACTTATTGAGTTATTGTATTTTTGATAAGTGTCGTCAGTCACCAAAAATAAAATTTCCTAACTCTACTATGTAGATAGCGGAGCAAGGGTCAATGTCACGACCCGAAGGCCGCGACTTTCCTTTAATACTTATACTTTTCTTAGTCTACAAATTTATGGACTAAATTTTTCTTTTTCATATTAAGGTTTGTATTCGGTGTCAATGTAGTCACTATACTATTTAGGTGACTTATAGTCATTTCATTTAAATATTTAACAAACACGGAAACGGTTCTTAGTTACATCCTGACTTGTTAAACAGAATATGTACTGTGCATCAATTTAAGTCTTACATGTAAACAAGTATTTTATAAGGAACATATACCTCAGAAGACTAGTACCAAGTCCATACACCGTCTCCGATGCCCACTGAGCAGCTCACATGGCAGATATTAACTTCAATAATCTAAAAGAGATGAAATTTAGTGGGGTGAGCAAAACCACGGCTCAGTAAGATACTAATATAAATACAAGAGTAGGATTATACTGTCTTAAACTGCAATGCTTAAAACTTGCAAGGATGCAATTACAGTTAATCCTTTCTCATCGATACATCTCATTATCACTTCATTCTCATTTTCACTTTTCCTTTCATAATCATACTTTGGTATGCTATCATCTCATATCAATTCTCATACTTACTTTTCATTTCATAATCATATTTCTGTATTCTATCATCTCTTATCAATTCTCATATCATCTCTTATCAATTCTCATATTGTGGATCATGATCACGGTGGTACGAAGTCATAATTCTCTTCGTGTATTTCTATATTCATGTTTCATATCATATCATGACATCATATAGATGAAATATCGTTACCACCGAGTCATGATGCTCCTCATATATTCTTCATGTTTAATTGAGATATCCTATCGAGTCACTTTATGTCACGACCCGAAGACCGCGACTTTCATTCGATTCTTATACTTTTCTTAGTCTACAAATTTATGGACTAAATTTTTCTTTTTCATTTAAGGTTTGTATTCGGTGTCAGTGTAGTTACTATACTATCTAGGTGACTTATAGTCATTCCATTTAAATATTAAACAAACACGAAAGCGGTTCTTAGTTACATCCCGACTTGTTAAACAGAATATGTACTGTGCATCAATTTAAGTCTTACATGTAAACAAGTATTTTATAAAGAACATATAACTCCGAAAACTAGTACCAAGTTCATACACCGTCTCCGATGCCCACTGAGCAGCTCACATGGCAGACGTTAACTTCAATAATCTGAAAGAGATGAAATTTAGTGGGGTGAGCAAAACCACGGCTCAGTAAGATACTAATATAAATACAAGAGTAGGATTAAACTGTCTTAAACTGCAATGCTTAATACTTACAAGGATGCAATTACAGTTAATCCTTTCTCATCGATACATCTCATTATCACTTTTCATTTCATAATCATACTTCTGTATACTATTATCTCTTATCAAGTCTCATATTATGGATCATGATCACGGTGGTACGAAATCATATTTCTCTTCGTGTGTTTCTATATTCATGTTTCATATCATATCATGACATCATATCGATGAAATATCGCCAACACCGAGTCATGACACTCTTCATATATTCTCCATGTTTAATGCAGATATCCTATCGAATTCACTTTACATTTAACAATCATATTCCCGTATTACATCAATTCATATCACTTATCGTTTGGGAATTTATGATCACGATAGAGTGAGATCAGGATTCTCTTCATATCAATTTCATGTTCATATATCATATCTTCTCATGTCATCGTATAGATGAAACATCATTAACATCGAATCACGACATTCCTCATGGAATTCTCATGTGCTAAGCATATTATCATGTCAGGGTTTAATATGCAATTCATGTAATTTTTCTGTACAAACCGCTATCATTTCAAACCATATCATATATACTTTAGGACATGCTCAACATATGGATTTTCAATTCATTTCAAATTTGCCTTTAAGGCATGATAGAAACATATTCAATTTCAGTTCATGTATTCGTTTTCGGAGCATGTCTAAAACATTTGCGGTTTTAAAACATTTTCATTTACTATAAGTTATATCGGGTCTAGAGTTCATATCAAATCAATCTATACTCTAGACCGCATATCATTTTAAATTCGACACAAAATCGTATGTAAATCATGTAAGTGTCGAAATCATTTATCATATACTTTTAAAACATATTCTGTAAATCATATCGGGTCTAGAGTTCATATCAAATCAAACTATACTCTAGACTGCATATCATGCCATGTTCGACACAAATCACATATACATCATATGATGTCGAAATCATATCTCATGGACTTTTAAAACATGTTTAAAACATGTACTGTTTCAAAACGTATTTCATTTCAAATCCGTTTCATGTACAGTATAAATCATGTCAAGTCTAGAGTTCATATCAATAAAATCATACTCTAGACTTCATATCATATCGGTTAGAGACTAGGCTAGATCCCTATCATCTCTCTATCAATAAAGACTTAAATCACTGTAGCTAGCAGTGAAAATCATGTCATCGTCCCCTGGAAACCAACTAGGGCGCTATCTATGGCCATAGACCTCATCTCTCTCAGCCCCACTGATCAGGCGTGACTGAGACCTGTCCACGACTATTGTCGGACAAGCATATCTGCCTAATGAGCAAAGCTCCAATTAGGCGGTTTCCACTATGCTTTATTGAATTTAATTCTTTTAGGGTGCCTACAGTCTCATAAAACATTTAAATCTATAGCTTTATTTTCAATATCATGTAAAGCATATGGTAAAATTCTGTATGATAATTCATATATCAAAATATATATATCTACCATATACTTTCATTTCAAAACAAATCAATACTTTTCAGTATTCATATAAACATTATTAAAATGTTTCAAGTTGCAAGAAAGCATGCTTAAATGCGATGCTATAAAACATTTCAATATGCAACTTCGGTATTATTTCCATCAAATACGCTGAAGCGATTCATTTAACTTTATCACCATCAGTTATTCGATTTCAAGACTTTTTTCTGTCAAATCAGTAAATCACTATTCAAATCATTCAAGATTCATTTCATTCAGTATTCAGATTGCTCAATACTCTAATTATTTAATAACCAGATCACTTGGTATTCAAACCATTTGGTATTCAATATCCTTTTTCGATAATTATCGACTATAATAATCAATTGTACTTTTATTACCGATATTAGAACCACATCATCAGTGTGAATCCTCTTAGTATCTATGAGCATCTAAATATCATGTTTCCATATAGCCATCAAGTTACCGAAATTATGCAAATAATAATATCATCATTCAATATCTGTTCCAGAATCGACATCGCGGATAACAGAATCACAAAATCGATAATCACTTATCAAATCCATTTATGATTTGATCTATTGATACATGTTCATCATTTCCGATTTGAGGTTCAATTTCATTTACTATCACAAAATCGTATCTAAATCCTCAAATCAATTTTCATGTGGCCTTTATGGTTTTATCCAAACTTATGCAATTGTCGATCTTATTATTCAAGATCTATTCTAAGGTTATAAGCACAATCACCTTTTCACATATTTATCACTCATTTCTTTGAATCCATAATTGATCGGATTGTATCGTAATTCAATCTCCATTTCGATCTCTCGAATTTGTCCATATTATCACGTTCAGAATTATTTCAAAGATCAAGAAACCGAACTCGGTAAATTCTGGAAATCACTACTCCGTTAAGAGCTTCACAATCCAATCATTTAACCATCAATTTTCAACTATGATCTTCTCTCCAAGGTAATATCGTATAATCATCGTTACTTCCATCAATACTCCAATTATCGATATTCCACCTCAATTTCTGCTCGATAGTCAACTTATAATATTAAAATAACTCGAATCATCAACTCTATAAGATTCACAACAAAATTTCTCACATTATTGTGCTCATCCATTAACCTTCTCAACTATTTAAAAATCCATTTTTTTTTGACACAGTAATATCCTTTCAAGCTTATCTTCGATAATTCTTTCAAAATTCCATTTAGATGAGAAATTAATATTTTTCCTTAAACATTTTCGTGGAAATTTCGGCAGCATAACGGCTTAATTTCCTCTAAACCTCCTGCAAGGAAATACAATTTATACTTGCAGCCGTTGATTCTCACCAATTTTTACCTCTTACTAAGACCCCCACCATCAGTTGTGGGTCCTCTTAGCATTTTTAGCAAATCAATTTAATTGAATGCATCATATATAAAAATCAAAATTCCCATATACAATATAAAGCTACTAATGCTTTATAAAAGTATCTTACTTGGTGTTGAAGCTTAGCGCCTTGACGAGCTCCTAGCGTCGTCGGACACCAAATCACATCTTTGTCACCTTCGCTACAATTTCAACAACACCAATTGCACTTGCATAAATACATATAAATAAACTTATTCAATAAATATAAATCAATTTATTGTTTCTTCCTTACCAATTTCTTTTCCTTTTCTTCTCTTTCTTTTTCCTTTCCTTCTTCTTCTTCTTCCTTCTTTCTTTCTCTTCTTTTCTTTTCTTTTCTTTTCTTTCTTTTCTTCTTTCTTTTTTTCTTTTCTTTTTTTCTTTTCTTTTCTGCTTCTTTTTTTTTTTTTCCTGGCCTGAACCGGTTCGGACCGGTTCAGGCCGGTTCTGCCGGTTCAACCCCTCGCCGGCCGGTTCTCCGCCGGTTAGGCCTTCCCACAGTTAGCCGAGGTGGTGCTGAAGCCATATCTGGTCTCATTTCCTCTCCACCGACGGTGACGGCACCGGATCTGGAGGTGGCAGCGGCGGCCTCTTTCCTCTCCGTTTCTTCCTTCCCCTCCTTTCTCTTCCACCGCCGGTGGTCTACTTCCCTTCGGTTCACCCTCGTCTACGTCGGGGTGGTGGTGGCGATGCCCAGATCGGCGGCATCGCCGGTTTCCTTTCTTCCTTTTTTTTTTTCCTCTCGGGTTTTTCCGTTTAGTCACGCGCCGTTTTCCTTCTTTCCTTTTTCTGCTCGTCGCCGGCTGGCTTTTCTCTTCTTCCTCCTCTGTTCACCGGCGGCGTCACTCTCTCTCTCCCTTCTCCTTCCTCTCGGTCGACCGGCGCCGACCTCCCTTTGCATTTTCTCCTCTGTTTTAACAGAGGAGAAAGGAACAAGGGAATCGGGTATATCCCGATTCCCATTTCCTAATTTTTTTTTTTAATTTTTTTTATATATATTTATTATTATATATAATTATATTCATATAATTATATATATAATTACTATATTTATATATATTATTTGTATAAACCATATATATATATATATATACTTTAATTTAAAACACTATACATATATTTCATATATATATTTTTACACTTTTAACACAAAATAATATTTATATAATATCATTATATAAATATACCAAAATATTTTTATTTCTTATTAAGTTTTGGATTTCTAAATATCCAAAATTATTTTCTCCATTTTCTTATTTAATTTGGATTTCCATTTATCCAAATTAAATTTCCTCCTTCATTTCTTATTTCCAATTTAATTTCCCCTTTTAGTTTCTTATTTAAATTTGGATTTCAACTTGTCCAAATTAAATTTTTCGGATACCTTATATTTATTTTGAAAATTCTTGGTCTTCACACTTTACATTTAACAATCATATTCCCGTCTTATATCAATTCATATCACTTATCGTATGTGAATTTATGATCACAATAGAGTAAGATCAGAATTCTCTTCATATCAATCTTATGTTCATATATCATATCATATCATATCATATCATATCATATCATATCATATCGTCGTATAGATGAAACATCAATAACGTCGAGTCATGACATTCCTCATGGAATTCTCATATACTAAGCATATTATCATATCAGGGTTTAATATGCAATTTATGTAATTTTTTTGTATAAACCGCTATCGTTTCAAATTCATATCATATATACTTTAGGACATGCTTAACATATGAATTTTCAATTCATTTCAAATTTGCCTTTAAGGCATGATAGAAACATGTTCAATTTCAGTTCATGTATTCGTTTTCGGAGCATGTCAAAAACATGTGCGGTTTTAAAACATTTTTCATATACTATAAGTCATATCAGGTCTAGAGTTCATTTCAAATCAATCTATACTCCAGACCGCATATCATTTTAAATTCGACACAAAATCGTATATAAATCATATCAGTGTCGAAATCATTTATCATGTACTTTTAAAACATATACTGTAAATCATATCAGGTCTAGAGTTCATATCAAACAAACTATACTCTAGATCGCATATCATGCCATGTTCGACACAAAATCACATATGAATTATATAAGTGTCGAAATCATATCTCATGGACTTTTAAAACATGTACTGTTTCAAAACGTATTTCATTTCAAATCTGTTTCATGTACAGTATAAATCATGTCAAGTCTAGAGTTCATATCAATAAAATCATACTCTAGACTTCATATCATATCGGTTAGAGACTAGGCTAGATCCCTATCATCTCCCTATCAATAAAGACTTAAATCACTGTAGCTAGCAGTGAAAATCATGTCATCGTCCCCTGGAAACCAACTAGGGCGCTATCTATGGCCATAGACCTCATCTCTCTCAGCCCCACTGATTAGGTGTGACTGAGACCTGTCCATGACATTGTCGGACAAGCATATTTGCCTAATGAGCAAAGCTCCAATTAGGTGGTTTCCACTATGCTTTATTGAATTTAATTCTTTTAGGGTGTCTACAGTCTCATAAAATATTTAAATCTTTATCTTTTCTTTTCAATATCATATAAAGCATATGGTAAAATTCTGTATAAGACTTCATATATCAAAATATATATATCTACCATATACTTTCATTTCAAATCAAATCAATACTTTACAGTATTCATATAAACATTATTAAAATGTTTCAAGTTGTAAGAAGGCATGCTTAAATGCGATGCAGATTCAATCATGAGTTTCAAACAATGAACTATCATTTTTGTAAAACATATCATTTAGTTATAGTGTTAACTATAATCCAACTCCTCAATTCCATGCTTTTGATTTCAATCAAATCATACCTAATAGGTAATTTCGATATTCATTGTAGTTCCTCGATATTCAGTATCATTTCGTAGTAATTATCGACTATAAAAATCACTGGTACATTTTATTTAAATATGTATTTTATCTATATGGAACCCTTAAGTATACGTATTGGATATTTAAATATCGTATTTCTATATAACCATTAAGATACTGGAATTATGTAATTATCGATATCATCACTCAAGACCTATTTCAGAGTCAACATCGAGGATATAAAATCACAAGATCAATAGTCGTCTATCAATCCATCTATAATTTGATCTATTGGTGCACCTTCATAATTTCCGTTTTGAGGATCAATTTCATTCACTTAGGAGGATTTGCTAATTTCCACTATCAACAGCGTTTTCAACCATTTAAGTCACCTTGCGACCATCTATGTTATTGTAGTAGTCTTAGTTCACGTCTATTTAATATCGATGTGTACAAATATATTTTTGTGTAGACGTGTGTTCTATCAATGTCCATACGGCATCACGATCTACTTTTCTTATTATCATAGTCTCAATCATATCACTAAGATGGACCGTTCATCATGTTCTCCAATTTCTCCAAGTCACTCAAATACAAGAGGATATTTTTCAAAACCTATTCCTAAGGTTATAATCAATTTCGTATAATCACGTGTGTGACATCCATTTATCTAAATCAATTAATTTTTGAAATCATCTCTCGATCGAAAATTTCGAAATTCAATCAATCAACCATCTAAATTATAACTTCGATCTTTCTCTTTTAATTTATATTATATAACCATCGTTACTCTTATCAGTTGATCCTCCAAATATATATTTCATCTCAATCTCAGCTTGATAACCACTTTGAGATATTAAGATAATTTGATTTATCGATTCCAATATCAACCTTTTCCGGTAATACAATAAAGTCCTTCACATGTTTATTTTCAATAATTATTTCTAAGATTCCATTTATGGGAGAAACTAAATCTTTTTCCTAAAAATTTCGGCAGCATAACGGCTTAATTTTCCCTAACCTCCTGCAAGGGAAACACAATTTATACCACAGCCGTTGATTCTCATAATTCCTACGTCTCTACTAAGACCCTCACCATCAGTTGTGGGTCCTCTTAGCATTTTTAATATCAATTAAATCAATGCATCATATATAAAATATCACAATTCCGTTAAAAATTATTTCATAATTGCATCATATAAAAATCATAAATCCCACATACATTATGATGCTACTAATGCTTTATAAAAGTATCTTACCTATTCGCCAAAGCTTAGCGCACTTTTCGATTTTCGAGCCTTGGCGAACTCCACCATTCGTCTCATTTCCGTTTTGCTACAAATTTCAAAAATTGACATATATTTTCATTTAGAAAATAATTCAACAATTTCTAATAAATTCCATAAAAATATATCGAAATCTTCTCATTTAATTTTTTTTTCTTACCTATTTCTTTCTTTTCTTCTTCCTTCTTTTCTTTCTCCTTTTCTTTTCTTTTTCTTCTTTCTTTTCTTTTTCTTTTCTGTTCTATTTTTTTTTCCTGGCCAAACCAGTTCAGACCGGTTCGGCCGGTTCACCCCTTGCCGGCCGGTTCAACCTCCGGCGGCCACCATCTCCGGCGGTTTGACCACCCCAAAGCTTCCTGCGACGGCCATGAAGCCGGATTTGGTCTCCGTTTCGCGATTGGCTGCGTGGATGGCGGTGGATCTGGAGTGGGTCTTGACCTCCTTTTTTCGCCCCTTTTCTCTCCCGTTTCTCTCTTTTCTCTCACCGCCGGTCGTTCATCCTGCTTGAACTGACTTCACCGGCACCGATAGTGGCGGTGGCGGTGCCCAGATCGGGCGGCACCGCCCCCATCTCCTTTCTCCTTTCTTCCTTTCTTTTCCTCTTCGGTTTCCCTTTGCTTTCTCTTCTCTTTTTTCTTTTTTTTTCTCCCGCCGTTGGCGCCGACGTCATCTTTCTCTCCTCGTCTCACCGGCAGCGACGTGACCTCTTCCTCCTCCCGGTGCCGGCCTGTGAAGACCGAGAATTTCTAAATAAATATAAGGTATCCGAAAAATTTAATTTGGACAAGTTGAAATCCAAATTTAAATAAGAAACTAAAAGGGAAATTAAATTGGAAATAAGAAATGAAGGAGGAAATTTAATTTGGATAAATGGAAATCCAAATTAAATAAGAAAATGTAGAAAGTAATTTTGGATATTTAGGAATCCAAAACTTAATAAGAAATAAAAATATTTTGGTATATTTATATAATGATATTATATAAATATTATTTTAATATTATTTTGTGTTAAAAGTGTAAAAGTATATATATAAATATATATTTTAATACAAAATATGTATTTAAATACATATTAAGAATAGTGTATATATATAATTATTGTGTATAATAATTATATATATTATAGTTATTATTATTATTATATATAAAAAATATATATATACTTAAAAAAAAAAAGAAACTGAAAACGGGCGGGAATCGGGATACCCGATTCCCACCCATTTTCCTCCTCTGTTTACAACAGAGGAAGGATTTCCAAAGAAGAACCAGCCCCCTGCCGGCCGAGAGGAGAGGAGGAAGGAGAGAGGGACGTCGTCGGCGAGGCAAGGGGGAAAAGGAGAAGCGACCGGCGGTGGCCTGAAGCGGGAAAAGAGAAGGAAATTAGAGGCGAAAACGAAGGAAAAAGAGAGGAAAAAGAGAAGAAGGGACACGGCAGTGCCGGCAGATCCGGGCACCGCCACTCCCCACATGAGACCGGCGGGGACCAGGGGAAGCAAAAGAATACCACCGGTGAGGCTACGGACGGCGGAGGGAGGAATAAACGGAGGAGAAAGGAGCCGAAACCCACGCCGCCAGATCCGGCGCCGTCGTCGGTGATGGGGCCAAGCCGAGACCAGATCCGACTTCGTGGCAACCTTGGCAAGCTGTGGAGTGGCTGAACTGCCGGAATGGGTGGCCGCCGATGACCGAACTGGTCAGCCAAAGTTGAACCGACCAAGCCAAACTGAACCGGCCCGAACCCGACCCGGTCCGACCCAGTTCAGAAAAAAAAAGAAGAAGAAAGGAAAAAGAAGAAAAGAAAAGAAAAAGAGAAAGAAGGAGAAAGAAAAAGAAAAGAAAAAGAAGAAAAGAAAAGAAAAAGAAAAAGGAAAAGGAAAAGGAAGAAGAAAAAGAAGAAGAAGAAATGGGTAAGGAAAATTAAAAGTTTTTGCTATATTTCTATAGAATTTATTAGGAATTGTTGGATTATTTTCTAAATGAAAATATGTCTCAATTATTGAAATTGTAGCTAAAAAAAAGGGAAATGAGACGAAAGGTGGAGTTCGACAAAGCTCGAAAATCGGAAAGTGCGCTAAGCTTTGGCGAACAAGTAAGATACTTTTATAAAGCATTAGTAGCATTATATTGTATGTGGGATTTATGATCTTATATAATGCTTTGATGGAATGATTTTTAATGGAATTATGATTTGTTTTATATATGATGAATTGATTTAATTGATGTTAAAAATGCTAAGAGGACCCACAATTGATGGTGGGGGTCTTAGTAAGAGGTAAAAATTGGTGAGAATCAACGGCTGCAATTATAAATTGTGTTTCCCTTGCAGGAGGTTAGGGAAAATTAAGCCGTTATGCTGCCGAAATTTTTAGGAAAAAGATTTAGTTTCTCCCATAAATGGAATTTGAGAAATAATTATTGAAAATAAACATGTGAAGGACTTTATTGTATTACCGGAAAAGGTTGATATTGGAGTCGATAAATCAAATTATCTTAATATCTCAAAGTGGTTATCAGGCTGATATTGATATGAAATAGATATTTGGAGGATCAACTGATAAGAGTAACGATGTTTATATAATATAAAATTAAAAGAGAAAGATCGAAGTTATAATTTAGATGGTCGATTGATTGAATTTCGGAATTATCGATCGAGAGATGATTTCAAAAATTAATTGATTTAGATAAATGGATGTCACACACATGATTATACGAAATTGATTATAACCTTGGGAATAGGTTTTGAAAAATATCCTCTCGTATTTGAGTGACTTGGAGAAATAGGAGAACATGATGAACGGTCCATCTTAGTGATATGACTGAGATGATAATAAGAAAAGTAGATCGTGATGCCGTATGGACATTGATAGAACACATGTCTACACAAAAATATATTTGTACACATCGATATTAAATAGACGTGAACTAAGACTACAACAATAACGTAGATGGTCGCAAGGCGACTTAAATGGTTGAAAACGCTGTTGATAGTGGAAATTAGCAAATTCTCCTAAGTGAATGAAATTGAACCTCAAGACGGAAATTATGAAGGTGCACCAAAAGATCAAATTATAGATGGATTGATAGACGACTATTGATCTTGTGATTTTATATCCTCGATGTTTACTCTGAAATAGGTCTTGAGTGATGATATCGATAATTACATAATTCCAGTATCTTAATGGTTATATAGAAATATGATATTTAAATATCCAGAGATACTAAAAAGGATTCATACTGACAGTGGTGGTCCAGTATTGAATGATAAAATGTACCATTGATTTTTATAATCGATAATTACTACGAAATGATACTGAATATCGAGGAACTACAATGAATATCGAAATTACCTATTAGGTATGATTTGATTGAAATCAAAAGTATGGAATTGAGGAATTGGATTATAGTTAACACTATAACTAAATGATATGTTTTACAAAAATGATAGTTCATTGTTTGACACTCATGATTGAATCTGCATCGCATTTAAGCATGCCTTCTTACAATTTGAAACATTTTAAAAATGTTTATTTGAATACTGTAAAGTATTGATTTGATTTGAAATGAAAGTATATGGTAGATTCATATATTTTGATATATGAAGTCTTATACAGAATTTTACCATATGCTTTATATGATATTGAAAGAAAAGATAAATATTTAAATGTTTTATGAGACTGTAGGCACCCTAAAAGAATTAAATTCAATAAAGCATAGTGGAAATCGCCTAATTGGAGCTTTGCTCATTAGGCAGATATGCTTGTCCGACAATAGTCGTGGACAGGTCTCAGTCACGCCTGATCAGTGGTGCTGAGAGAGATGAGATCTATGGCCATAGATAGCGCCCTAGTTGGTTTCCAGGGGATGATGACATGATTTTCACTGCTAGCTACAGTGATTTAAGTCTTTATTGATAGAGAGATGATAGGGATCTAGCCTAGTCTCTAACTGATATGATATGAAGTCTAGAGTATGATTTTATTGATATGAACTCTAGACTTGATATGATTTGTACTGTATATGAAACAGATTTGAAATGAAATATGTTTTGAAACAGTACATGTTTTAAACATGTTTTAGAAGTCCATGAGATATGAATTCGACACTTATATGATTTATATGTGATTTTGTGTCGAACATGGCATGATATGCGGTCTAGAGTATAGTTTGATTTGATATGAACTCTAGACCTGATATGATTTACAATAAATGTTTTAAAAGTATATGATAATGATTTCGACACTTACATGATTTACATACGATTTTGTGTCGAATTTAAAATGATATGCGGTCTAGAGTATAAATTGATTTGATATGAACTCTAGACCCGATATAACTTATAGTAAATGAAAATGTTTTAAAACCGCACATGTTTTAGACATGCTCCGAAAACGAATACATGAACTGAAATTGAACATGTTTCTATCATGCCTTAAAGGCAAATTTGAAATGAATTGAAAATTTATATGTTGAGCATGTCCTAAAGTATATACGATATGATTTGAAATGATAGCGGTTTATACAGAAAAATTACATGAATTGCATATTAAACCCTGACATGATAATATCCTTAGCACATGAGAATTCCATGAGGAATGTCATGACTCGACGTTAATGATGTTTCATCTATACGATGACATGAGATGATATGATATATGAACATGAGATTGATATGAAGAGAATTCTGATCTCACTCTATCGTGATCATAAATTCCCAGACGATAAGTGATATGAATTGATGTAATACGGGAATATGATTGTTAAATGTAAAGTGAATTCGATAGGATATCTGCATTAAACATGGAGAATATATGAAGAGTGTCATGACTCGGTGGTAGCGATATTTCATCGATATGATGTCATGATATGATATGAAACAGGAATATAGAAATACACGAATAGAATTATGACTTCGTACCACCGTGATCATGATCCACAATATAAGAATTGATACGAGATGATAGAATACAGAAATATGATTATGAAATGAAAAGTAAATATGAGAATTGATATGAGATGATAGCATACCAAAGTATGATTATGAAATGAAAAGTGAAAATGAGAAGTGATAATGAGATGTATCGATGAGAAAGGATTAACTGTAATTGCATCCTTGCAAGTTTTAAGCATTGCAGTTTAAGGCAGTATAATCCTACTCTTGTATTTATATTAGTATCTTACTGAGCCGTGGTTTTGCTCACCCCACTAAATTTCATCTCTTTCAGATCATTGAAGTTCACATCTGCCATGTGAGCTGCTCAGTGGGCATCGGAGACTGTATATGGACTTGGTACTAGTCTTCTGAGGTATATGTTTCTTATAAAATACTTGTTTACATGTAAGACTTAAATTGATGCACAGTACATATTCTGTTTAACAAGTTGGGATGTAACTAAGAACCGTTTCTGTGTTTGTTTAATATTTAAATGGAATGACTATAGGTCACCTAGATAGTATAGTAACTACACTGACACCGAATACAAACCTTAAAATGAAAAAGAAAAATTTAGTCCATAAATTTGTAGACTAAGAAAAGTATAAGTATTAAAGGAAAGGCGCGGCCTTTGGGTCGTGACAGATTTAAATATTATTTTAATATTATTTTTGTGTTAAAAGTGTAAAAGTATATATATAAATATATATTTTAATACAAAATATGTATTTAAATACATATTAAGAATAGTGTATATATATAATTATGGTTTATAATAATTATATATATTATAGTTATTATTATTATTATATATAAAAAATATATATACTTAAAAAAAAAAGAAACTGAAAACGGGCGGGAATCGGGATACCCGATTCCCACCCATTTTCCTCCTCTGTTTACAACAGAGGAAGGATTTCCAAAGAAGAACCGGCCCCCTGCCGGCCGAGAGGAGAGGAGGAAGGAGAGAGGGACGTCGCCGGCGAGGCGAAGGGGAAAAGGAGAAGCGACCGGCGGCGGCCTTAAGCGGGAAAAGAGAAGGAAATCAGAGGCGAAAATGAAGGAAAAAGAGAGGAAAAAGAGAAGAAGGGACACGGCGGTGCCGGCAGATCCGGGCACCGCCATTCCCCACATGAGACCGGCGGGGACCAGGGGAAGCAAAAGAAGACCACCGGCGAGGCTACGGACGGCGGAGGGAGGAAGAAAAGGAGGAGAAAGGAGCCAAAACCCACGCCGCGAGATCCGGCGCCGTCGCCGGTGATGGGGCCAAGCCGAGACCAGATCCGGCTTTGTGGCAACCTCGGCAAGCTGTGGAGTGGCTGAATCGCCGGAATGGGTGGCCGCCGGTGACCGAACCGATCAGCCAAAGTTGAACCGGCCAAGCCAAACTGAACCGGCCTGAACCCGACCCGGTCCGACCCGATTCAGAAAAAAAAAGAAGAAAGGAAAAAGAAGAAAAGAAAAGAAAAAGAGAAAGAAGGAGAAAGAAAAAGAAAAGAAAAAGAAGAAAAGAAAAGAAAAAAAAGAAAAAGGAAGAAGAAAAAGAAGAAGAAGAAATGGGTAAGGAAAATTAAAAGTTTTTGCTATATTTCTATAAAATTTATTAGGAATTGTTGGATTATTTTCTAAATGAGACGAAAGGTGGAGTTCGGCAAAGCTCGAAAATCGGAAAGTGCGCTAAGCTTTGGCGAACAAGTAAGATACTTTTATAATATTGTAAGGCCCGCTTCTCGGACTACCTCACGCATCCGTATTATCCGCTTTGGATTCTAGAGGTGGCCCTCGTCAGTTCGGCTGACGTGGCATTTAGGTCCTCACGGATTTCTTTCGCGTCCGCCGCTACTCGAACCCCTTACTTCCCGTAAGTGTCGAGTAACGACTAACCATTGGACCTAGGTCCAATGGTTAGTCATTACTCGACACTTATGGGAAGTAAGGGGTTCGAGTAGCGGCGGACGCGAAAGAAATCCGTGAGGACCTAAGTGCCACGTCAGCCGAACTGACGGGGGCCACCTCTAGAATCTAAAGCGGACAATACGGATGCGTGAGGTAGTCCGGGAAGCAGGGATTTCTTTCGCGTCCGCCGCTACTCGAACCCCTTACTTCCCGTAAGTGTCGAGTAACGACTAACCATTGGACCTAGGTCCAATGGTTAGTCGTTACTCGACATTTACGGGAAGTAAGGGGTTCGAGTAGCGGCGGACGCGAAAGAAATCCGTGAGGACCTAATTGCCACGTTAGCCGAACTGACGGGGGCCACCTCTAGAATCTAAAGCGGACAATACGGATGCGTGAGATAGTCCGGGAAGCGGGCCTCACAATAAAACGCGCATTTTATTGTGAAGCCCGCTTCTCGAACTACCTCACTCATCCGTATTGTCCGCTTTGGATAGCCCAATGGTTAGTCGTTACTCGACACTTACAAATGGTAAGGGGTTCGAGTAGCGACGGACGCGAAAGAAATCCGTGAGGACCTAAGTGCCACGTCAGCTGAACTGACGGGGGCCACCTCTAGAATCCAAAGCGGACAATACGGATGAGTGAGGTAGTCCGGGAAGCGGGCCTCACACGGCCGGCTCTCCTTTTTTTCTACTTTGTTTTCTCCTCTGTTTTGAAACAGAGGAGAAAAGGCTGGGAATCGGGTTATCCCGATTCCCGCCTCTTTCCTACTTTTTTTTAATTATTTATTTATTATATATAATTAAATTTATATAATTATATATAATTAAAATTTAAACACATATATATATAAATATACATTTTTTATATATACTATTTATATTTATATATATGTATTTTAATTACACTACTATATATATCTCATATATATTATATATATATGAAATATATATATATATATATATATATTTTTTCATATAAACTATTTATATATTTATACTTAAACTTTAAAATGCTATATATATATATATATATATATATTTCATATGTATTATATATGTGCATAAATGTACAATAAAATACATGTATTTGTTCCATGATATAAAATAATATATATATATATATCAATGTATAATATATATACATATATTCCATATATAAATATATATATATATATATATATTTATCAAAAGTATATTTATATAATATTATTATATAAATATATCAAAATACATATTTTATTTCTTATTACATTTTGGATTTCTTGATATCCAAATTTATTTTCTTCAAATTCATTCTTATTTAATTTGGATTTCAATTTGTCCAAATTAAATTTTTCGGATACCTTATATTTATTTAGAAATTCTCGATCTTCACAGTCGAACCCACAGAGACTGGATTATTTAAATTAATTATTAAATTAAAAATCTAATTTTAGGATTTGGGGAAAGAAGAAGAAAATCTGGGGGTTTTGTAAGCTATGTCTAAAATAAAGAAAACAAGAATTATTAAATATAAAAAAAAACAAATAGCAAAAAGCTTCAGTTACGAGGCAATCAATCATTCTTGGATTTTGATGTTGATCATTGATTACAAAATATTATTTTCAATTAAATAGTCAACCGTAGCATAACAACAAGCTCTGTTACACCATCTTTCCTTACCGAGTCGTTAGTTAAAACAAGCTCTTTAACTAATCTCTAACTACTTAACCTACCTAGAACAAGCTCTCTAGATATAAGTTGTAGCAGCATTAACAACAAGAAAGATATGGGTTGACATTAGATAACAAACACATAAGCTCGGTTCATTTAATCTAAACCTTAATTCTCCTTCATCCCTAGTGATTAACTCCACAAGCAATTACGGACTTATGTTTTTAATTTGGCAGTAGATTATGTAATTTAACTAAATAGTGTGCAACTTATCTAATCAAACAAACAATCATTATAATGTGCTCAGAGAATCTTGGATATTTAATCAACAATTATATAATAGGTTCAAGAATCTCACAACATGCTTTTCCCAAGAATAATCAATTTACCTCATAACTGAATAAGAAAACTACTCACTAGACATATTCAAGATCATAAAATTCAAGTTTAATATTATAAAGAAGACAATTATCATGCAATAAACAATTAAACTATCAATCTTTAATAATATCAAACAAGAAATCTATAATCAAGATTATGATCTAATAAGATTTTAACAAAAAAAGAAATCACAAAATCTAAAAAAATAAAAAGAAAACAATTTTATAAAACAATAATAAGAAATCAGCAACTAATTAAAAATAAAGAAAAATAAAATTTTTATTAAAAACCCTAAAGAAAATCCTACAAGACTAAAAGAGAAGAGGTAGGAGAGGGATGTGAGGGATGTTGTTTATGAGAGCCTTGTGCTCTTTATATAGGCCTAAGGAAGAGTTTAAAAGACTTTCCTAAGCAATGTGAGATTCAGATAAGAGTTTACTTGGAAAACAAGTAATTTGACTAGCCAAACTCTTACCTTTATCTCATCATCTTTTTATAATTATTTTCTATGATAACCGCATTTTTGAACCTCCATGAATAGATTAAATTATTTTAAGCCTTACGAATTGATGTGGATTATTGGAGAATTACGAAATTAATAATTGAACATGGGGAATTTATAATTTTGAGGAATTAATATGAGAACCATAATGAGATTAATGTCATGAGAAATTAAGTGAACAAGGTGGTCAATTGAATTATATGAATTAAAGTTATAGTGAATTATTGAATGTAAGTTGACGAACAAAAATATATATATATTATATATCCATATAAAAATATATATATATAAAATAATAATAATAATAAATAAAATAAAAGATAAAATAAAATAAATGGACAAGCTTCACTTAGAAGCTTGTCTCGGTTTGGTGGGATTTACCCAACAAACCCATCAGCTATAGGGCAGACTACCTCTGCCATGATTTAACAGCAAAAATATAATAATATAAATATATTATATGAAAAGAAAAGAAGGAAAGCTGGATGTGGAGGAGGGACCCGAGAGTGAATGAAAAAAATAAATAAATAACATATAGAGTAAGAAATAGAAGCTAACAAGCGGTGAAAGGAAAAGTGAAGGAATCGAGAGAGAAAGGAAAGATTTGGAGAAGAGGAACCGAGAAGAATTAGGAAGAAACAGGTGCAGCAATGATAACTGAAGAGAAGCTTAGATGAGGAAGCAGCTGTGATGCGAGGAAGAAGGCTACAAATAAAGGGATCTCGTGTCTACCATTCCAAGAAGTTTTAGAATGAACACAGTGGCTGGAATGACTGGATCGGTGCCACTATTGGTCTCAGTTATAGGTGGAAGATAAAGGGCTGTTTTATCTAGGCTGGAACAGAAGCTCTAGGCGGCGGTGTTATGGCTGGTCAGAGATGTGTTTTTAGTTTGGGAGTTTTGAGTGGAGTAGTTGAACACAGGTTGAAAGGAGCAGGGGTTGGAACGTGAAGCAAGGGACCCTCGGCAAGGAATTTAAGTGGCTACTTGGAGGTGAATTCGACAACTGAAATTGAAGTGGAAGTAAGCCACAATTGGGTGCTAAGTTGGGGTTTCTTTTTAGGCATTAAAACAGAAGCCAAACAAGGGTTTCACTAAGTGTTTTGATGCTGGAAAGAAGATCGAAAATAGAGCTGTTGTACACGTGGTTGGAAGGGGAAGTATTCTCGGCATTTCAAGGTTTGAAACACAGAGTTTAAATTGAATTTTTTATTATATTTAAACGTTGAAACGAGAATGTGAGTGGCATTTCTTCAATGATATTTGGGTGTTGTTTGGTGGCCTTTTTGAAAAGTATATATTTTAGGGTTGTTTCAAAGTGTTGAAACAAGGTAGGCTTGAGGTAGTAATTGGCCTGATCAATAGTTTTTTTTTTAGGGGTTCTGTACAAGAGAAGATTGAGGTTGTAATGTGAATGTTGGGGCTGCAAAGTGGAATTGAAACGAGGCTTTTCGGTTGGCATTTTAGAGAACTGAAAGTGTGAATTTTGGATTGGTTTAGGAAAGTACTTAGAGGCTGTGTATAGGAGGAAATGTGGAGGAGTTGCTACTGTTTGGAGCTCTCGACAAGGTCTTGTTGGGTGGTAAAAGTAGCGGATTAGGCATAGGAATATGCTGTTGTAGGCGTGACAAATTGAAAGGCTGTTTAAGGGATATACAAGTGGTGTTTTGGTGGCTGACTTGGGTAGTGTCAGGTGCTAGAAAAAGAGGCACATTGGCTGCAATTGGTAGCAACACAAGGTGGCTGTCGGTAGAGGATGAAATGATAAATGATGAATGGTTTTAAGCTGCTGTAAACAGATACGGAAAGAAGCTCCATCCTCGGGACTTTGAGTGAAGCCAGGACTAGCTACTATGATCTTTGGTCAAAGGAAAGTGTGTATATATATACATATATATATATATATATATATATGTGTGTGTGTGTGTGTATATATATATAGGCTAACCGCGAGCCATAGAAAAGAGTTTAAAAGGCACGAAAGAAAATCAAGGAAAGAAATGGGTGCAAAGGTGTCACGATCCGAAGGCCGCGACTTTCCTTTAATACTTATACTTTTCTTAGTCTACAAATTTATGGACTAAATTTTTCTTTTTCATTTTAAGGTTTGTATTCGGTATTAGTGTAGTTACTATACTATCTAGGTAACCTATAGTCATTTCATTTAAATATTAAACTAATACGGAAACGGTTCTTAGTTACATCCCGACTTGTTAAACAGAATATGTACTGTGCATCAATTTAAGTCTTACATGTAAACAAGTATTTTATAAGGAACATAGTACCAAGTCCATTCACCGTATCTGATGCCCACTTAGCAGCTCACATGGCAGATGTTAACTTCAATAGTCTGAAAGAGATGAAATTTAGTGGGGTGAGAAAAACCACGGCTCAGTAAGATACTAATATAAATACAATAGTAGGATTACACTGTCTTAAACTGCAATGCTTAAAACTTGCAATGATGCAATTACAGTTAATCCTTTCTCATCGATAACATCTCATTATCACTTCTTATATTCACATTTCATTTCATAATCATACTTTTGTATTCTATCATCTCATAATCATTCTCATATTTACTTTTCATTTCATAATCATACTTCTGTATACTATCATCTCTTATCAAGTCTCCTATTATGGATCATGATCAAGGTGGTACGAAATCATAATTCTCTTCATGTATTTTTATATTCATGTTTCATATCATATCATGACATCATATCGGTGAAATATCGCTACCACCGAGTCATGACACTCCTCCTATATTCTCCATGTTTAATGCAGATATCCTATCGAATTCACTTTACATTTAACAATCATATTCCCGTATTACATCAATCCATATCACTTATGGTCTGGGAATTTATGATCACGATAGAGTGAGATCAGAATTCTCTTCATATCAATCTCATGTTCATATATCATATCATATCATGTCATCGTCTAGATGAAATATCGTTAACGTCGAGTCCTGACATTCCTCATGGAATTCTCATATACTAAGCATATTATCGTATCAGGGTTTAATATGCAATTCATATAATTTTTTTGTATAACCTCTATCATTTCAAATCATATCATATATACTTTAGGACATGCTCAACATATGAAATTTCAATTCATTTCAAATTTACCTTTAAGGCATGATAGAAACATGTTCGATTTCAGTTCATGTATTCGTTTCGAAGCATGTCTAAAACATGTGCAGTTTTAAAACATTTTTCATATACTATAAGTCATATCAGGTCTAGAGTTTATATCAAATCAATCTATACTCTAGACTGCATATCATTTTAAATTCGACACAAAATCGTCTATAAATCATATAAGTGTCGAAATCATTTATCATGTACTTTTAAAACATAAACTGTAAGTCATATCAGGTCTAGAGTTCATATCAATCAAACTATACTCTAGACCGCATATCATGCCATGTTCTACACAAAATCATATATAAATCATATAAGTGTCGAAATCATATCTCATGGACTTTTAAAACATGTTTAAAACATGTACTGTTTCAAAACATATTTCATTTCAAATTTGTTTCATATACAGTATAAATCATGTCAAGTCTAGAGTTCATATCAATAAAATCATACTCTAGACTTCATATCATATCGGTTAGAGACTAGGCTAGATCCCTATCATCTCTATCAATAAAGACTTAAATCATTGTAGCTAGCAGTGAAAATCATGTCATCGTCCCCTGGAAACCAACTAAGGCGCTATCTATGGCCATAAACCTCATCTCTCTCAGCCCCACTGATCAGGCATGACTGAGACCTGTCCACGACTATTGTCGGACAAGCATCTCTCTGCCTAATGAGCAAAGCTCCAATTAGGCGATTTTCACTATGCTTTATTGAATTTCATTCTTTTAGGGTGCCTACAGTCTCATAAAACATTTAAATCTATAGCTTTCTTTTCAATATCATGTAAAGCATATAACAAAATTCTGTATGAGACTTCATATATCAAAATATATATATCTACCATATACTTTCATTTCAAAACAAATCAATAGTTTTTAGTATTCATACAAACATTATTAAAATGTTTCAAGTTGCAAGAAGGCATGCTTAATTGCGATGCTATAAAACATTTCAGTATGCAACTTCAGTAATATTTTCCTATAATATAGTGTAGAAATTCATTTACATTCATCACCATCAATCATTCGATTTCGAGACTCTCTTTCTATAAAATCAGTAATTAAATTTTCAAATCATTCAATATCCAAATTATTCAGTACTCTAATTGTTCAATAATCAGATCACTTGGTATTCAAACCATTCAGTATTCAATATCCTTTTTCGATAATTATCGACTATAATAATCATTTGTACATTTCATTATCGATACTAGAACCACATCATCAGTGTGAATCCTTTTAGTATCTATGAGCATTTAAATATCATGTTTCCATATAGCCATCATGATACTGAAATTATGAAATACTAATATCCTCATGCGATGTCTATTCCAGAGTCGACATCGATGATCATAGAACCACAAGATCAATAATCGCTTATCAAATCCATTTATGGTTTGACCTATTGGTACATATTCAAAATTTTCGACTTGCGGTTCAGTTTCATTCACTATCATAAAATCATATGTGATAACCGTAAATTTTTCCATTTATTGGAAATTAGAAATATTGAAAATAAATATTAGAGAAATTAAATAAGAGGAAATAAATAAAATTTGCGAGAAATGAGTTATTGGTGAAAATCCCGAGAAATGAGAAAGTGATGAATAAGGAAATTCGTGTGAAGGAAATTAAATGAAAATAAAAAAATAAAATCGGAGTTATGGAAAATAAGGAAAGGAGGATTTAAAATTGGATTAATGGAAATCCAAAATTTATAAAATAAAAATGTGTATATTATATATTTATATAATTAAATCATATAAATATATTTACACATGTTTTTATATAAATACATATGTATGTATATGAATATTAGTATATATTATAAAATGAAATATATACTATTTTGTCTTAAATAAATACATGTGTATATTATAAAATGTAATTATATAATTATAAATATATATGTACAGATATATATATATGAAATATATATATTATTATTTTAAATAAAAGTATATGAATGTATAAGAAAAGTAAATGTGGTTTTATATTAAAGTTTATAGGTATATATATATATATTGTATTATAACATTTATATAATTCTATATATAAATGTTATTTATTCTAAAGTATATAAATATAAAATATATATATACTAGATATATATATTTTGTAATCTACAATATATATAATCTATATATAATATATATTGTATTACAATATATATGAAATAATATTATATGTGTAATATATGGTAAATATTATGTGTATAAATTATATGATATAGTATATAGTATATAGTAAAACATATACTAAATATAGAAAGAGGATAAAAACCAAAAGAGGAAAGTAAACAGAAAACAAAAGGAAGGATCGGGGGAAGGAATCCCGACCCTCCCAGCCGCAACCATCGGTGGCGGAGCCGCGACCACCGGCGAGGGAGGAAAGAGAAAGAGACGCCATCGGCCAGAGAAAGGGAAGAAGCGGCCGGCGGCGTGAAGAAAACAGAAACGGGATCGACGGAAACGAAGGAAAGCCGGAAGAGAAAAGGAAAATAGCGGACGACGGTGCAGGCCCATCCAGGCACCGCCACTACCACCGAAGCACCGCCGGAGGGAGAGGAACACGATGGAAGCCACCGGAGGCACAATGGACGGCAGAGGAATGCCGGCGAAGGGGAAGAAGAAACCGAGGCAAAACCGCCTCGATCTGCCGCCGTGCCGTCGATTCGGGATGATCGGAGGTCAGATCCAAGCTCGCCGTGGCGCCGGCCAGCTGCTGAGCCATCGAGCCGCCGGAGAACCAGCGAGGACAGGAGCTGGACCGGTCTGAACCGGTCTGACTGGGAAAGGAAGAAGAGAAAAGAAAAGAAAAAGAAAAGAAAAAGGAAAAAGAAAAAGAAAAAGAAAAGAAAGAAAGAAAAGAAAAAGAGGAAAAAGGAAGAAAAAAGGAAGAAAAAGAGGAAAAAAGAGAATTTCGGGAATTCGAAAAATTCCCGGAAATTCGACAACCCGAGATTTTTCAAAGTTCAGTAAGAAATCTTCCTGAGATTTAATTTTCAGAAAAAAATTAAATAAATTATGAAAAATTCTAAAAAATTAGAATTTTAATTCCAGAAATTATTTTCAGCAATCGGGATAAGGAATCGGGAGAAATGGAGCGCGGGCGCGATCGATAAGCGGAAGTCGCCGACCCGGAAAAAGGTAAGGGATGCATGTGCAGCACTGTAAGGATACTCAGTCTGCATATTTTAAATTGAAATATTTTATGCAAATATTTTATGGAAATTATTATGATGCATTATTTGCTGAAAATAATTTGGGAAGAAGTACTGGCTAAAAGATTTAAAACTGTATTTTTCCGTGCAGGAGGTTAGTAAACCGGCAGCCGTTATGCTGCCGAAAATTTTAGAAAAAACTTTATAAAATCATATTAAATGATTTTATTTCCGAATTTCGATAGTAAATCACGAAACATGAGGAAATTACTAAATTTCATAAAACATGAATATAATGAGATGGAATTTTAAAATATTCATGTATTCGAGAATGGTGACAATGAAATCACCGAAAATTTTCAAAATAGATAAATTACACGAAATACGAGAGGAAAGATGAAGTGAAATATAGTGATTATTTTTATGAATATTTTTATAAATATTCACTAAAGGATTTTAACCATTATGGTTTTAAATTATGGAATCTTATATTTATATAAATTCCATAAAGGTTTATTTTATGATGAAAATACGGTTTTGAGACTGGTTGGCATTCCTATCATGCTGATGTATGATATGTGACCTGTTTAGTCCCGGTCGACGCCTAAATCAGTGATCCACCGAGGACAATATAGGTTATGGGTATAGATTTGACCGGCGTATTCCCTTACCCTCCGAGGTTTATAGTATAATAAGATTGATGTCTATCTTAGACTCCATAAATGATTAGTGATATGTTAAAAAGGAAAGTATTTTACATAAGATGGAATATGCCAACCGGAAAATGTGATACATGATGGGTGACATGTGAAAAGAACATGTTTTATATAATATGATAAGAGAATCAATTGAATTATAGCAATTTTTACAAAATGCTCATTTAGGTACTGATTATAGTACCGTGAGATGATTCTCATAAGACATGAGATACAAACATGTAATATGTTTTCAAAAAGGAAGAAATGATAATTCTAATATTCTTTCTATGGTCTTAAATGGAATATGAGATCATAAGTACTACATGAGATCTGATGAGACAGTGGAAAGTACATATGGCGTAAAGGCCAAACCGAGCAGAGACTCGATGACTTTACCGTGTGAGCCACCTCTAGAATCCTTCGGGAACTAAGTGCTGCACGTATTCTGATGTGTTAGTAAAGGCCAAAAATAGCAGAGACTCGATGAATTTACCGTGTGAGCCACCTCTAGAATCCTTCGGGAACTAAGTGCTGCACGTGTTCTGATGTGTTAGTAAAGGCCAAACCGAGCAGAGACTCGATGACTTTACCGTGTGAGCCACCTCTAGAATCCTTCAAGAACTAAGTGCTGCACGTGTTCTGATGTGTTAGTAAAGGCCAAACCGAGCAGAGACTTGATGACTTTACCGTGTGAGCCACCTCTAGAATCCTTCGGGAACTAAGTGCTGCACGTGTTCTGATGTGTTAGTAAAGGCCAAACCGAGCAGAGACTCGATGACTTTACCGTGTGAGCCACCTCTAGAATCCTTCGGGAACTAAGTGCTGCACGTGTTCTGATGTGTTAGTAAAGGCCAAACCGAGCAGAGACTCGATGACTTTACCGTGTGAGCCACCTCTAGAATCCTTCGGGAACTAAGTGCTGCACGTGTTCTGATGTGTTAGTAATCAATCTAAGTTCTGATGGGGATGCGACAAATGTCGAAGGATGAAATAGATCTTGTGCACATGACATATGATGTGTATGATATATCGGATTTTGTTTATATATGCCACTCAAACATGTGCTACTTGAATGTTCGTCTCGTTCACCCTTAATCATACTGATAAAAAGAATGATGCCTTGTGAACTTAAGAATGGAATAGATTTTAATAGCTTATTTTCCTTTTTAAAGGACGGTACTAATTAAGGGAGTACATTAAAACATGAAATGAATTTTAAAGAAATAAAATGATGATTTAACTAATATTCTTTTCAAGGAATATACGAATATTAATTATTTTATAGAAATGCTTTATTTAGTAGAAGCATTAATTTGAAAAGAATAAGAAAAAGATTATGAAAGATTGAAAAGGAAAAGGATTTATTAATTCAAAACAAAACGGAAATTTCTCTCTACAGTTGCTTCTAGGTTCCGTAACAAGTATGGTATTCTAAAATACCTACCTTACTCTATTCGGATCCCTAGCCGACTGTAGTATCCTTCCTACATGCGAGTCTAGAGCCCATCGGAAAAATGAAAAAGATTTTTAGCATATAGGAAGCTGAGTATCAAGTGAGGCAAATAATTCTCTTACTGAGCCGTGGTTTTGCTCACCCCTTAATTTTCAACATTTCAGGTTTTGATGAATGTGAGTTCAGTGGATTGTGGATCCTGGCTGTGCACGAAGGACAATGTGTCAGACCGACTGATTATTTGAGGTATGATCATTTATTCTCTGTATTTAGACACGTCAATAGTACTACTTATCTGATTAGTTACGATAGGGGATGTGTTTAATATAAACAATATTATGTAAAATTGTTTAACAGTCAGTACAAGTGAAGTATCGCAGACAGCCCAACCGGTTAAGTTGTGTATAAGAGGATGAAAAATGTGGTCACGGGTCGTGACATATCACAATCCTCAATTCACTTTTTATATGGCCTGTAGAATGTAATATCATGCTAGAATTATCTATAAAACGTCCTCAATTCAATTCTTTGATTGACAATTTACCACTTAAAAGGATTTGCCAATTTTTCACTATCAACAGTGTTTTAATCATTTAAGTCGTCTTGCGACTATCCATATTATTGCAAAAATCTTAGTTCATACCACTAAGACGGTTCATTTATTTGAATCTATCAATTCCATAATCATCACTCGATTGATAATTTCGCACTTCTATCGTTTGACCGTCTAAATCACAACTTCAAATTTTTCTCTCTTAAGTTGTATCCTATAATCATCGTTACTTTTATCAGTAATCCGTCTAATAAATGATTTCACCTCAATCTCAACTTGATACCATTTGTGATATTAAAATTACTTGATTTATCAATTCTATAAGGTTTAAACCATATAATTCATCACATTATCGTTTTCAACGATCTATCTTCTCATCGATTTCAATATCAAACTCTTTCGGTAATACCATAAAATTCCTGTTAATATTTATTTTCAATAATTATCTCCAAGATTCCATTTATGTGAGAAACTTAATCTTTTTCCTCAGATATTTTCCTAAAAATTTCGGCAGCATAACGGCTTAATTTTCCCTAACCTCCTGCAAGGGAAACACAATTTATACCACAGCCGTTGATTCTCACAATTCCTACGTCTCTACTAAGACCTCCACCATCAATTGTGGGTCCTCTTAGCATTTTTAATATCAATTAAATCAACGCATCATATATAAAAATATCACAATTCCATTAAAAATCATTTCATAAATGCATCATATAAAAATCATAAATTCCACATACAATATGATGCTACTAATGCTTTATAAAAGTATCTTACCTATTCGCCAAGCATAGCTTACTTTCCGATTTTCGAGCCTTGCCGAATTCCACCATTCGTCTCATTTCTGTTTTTGCTACAATTTCAAAAATTAACATATATTTTCATTCAGAAAATAAATCCGAAAATTTCTAATAAATCCCATAGACATATAGCGAAAAGACTTTTAAATTTTCCTTACCCATTTATTCTTCTTCTTTTTTCTTCTTACTTCCCTTTTCCTTTTCCTTTTCTTTTCTTTTCTTCTTTTTTTTCTTTTCTGTTCTGTTTTTTTTAATTATAATTATAAAATACATTTATAATTATAATATTTATAATATTTACCTTTTATATTTATATATATAAATATATCATATAATTAAATATATATAGGTATACATATATAAAATCTGTATCAATTATATATACATGTGTAAATCTATACATTTTAAATTTAAAATACTATACATATAATTCATATATATTTTATATATATATATATATATATATATATTTCATATATAAACCATTTTTATATGTATACTTGACTTTAAAATACTATATATATATATATATATATCATTATTATATATGTATACATAAATGTACAAAAATTTACATATATCTATTCAATGATATAAAAATGGTATTTCAACATATGATATATACATATATTCCATATATTAATGTATATTATTTATTCAAAAATATATTTATATAATAACCTTATATAAATATCAAATTACATATTTTTATTTCTTATTAAATTTGGATTTCTTTATACCCAAATTTATTTTCTCCAATTTCATTCTTTTTTAATTTGGATTTCAATTTGTCCAAATTAAATTTTCCGAATACCTTATATTTATTTAGAAAATTCTCGGTCTTCACAAAAGGGCTCAGAAGATTGAGCCAAGATTGATCCAGCCAAAGGAAAAAAGAAAAGAAAAAAAAACAGAATGAAAAGAAATGAAACATATATATATATATATATATATATATATTTGAGAATATATATATATATATATAAAGGAAAAGGAATTATATATGCATTGACTCGAGTTTATAGGTAAGCCAACATCGTCCAAATTTAAATATGTATATATTTTGAATTTTATTAAATTTATACTAAGTAAATTACTAATGTTTAAAGGTGTACGCGTGAAATTTGGTGCATGCATGCAAAGATAGGCTTTTACGTACGTTAAGCTACAACTTGGCTTAGCATGGCACTAAGGTGACAACCGAGCCAGACTAGGCTCGACACACGAGCCTTGAGCAAAGGAGTCGGTAAGACATTTATATAATTCAACATTAGAATTATATTGTATAGATATAGTTGAATTGGATGGTAATTAAAGGTTTGAGGTTTAAATGACACATAAGGAATGATATGACCATGGTAATATGGTAAATTGAGGAAATGACTCAATGATGTGATATTCTGAATAAATAATCCACAGAATGGATCTTGAATGAATCCATTAACATTGAATGATCTTAGTGTTATTGTGGAAGTCACTAAGGTAATATGTGAACATACATGAAATACTAAGAAGACCGACATTAACGGAAAGGTCTTAGCTGTAGCATTGAAAATAAAGGTAATTGATTTAGTTTACAAATACTGTGAAATAATATTTTATGTTATTGGATAATAGAGAATTTTGGATGATTTATTAGATGTACTTCTGTTGAGATAGAAAGGATTGAATCGAGGAGTTTAAAATGAAATGTGAAATGATGACGAGTTGGGTATAGGTGCTAAATCGAGATGTTTTGAAGGTGATGATCTAAGGAAGATTTGGCATTTTAGTTAGCACTGTACCGAGTGATATTGCATTAATCCATTTCATAAGCATGTCTCGTTTCAATACTGTTTTAATTCTATTGTTTAATTGTATCGCTCTTAAACATGCCTCGTTTTATACATGAGATTTGAGAAGCATTCATTGATACAATACTCACATGAATGGTTTGAATGCTTAAATTGTTTTGAAAGATTGAACATATAGTGTAATGTATGTATTCATATATATGTAAATGATTTTAAAGAAAAGGTGTTATATACTTTACCCTATTTTTACAAGAAAAGTGAAAGATTTAAATGTTTTATGAGACTATAGGCACCCTAAAAGAATTAAATTCAATAAAGCATAGTGGAAACCGCCTAATTGGAGATTACTCATTAGGCAGAGATGCTTGTCCGACAATAGTCGTGGACAAGTCTCAGTCACGCCTGATCAGTGGGGCTGAGAGAGATGAGGTCTATGGCCATAGATAGCGCCCTAGTTGGTTTTCAGGGGACGATGACATGATTTTCACTGCTAGCTACAGTGATATAAGTCTTTATTGATAGAGTGATAGGGATCTAGCCTAGTCTCAACCGATATGATATGCAGTTTAGAGTGTACTTTTAGATTGATATTGTCACACCCCGAAAACGTAGAAGTTTTGGGCTAAATTTTTTTTTCTTAATTCCTTACTTGGTTGCATTCCTGCCAGTATCTCATCACACTTTTTCAACCACAGAAACATTATAATATTTTCATAAAATATTTCATTCACGTTATATTAACTTATTCTTCAAAGTGACGTTACATTCCTACAATATCGATTACATCCCAAAAGTATTATCATATACAAATATCTGTGCCATACAGGATGTCTGGTATCAAAATATGAGTATACCTTACGTGAGTACAAAAATGGCCGGAGGAGAGACGTATCCCTCAGCCTACGTCGTATGCGCAACAGGCCAGGAGATGATCACTGCAAATAATCTGGTAGAGTAGGGGGTGAGCTTTTTGGAAAGCCCCGTAAGAAATGCATTTAAAATAGTCATAGTATCGATATATGCAGAAAACAAATGCCATAATAATGCGTTTCATACTTTAAATCATTGTATGAATTCTTTAATGCATATATCTAAAATTCATACTTGTTTCAAACATACATCATACTTTAGAAACTTAACATCATAATTAATAAAACTTATCATACAGTTCATGGAGACTAGGCAAAATCATATAGCCAGTATGCGGGTCATGACACTTACTTCTTCCTCCGAAGAGGGAACGGAATACCTATGGCCATGGTATGGGCTGTAGACCTGATCAGAGTCGTACAGCGAACATACACCACGAAGGACCAACATACCCACAAAGGATGTAATCATACACAATGTGGGCGAGGACATGCACGACGTGGCTAAACTTATGCCACAATGTGGCAAGCATGACAAGCAGTAACATAAACTATAGGAAGGCCTTAGTCTCAAAACTTACTTATGTAACATCTTAAATCATACAATTGATATAAAATAGTAAGGACCGGACGTGCCAGGGTCTAAGTTAGCCTGGGGTGTGCCACTCCGATACCTTTTTCGGAAAACATATACTTAAATCATACAATTGATATAAAATAGTAAGGACCGGGCGTGCCAGGGTCTAAGTTAGCCTGGGGTTTGCCACTCCGATACCTTTTCGGAAAACATATTTATTTCATGTCATACTTAAAACATTATGGAAAATATACATAGAAGTTATAAAGTTCATTTAACAAATTTAAATATCATGAAAATTAACTTCGGAATAAAATTCATACTTCAGACATTTCTTTAAAATTTGCGATGAAAGTAAGGGACACCATCACAACTTTAAATTACATCCCTTACCTCAGTACACTGTAGAGCAACGCCTTATGTTGCACTCTTATGCTTCTTATCTCTCCGAATTATAAACTGTCAAGTCAAAATTTGACATAATTAATTTTCGGTATTAAATTTCCTCCTTGTCTAATTCTTAATTAAATTCTTATTACTTAGAATATTATAATTTCTTAAAATTTCACAGTGTGGCCGAATGACCTTGAATAAATGTAGATGTTTTCTCCACTTAATATATATATATATATATATCACTTATTCTTCATGTAGGTCAACTTAACCTCTATTTGTTCTTTTCTTTTCCTCCATTTTTCTACTACATATATCCAAACCGAGAGCTCCCTTTTTCTTTTCATTTTTCTACCCTTTGTTGACCCCAAAGCATGAACTTTCTTTCCCTTTTATTCACTTCACGTTGGTTGCATGTAGGTTAGAAAATTTTATTTCTTTATGATGCATTTTTAGTTTAACTTCATAAGTACTTCATCATGTCCTTTAGTCAACCTAAAGCTAACTTTCTATTTCATTCATTTTTTTTCTTTCTTTCCTGTTACATGCTGTCCAACCCACAGCATACTTCATTCTTTTCTGTTTTCCTGATCTGCAGTTCACGTTGGCCTCCTCTTTGTCTCTATATCATGGCTATACTTAGTACATCCTAGGTTGCCAAGATCTTCTACCATTCACACCCAAAGTCAGCTATGGCTAGCTTTTCTTCTCTCTTTTATTTTGCATAACCGATTGCCTTTATTACTCTTTATCTTCTCTCCCACGTACTGCACTTCTTCCTCATTCATTCTAACTTTTTCTTGGTCATTATTGCACTACCCTACATAATATAATTTTAGACTATTAAATTGTGTTATTTTTACACTTAAAAGTCAACAAAAGTCAGCTCAATCTCCTTTATTTTTCATCTTTTTCGGCTGCACCATCAGCCTTATCTTTCACCTCCATTCTCGGTTGTACAAGTAAAAATCCTATGTTCTTTCTTCCAGCCCTTTTTGTTGACTTAATTCACTCCTTCTCTTTTCTTTTATTCTTCCCCTTAACTCACGTAATCACAACTTCTTCAACCAAGCTTTAATTATTTTCTGTTTCATTTCTATTCAAGCCGACAGCTTCTCCTCTTTTTCTTCAAGGTTCACGTGGTATTCATTTCATATCAACTCACTCTTTCTTAACTTATTCAATCCTAGTATATAACTTATAGGTTTTTATTCCCTTTTCATATTTTCCTTGACTGGTTCGGTTCTTAAATTCTAGCTTGTTTTCGGTTCATGACTATCTTGCATCCCCATCTTCACGTAAATCACCATTAGCATCATCTATTTTCATTCTAAATTCTCCTTATTGAACTAGGGTTTTCATTCTACATATGTTTACTCCAAACAATGACTATAACCAATACATTCTTGCTCACTAAAGCTATAATTTAAGGAACAATCATTTTAAAACTAATGCTGGAATTTTACCTGTATAAAGAAGAAATCTGAGCATGTAAATCTCTTCCTGTTTTGAAGGTTTTTGTGCCAACTTCTTTGAGGTTTTGGAAGCTTAATATCCAAGGCTTACTTTCCTTCAAAAGCTTGGTTTATTTGCTAAAAGTTAAGCATGGTTCTGTTGTGGAGAAGAACTTACAAAGTTTGAAAGAAACAGAACACTTTCGGTGATGATGTTGGCTGGAGAGGAATTCACGATGGGAAGAGGATTATATAGCACAAAAATATATATTTGTTGGACTTTTTTGCCAGCTTCATTAAAGCCCTCTTCATTCCCTATTTCTTCCCCTTTTTTTTATATTATTTATCTTCCAACCGGACTACATTTCCTGTTTCTGTTACGTTTTTATTTCCTCTCCATGCAGCCCACGTTTTTTGACTTCCCATGCCAATATTTTGCAGCTAATAATTTTCTATCTTTTCCTTGCTTTTATGTTTATTGTCATGTTATAGTTTGGTCTTCGGTGGAGCAAGGAAGTGAACCAAAGTCATTGTTATAGCTTCTGCCAACCTAAGACAAAAACGTGAGGTAGACTTTCTTGTGTCTTCCTTTATTGGTTACTTCATATATTTTTCTCTTGTTTTGATATTGCTTATCTTCCAACCGAACTCCACCTAGATAGCCAATAAACTCTTCTTTTACTACTTCATACCCTCTCTACATTTGATTCTTCAAGTCAAGCTATTTAATCTTCTTTGTTTCTTCATGCCGCACCATTTTTCTGATTTATCCAAATCAGAATTTTCCACCATTCATTTAATTATTTATTTCATCCTTTATGTAATATTTTTCCATACTTATTTATATATATATTTTTCTAGAATTAAAATCTTCTATGTGAGAAACACTATTCTTATATATTTAATTCCTCAAAATATTATCAATAATTTCTTTATTGATAATTTGTTCATATACATGTACAACTATAGTATAAGAAAATGAGATCTCATTCTCCTCACCTTATAAGAATTTGGTCCTCCAAATTCAAGCTGGTCTATTAAACAAATACGGGTACTTTTCTCTCATGAGGCTCTCTAACTCCCACGTAGCTTTCTCTGTTGTGTGGTGCTGCCAGAGAATCTTAACCAATGGAATAGTTTTAGATCGAAGTACCCTTTCCTTTCTGTCAAGGATCCGGATTGGCTGCTCAACATAGCTCATATCTTCCTGAATATCCAATGGTTGGTATTCAATAACATGGGAGGGATCCGGATGATACTTCCTCAACATAGAGATATGGAAGACGTTATGTATACCAGAAAGCTGTGGTGGTAAAGCTAACCGGTAAGCAACATCCCCAATTCTTTCCAATATCTCAAATGGACCATTGAAACGAGGACTTAATTTTCCTTTCTTTCCGAAGCGCATGACACCCTTGCTCGGAGATACTTTTACAAATACAGAGTCCCCAACTTGAAATTCAAGTGGCCGTCTACGTACATCAGCATAACTTTTCTGTCTACTTTGGGCAACCTTGAGTCTATCACAAATAGTCCGAACACCCTTAGCTGCCTCTTCAACAAGATCAGGGGCTAAAATCTTACGGTCACCCACTTCTTCCCAAGCTACTGGGGATCTACATTTCCTGCCATATAGAGCTTCGTATGGTGCCATTCCGATGCTGGCATGATAACTATTATTATAGGCAAACTCTGCGAGAGGCAAGTGGTCATCCCATGAACCCTTAAAATCTAGTGCACACGCCCTCAACATATCCTCTAAGGTCTGAATAGTCCGCTCGGACTGACCGTCTGTCTGAGGATGGTAGGCGGTGCTCAAATGTAATTGAGATCCCATGGCTTCCTGAAAATGAGTCCAAAATCGAGAGGTAAACCTGGAATCTCTATTAGAAGTGATGCTCACGGGAGCCCCATGTAATCGAGCAATCTCGCTAACATACAAGTCTGCCAATGTACTTAGTGAGTCTGTGCTCTTAATGGCAAGAAAATGGGCACTCTTAGTCAATCTATCAACAATAACCCAGATCGCATCATGACCTCTCCGGGTCCTCGGTAAGCCCATAATAAAATCCATTGTAATGTGCTCCCATTTCCAGGTAGGCACCGGTAAAGACTTAAGTAGTCCTGCTGGCTTCTGGTGCTCAACTTTTATCTGCTGACAGATCAAACATTTGGCCACAAACTCTGCCACGTCTCGTTTCATACCTATCCACCAATACACCTTACACAAGTCATGGTACATCTTAGTACTGCCTGGATGCATAGTGTAACGAGAACAATGAGACTCTTTCAAAATCCTTTGTCTTAGGGTATCATCGTTCGGAACACATATACGGCCCTTAAATCTCAATAACCCATCATCACTGACTGTAAAATCTGACTGCAAATCTTGCTCTGCTTGGCTAACCATGTCTAATAGCCTCTAATCATTTCTTTGCCCTGACCGGATCAGATCTAAGATACTTGGCTCAATTTGAAGGCTAGCCATAAACCCGACATCTACTGTTTCAACACTAACATTGAGCTCGGCAAACTACTCCAGCAATTCCCATTCTCTAACCATCATAACAGAAACCATACTCTTTCTGCTTAGAGCATCTGCAACTACGTTCACCTTGCCCGGATGGTACAGAATTTCGCAGTCATAATCCTTAAGAAGCTCTATCCAACGTCTCTGCCTTATATTAAGTTCCTTTTGATCGAATAGATACTTCAAACTCTTATGGTCAGTGAAGATTTGGAACTTCTCACCATACAGATAATGCCGCCATATCTTTAAAGCAAAAACGACTGCGGCCAACTCTAAATCATGCGTAGGGTAGTTGCGCTCATGGTCTTTAAGCTGGCGTGAACCATACGCGACTACTCTACCATGTTGCATTAGCACACAACCTAGACCCTGACTGGAAGCATCACTGAATACAACGAAGCCTCCAGATCCACTCAGAATGGTTAGGATTGGTGTTGTAGTTAATCTTTGCTTAAGCTCTTGAAAACACTGCTCACACTGACTTGACCATTCAAACGGAACTCCTTTGTGTGTAAGCTTAGTCAAAGGAGCTGCAATCCGAGAAAAACTCTCCACAAACCTCCTATAGTACCCTGCCAATCCCAAGAAACTCCGAATCTCAGTCGCTGTCTTCGGTCTCTCCCACTGGAGTACTGCCTCAACCTTGGACGGATCAACTGACACCCCGTCCTTAGATACTATGTGGCCAAGAAAAGCTATCCGATCCAACCAAAATTCACACTTACTAAGCTTTCCATAAAGCTGCTTATCTCTGAGAGTCTGGAGTACAATCCTCAGATGCTGCTCGTGCTCCTCCCGGGACTTAGAATATACTAGAATATCATCTATAAAAGCAATCACAAATTTATCCAGATACTCCCGAAACACATCATTCATCAAATTCATAAATGCGACAGGGGCATTAGTCAAACCGAAAGGCATCACCAGAAATTCGAAATGGCCATATCTGGTTCTAAAGGCCGTCTTCGGTACATCTTCCTTCCTAATTCTCAACTGATGATAGCCTGATCTCAAATCAATCTTAGAAAACACCGAAGCCCCTTTCAGTTGATCAAACAAATCATCTATTCTTGGCAGGGGGTACTTATTCTTAATTGTAGCCTTGTTTAGTAACCTATAGTCGATGCATAACCGGAGACTACCATCTTTCTTTCTCACAAACAATACCGGAGCACCCCAGGGAGACACACTTGGTCTAATAAAACCCTTGTCAAGCAATTCTTGCAACTGCTTCTTTAATTCTTCTAATTCAACTAATGCCATCCGGTAAGGAGGTTTAGAGATAGGCTGGGTATCCGGCACTAAATCAATAGTGAACTCCAACTCTCTCTCTAATGGTAATCCTGGTAACTCATCCGGAAACACATCTGAAAACTCACATACCACTGGTGTATCTGATATATGTGGAGATTCCCGACTCGTATCGGAGATAAAGGCAATATAACCTTCACACGAATAAATTTATTTGAAATTTCAAACATATAAACATTATACAACTTCATTGAACATAACATCATATACTTTATTTCTTAACAGTAAAACATACATCAAATTTATCAGGTAAAGAGAAGGTTACAGTCTTAGTGTAGCAATCTAGACTTGCATGATTGATTTCTAACCAATCCATACCTAAGATTAAATCAAAACTTTAACAGATATACTCAATTTATAACCAAACAAGCACAGATACTTGGGATGTAATCTTATCCTAACTATCGACACTGACAGTACTAGACAACCCTTGCTCTGATACCAAGAAAGACTGTCACACCCCGAAAACGTAGAAGTTTGGGCTAAATTTTTTTTTTCTTAATTCCTTACTTGGTTGCATTCCTGCCAGTATCTCATCACACTTTTTCAACCACAGAAACATTATAATATTTTCATAAAATATTTCATTCACGTTATATTAACTTATTCTTCAAAGTGACGTTACATTCCTACAATATCGATTACATCCCAAAAGTATTATCATATACAAATATCTGTGCCATACAGGATGTCTGGTATCAAAATATGAGTATACCTTACGTGAGTACAAAAATGGCCGGAGGAGAGACGTATCCCTCAGCCTACGTATGCGCAACAGGCCAGGAGATGATCACTGCAAATAATCTGGTAGAGTAGGGGGTGAGCTTTTTGGAAAGCCCCGTAAGAAATGCATTTAAAATAGTCATAGTATCGATATATGCAGAAAACAAATGCCATAATAATGCGTTTCATACTTTAAATCATTGTATGAATTCTTTAATGCATATATCTAAAATTCATACTTGTTTCAAACATACATCATACTTTAGAAACTTAACATCATAATTAATAAAACTTATCATACAGTTCATGGAGACTAGGCAAAATCATATAGCCAGTATGCGGGTCATGACACTTACTTCTTCCTCCGAAGAGGGAACGGAATACCTATGGCCATGGTATGGGCTGTAGACCTGATCAGAGTCGTACAGCGAACATACACCACGAAGGACCAACATACCCACAAAGGATGTAATCATACACAATGTGGGCGAGGACATGCACGACGTGGCTAAACTTATGCCACAATGTGGCAAGCATGACAAGCAGTAACATAAACTATAGGAAGGCCTTAGTCTCAAAACTTACTTATGTAACATCTTAAATCATACAATTGATATAAAATAGTAAGGACCGGACGTGCCAGGGTCTAAGTTAGCCTGGGGTGTGCCACTCCGATACCTTTTTCGGAAAACATATACTTAAATCATACAATTGATATAAAATAGTAAGGACCGGGCGTGCCAGGGTCTAAGTTAGCCTGGGGTTTGCCACTCCGATACCTTTTCGGAAAACATATTTATTTCATGTCATACTTAAAACATTATGGAAAATACATAGAAGTTATAAGTTCATTTAACAAATTTAAATATCATGAAAATTAACTTCGGAATAAAATTCATACTTCAACATTTCTTTAAAATTTGCGATGAAAGTAAGGGACACCATCACAACTTTAAATTACATCCCTTACCTCAGTACACTGTAGAGCAACGCCTTATGTTGCACTCTTATGCTTCTTATCTCTCCGAATTATAAACTGTCAAGTCAAAATTTGACATAATTAATTTTCGGTATTAAATTTCCTCCTTGTCTAATTCTTAATTAAATTCTTATTACTTAGAATATTATAATTTCTTAAAATTTCACAGTGTGGCCGAATGACCTTGAATAAATGTAGATGTTTTCTCCACTTAATATATATATATATATCACTTATTCTTCATGTAGGTCAACTTAACCTCTATTTGTTCTTTTCTTTTCCTCCATTTTTCTACTACATATATCCAAACCGAGAGCTCCCTTTTTCTTTTCATTTTTCTACCCTTTGTTGACCCCAAAGCATGAACTTTCTTTCCCTTTTATTCACTTCACGTTGGTTGCATGTAGGTTAGAAAATTTTATTTCTTTATGATGCATTTTTAGTTTAACTTCATAAGTACTTCATCATGTCCTTTAGTCAACCTAAAGCTAACTTTCTATTTCATTCATTTTTTTTCTTTCTTTCCTGTTACATGCTGTCCAACCCGACAGCATACTTCATTCTTTTCTGTTTTCCTGATCTGCAGTTCACGTTGGCCTCCTCTTTGTCTCTATATCATGGCTATACTTAGTACATCCTAGGTTGCCAAGATCTTCTACCATTCACACCCAAAGTCAGCTATGGCTAGCTTTTCTTCTCTCTTTTATTTTGCATAACCGATTGCCTTTATTACTCTTTTATCTCTCCCACGTACTGCACTTCTTCCTCATTCATTCTAACTTTTTCTTGGTCATTATTGCACTACCCTACATAATATAATTTTAGACTATTAAATTGTGTTATTTTTACACTTAAAAGTCAACAAAAGTCAGCTCAATCTCCTTTATTTTTCATCTTTTTGGCTGCACCATCAGCCTTATCTTTCACCTCCATTCTCGGTTGTACAAGTAAAAATCCTATGTTCTTTCTTCCAGCCTTTTTGTTGACTTAATTCACTCCTTCTCTTTTCTTTTATTCTTCCCCTTAACTCACGTAATCACAACTTCTTCAACCAAGCTTTAATTATTTTCTGTTTCATTTCTATTCAAGCCGACAGCTTCTCCTCTTTTTCTTCAAGGTTCACGTGGTATTCATTTCATATCAACTCACTCTTTCTTAACTTATTCAATCCTAGTATATAACTTATAGGTTTTTATTCCCTTTTCATATTTTCCTTGACTGGTTCGGTTCTTAAATTCTAGCTTGTTTTCGGTTCATGACTATCTTGCATCCCCATCTTCACGTAAATCACCATTAGCATCATCCTATTTTCATTCTAAATTCTCCTTATTGAACTAGGGTTTTCATTCTACATATGTTTATTCCAAACAATGACTATAACCAATACATTCTTGCTCACTAAAGCTATAATTTAAGGAACAATCATTTTAAAACTAATGCTGGAATTTTACCTGTATAAAGAAGAAATCTGAGCATGTAAATCTCTTCCTGTTTTGAAGGTTTTTGTGCCAACTTCTTTGAGGTTTTGGAAGCTTAATATCCAAGGCTTACTTTCCTTCAAAAGCTTGGTTTATTTGCTAAAAGTTAAGCATGGTTCTGTTGTGGAGAAGAACTTACAAAGTTTGAAAGAAACAGAACACTTTCGGTGATGATGTTGGCTGGAGAGGAATTCACGATGGGAAGAGGATTATATAGCACAAAAATATATATTTGTTGGACTTTTTTGCCAGCTTCATTAAAGCCCTCTTCATTCCCTATTTCTTCCCCTTTTTTTATATTATTTATCTTCCAACCGGACTACATTTCCTGTTTCTATTACGTTTTTATTTCCTCTCCATGCAGCCCACGTTTTTTGACTTCCCATGCTAATATTTTGCAGCTAATAATTTTCTATCTTTTCCTTGCTTTTATGTTTATTGTCATGTTATAGTTTGGTCTTCGGTGGAGCAAGGAAGTGAACCAAAGTCATTGTTATAGCTTCTGCCAACCTAAGACAAAAACGTGAGGTAGACTTTCTTGTGTCTTCCTTTATTGGTTACTTCATATATTTTTCTCTTGTTTTGATATTGCTTATCTTCCAACCGAACTCCACCTAGATAGCCAATAAACTCTTCTTTTACTACTTCATACCCTCTCTACATTTGATTCTTCAAGTCAAGCTATTTAATCTTCTTTGTTTCTTCATGCCGCACCATTTTTCTGATTTATCCAAATCAAATTTTCCACCATTCATTTAATTATTTATTTCATCCTTTATGTAATATTTTTCCATACTTATTTATATATATATATTTTTCTAGAATTAAAATCTTCTATGTGAGAAACACTATTCTTATATATTTAATTCCTCAAAATATTATCAATAATTTCTTTATTGATAATTTGTTCATATACATGTACAACTATAGTATAAGAAAATGAGATCTCACAGATATGAACTCTAAACTGATATGATTTTACAGTATGTGAAATGTGTTTCGATATTGTATTTGATCACACATGATATGAAAAGAGAAATGTGCACGTTTTGATTTGAAACAATATGAAAAGTACATGTTTTGATTTCACGAAATATGAAAAGAGAAATGTGCATGTTTTGATTTGAAACGATATGAAAAGTACATGTTTTGATTTCATGAAATGTGAAAAGAGAAATGTACATACTTTAACTGGTCTTAAAAGTGAACATTGAGTCGGGCTATAAGCTTTGGACTTAAGCAGTGAAATGATTATTGAATAGTGAAAGATTTATCGAATAGTGAAATGTTTATTTGAACAGTGAAATGATTATCGAACCATGCATAGTGTTTTGTATATGATATTGTTTTATTGTGCATGAATGTACTTTACTTACCAGAGGCATAGTATCAGTCTTTTACATGACATGTTTTGAGATTACACTGGTTCTAAACATGATTGATACTATTTGAGATATGATTTTTAATGATGTTCTGGTTTTGAAATCATGAGTGAAAAATGCTTATGCATGGTGAACCTTGAGCTTAAGCATAGCCCAAGCCTGGAAACATATTTTGGAAACTTTGTCTTGCTCCAATGATTATAAGGTGATATTTCACATTGTTTGATCATGTAGAATGTAGTATGAAGGGATTTAATAACTTTCATGCTTTCACTCATGCAGTGTACTTTATATTTACTACATGATAGACTAAATTGGTTATGTGTAGACTACATGGAGTGTGATATCGATATAGAAAATGATATTATGGATTAATATTTGATCAAATGTATTCATTGTGGATTTATATCGAATAAATAATGTATATTAAGGAGTGATATTTGGTTGTATGAGATGTTATCGATTGGAATGACAAATGAAGATCACGAACTTTGAGGTTCATGCATTGCATATAGAACAGTATAATTCTAATTCTGCACTTATATAAATGACTTACTGAGCCATGGATTTGCTCACCCTCCTCAATTTCATATCTTTTCAGACTATTTGGGTTGAACTTCGTCATGAGGGCTTTTGAGTGGGACTCGGAGACGGTATCTAGGCTTGATACTGTCCCTGTCCTCCGAAACTACTTGGTTGCATTTTGAGGTATACATTCTTTGGCATACGTTTTTATTTTAGGCAAATTTCTGTACAATACTTTAGGATGGGATGTAAACTAGGATAATGAATAGTTGATGTAATATTTGGATTTTATACGATATGCATGTGGTGATTAGTAATGGATAGTAGAGTTGTTGAAATGTAGGACGTTTGGTGAACATGTGGATTGTGAAAAACTGTTGTCATATTATATTGTGATGATTTGCAGGTAGATAACTGGGGAAAACTCAAAATATAAGGGGGGATATATTCAATCTGTTTCTAAGAAATAGTAAGATATGGATTATAATTGATATTTCCCTATCTTAGATAGTAGTTTAAATCATAATTGAATTAAAGATTGAATGGAAATAGTTTAGTGACTACATTGACACCAAATACAAATTATAAAACGAAAAGGAAAAAAAAAATTTAGCCCATAAATTTGTTAGAAGAAAAAGTATTAGTATCAAGTGAACGTCACGGTCTTCGGGTCGTGACATTTTCTAAGTAAAATTCCTAAGGCCTATTTTTATTAATTAATTACAGATCTAAGACAAAATAAAATTAAGAAACTATCTTCTCTCAACAAAATCTAGTCTTGAACTTGCTTTGTTGGAATTTCTTCTCAATCTCATTTTTCTGCCCAGAACTTCATACTGATTTTGTCTAGACGTTTGACCCATCAAATGAACTCCGATTTTTGCGATCTTGGACATTATGGAAACCTTGAGAAGTCCTCTACAACTTCTATGAAGGCCACTTCTTGAGATTAGGTCGTTAAATTGGTCAAAAACATCAATCTTCCAAGCTGGACAGAAAATACTGCACTTTGCTCTTTTTATCTTCTTTTTATTCCAACTTTGATATTTAATACCGAAAACATAAAATAAACATTAATAAGCTCTTTTAGGCATAAAACATCAATAAAAAAAATATATTAGCACATATAAAATTCACAAAATATCATCCTATCAAATTCCCCCACACTTAGCTTTTGCTAGTCCTCTAGCAAACCTAAACTAACTTCCTAAAGAACTAAATCCTAAATCCTAACTCACTTTCGTAGGAATCACGATTGCATTTAGCATATGCAATAAGCCTTTAAACCCCTAGGTCACCCCTAGTGGATGAGTTGTGTCTCGTGAGGGCTTTCAGAAGATATACCCACAAAATCTTTTACTTAAGACTCAATCCTAAAAATTCAAAATAAGACTCAAAAATTAAAAATTAAGACTCAAAACAAGATTAAGATCATGAACATATTTTCAAATCTTTCAATTCTTAACTCATAACTTCAACAAGAGTCAAATAATCAAGTCAATCATATTCTAATCATTACTTCTCATATTCTAATCATTACTTCTCATATTCATGCATACTTCTAAATAAATTCATGCAAAATTCACAATCAACACAATTGAAACATATAACATCAACTTTGCAGTTATCTAATTTACATTACTACAAACAAAGTCAATAGATCAAGAATTTTTTTTTTCTATTTTCTCTTCCTTCTTTTTCTTTTTTTTTCTTTTGAGGTTTCAATAATGGTTTCCCTAAGTACTTACTTGCCTTTTTACACTAATGTTAATATTGGTGATACCAACACCCGGTTACTCAACAAGTAAGCCCTCTTTTAGAGTGCTTTGCATACTCATATTTTAAGTCACTTCAAGAATTTAATCAACAAGATCGAGTAACTCAAAACATTGGAGTAAAATTTAAAGCTTTCAACCTCTATTTTTCTTCTCTTTTTATGTTTTTTTTTGTTCTTGTCTATTTATCCTTTGCTTATACCAACTTCAATGAACTAATCACATTATCAATATCATATGACCAATCATACTTAATCATGAACTCACATAAATTCTTTAGAAAGTACTCACTTCAACAATAATAACAATCAAAATACTCTCAACTTTCTTATAAAACTTTGTTTTAGTTTAGAATCAATCCTTAAAAGAAAGAAAACATATCATGATCTTTTAAAACTCTTAAAAATTTGACCCCTTTTTTTAAAAAAAAAATTCCAGTTCCTAAAAAAAAACTCTATAAGCTCATAAACCAATATTCCCCCCCCCCCCCACACTTAAATCTTACTTTGTCCTCAAAGTAAGTCTAGCATGCAAAGAAGAACAATAAAAAAACTCAAAAATTAAATGGTAATACAAGTAAAGGAAGAAATACTCCCTCATTTTACATCCTTGGGTTGCCTCCCAAGTAGCGCTTTTGTTTAATGTCGTTAGCTCGACATTTTCACCTTCCATCATCCAATCCCAGACCTCAATATTTTTTTCGGTTTCTCGAGTTCCTCATTCTCAAGATTTTTGCTCATGGCTATTTCTAGCTCATCTTTAAGAACTTGCTTTTCATCACCTTTTAATTTCCTCTTGGAAGTGCATAGTTCCTTTAAAAACTTGGCATCGCAAAGCACTTGATCATTAATTTCATCAAGGAGAGGAATATTAACTTCCATTTTCCTAAATGTCTTCAATGTCTCCTTGTCTTGCTCTTCGTTTGTAGCTCTTGCAAACCTATCAGGAAAAGGAGGAGGGTAAGTAGAAGAATTAAAAGGAATTTGTTTTTCACTTACCTCAGCTTTGAATTCCTTGATTTCAACATCCTCATAGTGCTTTATAAAATTGTCGAAATTCTCTCTCCCTTTTACATTGTGCATGTCAACAACTCCACCTTTAATATAGAAATTGGATTTATCCTCCCTTTCTATAAAGTTGTCGACATCTTCATGTGCACTTTCCTTGGATTCAATTTCCCTTTCACTTTTCAAGGTGATGTTAGTAACATTATCTCTTGGATTCTCCATAGGTTGAGAGGTCATAGCTTTAATGTTACTTATGGAATTCATTATTTGACTCACATGGTGATCAATATTCTTAATATAAACATCAGCCTCTTGTGAAAATTGTAAAGTTTTAATGTCAAGAGTCTTAACAATATCTTCAAGATACATACCTGATTCTTGAGGTGGAGGCATACCTTAGTCTTGAGATGGAGCTTGATATGTATCTTGGAATGGCGCATTGTAAACCTCATATTGATTCTCATAACTAAAATTAGAATGATCCCACCATCCTTGATAGTATGTATCGTAGTGTGGTTCATAATTATAGTATGGGTCATAATTATAGTGTGGTTCATAAGCTTGCTCCATGGAGTCCTCTTCTTGTCTTAGGTGGTAGTGATGGTGGATGTTGTGGTGTTTGTGGCATCACGCTTTGGGTTGCTTGTATGTAGTCCCTAATCTTTTGAAATTTGTGACTAGAATCCTTGTCAATCTTGCAATCCCTGAAAAGGAAAAGAAAAAAATCAGACTTTAATTTAAAATAATTAACTTAAACAAAAATTGAATCCCCGACAACGACGCCAAAATTTGATGAGTGTCGTCAGTCACCAAAAATAAAATTTCCTAACTCTACTATGTAGATAGCGGAGCAAGGGTCGAACCCACAGAAATTGGATTATTTAAATTAATTATTAAATTAAAAATCTAATTTTAGGATTTGGGGAAAGAAGAAGAAAATCTGGGGGTTTTGTAAGCTATGTCTAAAATAAAGAAAACAAGAATTATTAAATATAAAAAAAACAAATAGCAAAAAGCTTCAGTTACGAGGCAATCAATCATTCTTGGATTTTGATGTTGATCATTGATTACAAAATATTATTGTCAATTAAATAGTCAACCGTAGCATAACAACAAGCTCTGTTACACCATCTTTCCTTACTGAGTCGTTAGTTAAAACAAGCTCTTTAACTAATCTCTAACTACTTAACCTACCTAGAATAAGCTCTCTAGATATAAGTTGTAGCAGCATTAACAACAAAAAAGATATGGGTTGACATTAGATAACAAACACATAAGCTTTGTTCATTTAATCTAAACCTTAATTCTCCTCCATCCCTAGTGATTAACTCCACAAGCAATTACGGACTTATGTTTTTAATCTGGCGGTAGATTATTTAATTTAATTAAATAGTGTGCACCTTATCTAATCAAACAAACAATCATTATAATGTGCTCAGAGAATCTTGGATATTTAATCAATAATTATATAATAGGTTCAAGAATCTCACAACATGCTTTTCCCAAGAATAATCAATTTACCTCATAACTGAATAAGAAAACTACTCACTAGACATATTTAAGATTATAAAATTCAAGTTTAATATTATAAAGAAGACTGTTGGCTCTTATAGGTAATACCGAGAGGGGGGTGAATCGGTTTTTAACTAACTATAAGCTCGTTTTGCGATTCTTCTAAATTCTCTAGCCTATATTAATAATTTCTAAGTTCTCTAGGCTAGACAAGCATGCAATCCAAGTTCAATGCAATAAACACAATATAATTGCAAGTAATTAAAGAGAGTAGGGAAAGAGAGATTTACACAATCGATTTATAGAGGTTCGGCAACCTTGCCTACGTCCTCTACCTTGAGACGCTCCAAGGATTTTCTCCAAATCCACTATCTTGAATTTGTGATTACAATCCCTCTTTTCAAGGCTCAAGAGTAACCTCCCTCTTTTCTAGGCTCAAGAGAAACCTCTCTCTTTTTCTTAGGCTACAGAGTAACCTCCCTCTTTTTCAAGGCTTAAGAGAAACCTCCCCTTTTACAAGGAATGGTGGGTTACAAATAATGTAATCAAGAGAAGCCTCTAAGTAGGCAAATGATTACAGAAATTAAGCACAATAAAAAGCCTATACAAAGTTTGTGCTAAGCAATACAAGAAATAGATGAGTGATAGAAGATGAAGACTCTTTATCTCTTGAATTGATGTTGAGGCTTGAGGAAGATGAATAAAATGATGAAAGATGTTGCTTGGTTGTTCCTCTTCCTTCCTTTAGCTTTTAAGCCTCTATTTATAGTCCCTTGGATGGTTTGTGGACGTTGGTTGGAGCCAAAACAGAAAGTAGCCGTTGTGTCTCACAGAAAAGAGCCGTTGGGGGCTTTCTGGTGCAAAGGGATCGATCCTGCTACAGTGGGGATCGATCCCTTTTGTCCAGAATCTTAATTCTGGGCTTCAGGGACCTTGGGAAGACTTTCTGCCAAAAGGGGATCGATCCTGCTACAGTGGGGATCGATCCTTTTCTTCCAGAGGGCATTTTTCCTGCACTTTTGGGTTAGAAATGATATGACCTTTGATCCTAATTCAACCCAAACCATTTATAAGTTTTAAGGGAGTTTTTCTTGACTTTCTCAAATGAAAATATTGTCCAAACATTCATCAAGTGATTTTCTAAAATATTCAAGACATTACAAAGTATTAAGACCAATAAGAGTATGTAATTAAATCATGGTCTTAAGTTTGATATGATCACTTGAAAATGAATTGAGAAAATCATGTGTGATGAGCAAATTTACAATGTGAATTAAGACATTAAAGCTTACTTAAGTTTTTGTCATTTCAAATATATATTGCAATTTAAAGCTAACAATCTCCCCCTTTTTGATATGACAAAACTTAATGTAAATTTGCTTTGAAAATTCTTTGAAAAGAATACTCCCCCTCAAATAAAGCAGGATTTTATAAAGCTCCCCCTTAATATAAGCATGGGTTTTGAAAATGAATTTTCCCTCATTATCTCTCCCCCTTAATATCTCTCCCTTTATCTATCTCTCCCCCTTTTTGTCATAGCAAAAAGAAGGAAAAATAATAAAAAATATGCTCCCCCTAAAATCATGGCTATGTGAGAAAAAATATGAATATGCTCCATCCAACAAGAAACATGTTAGTACATGGGACTCATAGCACAAATTAATAAGTCAATATTCACAAAGAGTATGAAATATTCATGCAATGAATATGACTTATGATCCTATACCAATTGTTTATAAATAATTTTGATACCAATTGTTGATAAGTAATTTTGCAAGAAGGTTCCAATTGGTAAGAAGTTAAGTAAGCACCTAAGTATATCAATTGTTCTCTAAGTCCAACTAAGGTGCATTGTAATACATCATGATTATGAGCTAAAATTATATAACATATCATATGCATGTGCTCATAAATCATGTTCACGTAAGAGTGTGCATAGAATTAAGACATATAGCAAGTAACTACAAGTTCTAGCACACAAGAGTTTCATGCAAAAATATCCTAAGAGAATTCTTCTCTATTTGTCATTTCAAACTAAACAGCATGAGAAGAATTGTCAATTTAAAGCTCATACCAATTGGCAATTTAGATTTGGCTTACCAATTATTGAAAATATGGTTGCCAATGATACTAATTGTTATTTCAATCTAAATACCAATTGTTACTAATGGTTGACTTAGGCATTTTGCATGAATCCAATATCTATGTGTAGTGTGTTCATATCAAGAAAATAATCATTCCAAATATGCAAGAACACAACACATATCATCAAATATGCATATGGATCAATTAATCATTAGCACACTATCATAAAGTATTAATCCATATTCATATTCACAAATTTATACCATATGGAAGATTTATGAAATCAAGGTATTCAAGCAAACACATTTTCTCCCATGGTTTCAAGCACACAAATCCTATGCTCATTTTCTAATTCAAGTCCTTAACCAATTATGAGCAAGGAAAGATTCAAATAATAAATGCATGGATATCAAGTTTGTTCAAGTTTGCATTTATCTTTGAGTGTTGGTGTTGTCATTAAGACCCTAGTTCTTTAAGTACAAGGATGATAAAGTTTTATGCATTTTAACTTTTAGGATCCATTTACCATCACAAATTATAGGCCAATGACTATTACCAATTGTTGAATTTACATTTGGAATCAATCCACTAGATGTAAAATTATCATGAAACCTAGTGTGGAATAGATAAGTCAAGCTAAGAGACATAATCCTATAAGCATGCTTGACTAAGATGAACAAAAAGAATGAGACATATTTATTATGTACAAGTTCATCAAATTCTCAAATATATCCATAAATTCTTGAAATAATTCTCAAAATTATGGTTAAGCATTCATTGAAAGTATATTTCAAGGTTATTTCAAGAGTTATGCAAATCATGAATGTTTACAACAAGAAAAATGATTTTGCACTTGTGAGCTCAAGAAAAATGATAATGATTGTTGAGAGTGATACCATTTGTTGGAAATAATATTAATTGATGGAGTTGAGGCATGATATCAATGAAGAATGAGTTTTCATATATTACCGATCATCAAAAAGAAGTTAAAACAATGAATTTTAAGTTGAGAAGAGAGAAAATATCAAAACAATGAAAAGTTCTTCTCAATTTCGGTTGAAAACATGCAGGAGTGCCTTTTCTGGCCTGGGGGGATCGATCCTGCTACAGTGGGGATCGATCCCTCATATGTTCCTGCAGATTCTGCAGTTGTTTTGACAGAAAATTGGACTTGTGAGGTACCAAAACTTCGTTTTTGAGTGTTTTAGGTCCAAGTAAAGGTTTAAACATTTGTAAAACATGATTTTGGACTTGTATGAATGAAAAACATGAATCAAAAACCATTTTACAAAAGATTTTGCAATTTTTGAAGAATTTACACAATAAAATGCATTTATGGCCTCAAAAGGGGTCATTTTGAGATTTATGCATATTTTCACCAAACCAAAGATTTAGAAACCACAAATATGCCAAAACAAACTTGTTCACATAGGTTTTAAGCACATATATCATCAAATCATACATCTTGTGAACAATATGCCATGATTTCCAATATACAAGTTCTTCATTACTGTTCATGACATGGCATTTTGCATTAATGACACATTTGGTAATTTGAGGCAAGTAGATACATTATCAACATATAGAAAACATGCTCAAATTCCAGAAATCATTTCAAAATCACAAATCATGCTTTTCATTCAATAATTCAATGCCTCAAGAACCATCCATCAACCAATCAACAATCATTCAACATGCCTTTTGTTCAATCATTCAACTTACAATGCATCAAGAATCATCAACCAAGTGCCTCAATAAAACATATAAATAATTTTAGCAAAAATGAGTTTTGAAGAGATAGGATTTAAGCTTACAAAACTCCTTTGCTAAAGAATGCTTTGCCTTGACTAGTTGAATCCACCTTGTGCCATCCTTTGAAGAATTGTTGTGATGGATCCTCAAGCTTTTTCTTTTTCTCATTGGCACAAGCAAACTCCATGCGGATGTGTTGAGCATTCAAACCCCATTGTTTCTTTGTAACTCCATGCTCTGACACTCCTACACCAAACACATTTTCAAGCATGCTTTGGTACCCAAATTTTCTTGGGTCCTTGAGAGTTAGTGCTCACAATTTTTGATCCTTTTGGGATCCATTTCAAGCTCAAATCATCATTATTTATTGCATGCTTTGGCACCCATATTTTCTTAACTACTCTTCCTCTAAATGTGGTTTTCCTATATGTGCATGCTTGTGAAGAGTGTCCTATTCTATTGCATAGTGAGCATGTAAGAGATAAATCATGCATAGTATTTTTGCTCACAAGGAAATTCTTTAGATGAGTTTCTTTTTGTATTGCATTATAACCTAACCCATCTTTATCAAAGAAAGCTCTTTGGGTCTCTAACATATGATCTAGCTTTTGTTGACCCATATAAAACCTAGAAAATGAGTTATGCAAATTTGTATTCTTTTTATTTAACTCATTTATTTCTAAGTTAGCCTCTTCTAATTTCTTTTCAAATTCTAGCTTAGCATTTATCAAGGCTTCATTTTCTATTTTTAATTTAGCAATGATTTTCTTATATTTGGAATTCATGCATTGAAATTCATTTGCTAAATCATTAAAGGCATTTTGTAGTTCACTAAAGGTATAGTCATTATCTTCACTAGAACTACAACTAGCCTCATCATCACTAATGGCCATAAAGCATGAGTAAGCTACCTCTTCATCTACATTTTCCTCATCGGAGCTATCACTATCGCTCCATGCAGCCACAAATGCTTTCTTCCTAGGCTTCCTATCCTTTTCCTTCCTAAGTAAGGGGCAATCTAACTTAGTATGACCCGGTTCATTGCACTCATAACACACTAAGGGGTCTTTTTCTCTTCTACTTGACTCTCCCCTATGATGTCTCCTATTTTGCTCTCTCTCATTCATTCTCATGAACCTATTGAATCTTTTGGCAAACATTGCCATTTCCTTTTCTTCCTCATTTCCACTCTCATTTCCATCATCTTCAATGACCTCATGAGTGGAAGACTTAAGTGCTACCCCTACTTTCTTTGAAGGCTCTTCATTTCTTTTTAATTTCATTTCATATGTAAGTAGGGAGCCCATAAGTTCATCTAGAGACAAGGTGTTAGGATCCTTAGATTCTTCTATAGCAGTCACCTTTGCCTCCCAAGATTTTGGCAAGCTATTCAAGATTTTCTTAACCATTTCTACATTGGAATAGCTTTTGCCTAATGCCTTAAGTCCATTAATTATGTTATTGAACCTAGTGTACATTTCACTCATGGACTCATTTTCTTTCATTCTAAATAGCTCATAATCATGTGTGAGCATTCCTACTTTGGTTTCCCTAACTTGATTGGTCCCTTCATGTGTGATGGCCAATTTGTCCCATATTTGCTTAGCATTTTCACATAGGGACACTCTATTATATTCATTGGGACCTAATGCACAAAAGAGAGTGTGCATGGCCTTGGCATTCAATTGTGCCACTCTCATGTCATTTGTGTCCCACTCATCTTCACTCTTAGGGACATCCTTTCCATCTACTTTCTTCATAGGAATTCTAGGACCATTCACTATAATTCTCCACACTTCATAATCATTAGATTGTACAAATAGCATCATTCTAGTTTTCCAATATGAGTAATTCTCACCATTGAAGAGTGGAGGTCTAACTAATGATTGTCCCTCTTCTCCTAGGGGTGTGCCTATATTCAAGTGAGCCATTTGTGATCGTTTTGCTCGATAGATGTTAGTCTAATTCAATCTCGAGCCCAAGCTCTGATACCAATTGTTGGCTCTTATAGGTAATACCGAGAGGGGGGGGTGAATCGGTTTTTAACTAACTATAAGCTCGTTTTGCGATTCTTCTAAATTCTCTAGCCTATATTAATAATTTCTAAGTTCTCTAGGCTAGACAAGCATGCAATCCAAGTTCAATGCAATAAACACAATATAATTGCAAGTAATTAAAGAGAGTAGGGAAAGAGAGATTTACACAATCGATTTATAGAGGTTCGGCAACCTTGCCTACGTCCTCTACCTTGAGACGCTCCCAAGGATTTTCTCCAAATCCACTATCTTGAATTTGTGATTACAATCCCTCTTTTCAAGGCTCAAGAGTAACCTCCCTCTTTTCTAGGCTCAAGAGAAACCTCTCTCTTTTTCTTAGGCTACAGAGTAACCTCCCTCTTTTTCAAGGCTTAAGAGAAACCTCCCCTTTTACAAGGAATGGTGGGTTACAAATAATGTAATCAAGAGAAGCCTCTAAGTAGGCAAATGATTACAGAAATTAAGCACAATAAAAAGCCTATACAAAGTTTGTGCTAAGCAATACAAGAAATAGATGAGTGATAGAAGATGAAGACTCTTTATCTCTTGAATTGATGTTGAGGCTTGAGGAAGATGAATAAAATGATGAAAGATGTTGCTTGGTTGTTCCTCTTCCTTCCTTTAGCTTTTAAGCCTCTATTTATAGTCCCTTGGATGGTTTGTGGACGTTGGTTGGAGCCAAAACAGAAAGTAGCCGTTGTGTCTCACAGAAAAGAGCCGTTGGGGGCTTTCTGGTGCAAAGGGATCGATCCTGCTACAGTGGGGATCGATCCCTTTTGTCCAGAATCTTAATTCTGGGCTTCAGGGACCTTGGGAAGACTTTCTGCCAAAAGGGGATCGATCCTGCTACAGTGGGGATCGATCCTTTTCTTCCAGAGGGCATTTTTCCTGCACTTTTGGGTTAGAAATGATATGACCTTTGATCCTAATTCAACCCAAACCATTTATAAGTTTTAAGGGAGTTTTTCTTGACTTTCTCAAATGAAAATATTGTCCAAACATTCATCAAGTGATTTTCTAAAATATTCAAGACATTACAAAGTATTAAGACCAATAAGAGTATGTAATTAAATCATGGTCTTAAGTTTGATATGATCACTTGAAAATGAATTGAGAAAATCATGTGTGATGAGCAAATTTACAATGTGAATTAAGACATTAAAGCTTACTTAAGTTTTTGTCATTTCAAAATATATATTGCAATTTAAAGCTAACAAAGACAATTATCATGCAATAAACAATTAAACTATCAATCTTTAATAATATCAAACAAGAAATCTATAATCAAGATTATAATCTAATAAGATTTTAACAAAAAAAGAAATCACAAAATCTAAAAAAATAAAAAGAAAATAATTTTATAAAACAATAATAAGAAATCAGCAACTAATTAAAAATAAAGAAAAATAAATTTTTTATTAAAAACCCTAAAGAAAATCCTACAAGACTAAAAGCGAAGAGGTAGGAGAGGGATGTGAGGGATGTGAGGGATGTTGTTTATGAGAGCCTTGTGCTCTTTATATAGGCCTAAGGAAGAGTTTAAAAGACTTTCCTAAGCAATGTGGGATTCAGATAAGAGTTTACTTGGAAAACAAGTAATTTGACTAGTCAAACTCTTACCTTTATCTCATCATCTTTTTACAATTATTTTCTAAGTAAAATTCCTAAGGCCTATTTTTATTAATTAATTACAGATGTAAGACAAAATAAAATTAAGAAACTATCTTCTCTCAATAAAATCTGGTCTTGAACTTGCTTTGTTGGAATTTCTTCTCAATCTCGTTTTTCTGCCCAGAATTTCGTACTGATTTTGTCTAGACGTTTGACCCATCAAATGAACTCCGATGTTTGCGATCTTGGACATTCTGGAAACCTTGAGAAGTCCTCTACAACTTCTATGAAGGCCACTTCTTGAGATTAGGTCGTTAAATTGGTCAAAAACGTCAATCTTCCAAGCTAGACAGAAAATACTGCACTTTGCTCTTTTTATCTTCTTTTTATTCCAACTTTGATATTTAATACCTAAAACATAAAATAAACATTAGTAAGCTCTTTTAGGCATAAAACATCAATAAAAAAAATATATTAGCACATATAAAATTCACAAAATATCATACTATCAATTTTTTTGGGTCAATATTGGGCCATTAGAATTTAGACACTCTTAGTTCAATAAATTTTTTTTACTTTGTTTTGTTAGCTTTTTTAATAATTATATTATATTTTTAATAAAATTTTAAATTTTTAAGAATTTTTTTTACATTTATTTTATCTTTTAAATACCAACATAATTAGTAATTAAATTAAATTAAATCTAACTGCATAACTAGTTAACTAATTGTTCAATTATAATGTTGAATAAAATTATAGTATACATTAAAAAAATACTTAATATTATGAATAATTGGTAAATTAATTAACTCAATTTTTATATTTATTTTGTTTTTGGTTTGTACATAAATTATAATATAACATTATTATATTAAATATAATCATACTCGTACACATTAATTAATCAAATATCTTATTAAAAATTTAAAACGTTAAATTAAACAAGTTATATATATATATTAATTGACATTATATTATAAATAATAATATTTGATATAATCATATCATATACAATTATACATCAATTGAGTACTAATTTTTTCATGTTCACATTAACATAATAATATTAGATATATACCAATTGATCGAATATCTAATTAAAATGTTAAATAGTAGATATTACTAAATTAATTAATATAATGCTAGTTATTTAAATATAATTAATAATAATATTAATAAAGTATAAAAAACAAATTTTATTAAAATTACCACTTACAAAGTAATACTACTCTAATCTATAACTATATATAAAAAGAATCCCTAAGGGGTTCTTTGTTTGACATGTGTCATTTTTTTTGTTTTTTAGTTGGCTTGGTAGTTATTTTTTAAATTTATAATTAGTTTTAAATTTTTTCTTAACACTAAAATATTAAAAATAAATTCAATTATGTGATAGCTTTTAGTTTCATATGTAATGTTTTTAAATTGAAATAAAAATATATATTTTTATTTTTTTAATGTTAAAATACTAAATATAGGAAAAAAAACTTACTATGAAGAGAATAGAAAGACAATAAAAAGTTTAAAAAAATTTGAAAAAAATTAAATCAAATATTCAAATATTCACAATTTTTTTATAAATAATTATTATTTTTTCAAAGTTAAAATAAAAAAAATGAAAGATACGACAAGCAAAGAGAGAACAAAATTTAAAATTTAAAGATTTTTTTTTAAGGAACTAAACCAAATTTCATGTAAAAAAACAAATATCCAAATATGTATTAAAAGTTTTTAAAAATTTAAATCAAATACTCAAGAATTTGGTTTGCAAAAATTCAAATAAAGTACTAAAAATATTTCAAATAATATAAAAATTCAAAAAATGATAAAATTATAGTATAAAGCAAAAAATTTCAAAAAATAGTTTTTTAAAATTTAAACACAAATAAATATAAAAAATTATAAAACATAAATCTACAAACAAAAAACTTTCAAGGATATTCTCTAAATATGAAAATCGAATGATATAAAAGAGAAAATAAAATAATAAATAAATAATTTCAACATTAAACACTTAGAGACTACGACAAATAAAAATAAAAAAGTGATAGTGGGATTAGTTTAAAATGAATTTATCTTGAGACAAATAAATTAAATCAACCGCTAATTCTTACTATTATTTAGTTCTATTTTTTACTTAGTTCTATTTTGTTAAAAGATTGTTATCACATTAAATGAAGGCAATTACAATTATCTTGTATATATAAAAAGAATCATTCTCTGCTTGACAGCTTTCCAAAAAATAAAAATGTAATTTCATTTATATTTAACAGCTTTCTTCTGTGCTGCTTTCTATCAAGTGACAAAGGTTTTGAATAGAAATCCTAAAACGACGAAGTTTTGGTGATTAAAAATAGAATAATCATAACATTTTGACACATAAAGAAACAATGAATGGGTTGATTTTTTTTTTTGTTACAAGGAAATATTAAATAATTTTTTTTTGTTACAAGGAAATATTAAATAACTAGAGATGAGGTGTTTATATTTGAACTCAAAATTTATAGTATGTCATAACTCATTATTAATTATTAGGTCAAGAGGTTGTTGATAAGATTGAGTTGGTCCTGGAGTGAGAGTGTGAGACTTGATTCACACTATTTTTTTTTTTAATTTTTGAAAAGATTTTAGACTCAAAGATCATTTAAGCTCAAAAAATAATAAAAATTTTTAGGCATAACTTTTTACTAGTTTATTTTTAAATTTATTTGTTTTATCATGTTAATATAACCAGAATAAATCTAATATTTAAATGAACATACATTAATTCTTGAAAAGAAGTATAAGCGTTTTAAAAAGTTAATTACATAAACAGTATTCTTTTTAAAAGAATAATTGAGTTAAAACTAAAATTTAATAGTATAATGTGACAACTCCTTTTCTCTTTTTGTGTAAAAAAAAGATTATATATTTAAAAAAAATATATGTTTTGTGCACAACCACGTATAAAAAAAAAAAGAAAATTTATATTCAATTTTAAGTTAAGAATTACAAATATAAGTTCAATTTAGTTTCAAGGAATGGAAACCTATGCAGTATGCTTGATCAATATCCATACAAGACACACTTTAATATTTTCACATCAATCCCTTAATAAATAGCTGAAGTTAATATATACAAATATATATCTGTTTTTTGTTCTAAATAATTTTCTTTATTGAATATTTTAAATAAAAAATAATATAATTTAGAATGATTTTTAAGAAAAAAATTAAATACCTAGATTTAGTCAATGATATTGTGTGTGCGTTTTTTTTTTATAAATTTAAGCAAAAATATTTTTAAAACAATAAAAATAATAATATATACTTATTAATTAAATTAAAATCTATACATATATATTAAAAAAATCTCTTTTCGAGGTTAACATTTACTTTTATAGGTTGAATCAATGATTTAATTTTTTTATTAAAAATATGTTTTCTTTAACCTTAAATGAGCCGTAATATTGTTTTGATAAATTAAAACAAATCCCCGAAGGTCTTTGAGTATCGTGTTTATGATATTTAGACTTTCATTGTAATATATTTTAAGTAAACAAGTTTAATAAAAAATGTAATTAGTTTAATTTGATTTTTTTTCAAACATGTTAATCTATTAGATATATTTTTTAAACTTTTATGTTAAATGGTAAAAGAAATAGAGTTAATAAAAAATAATTATTTGAAAAATCTCCAATGAAGAAAATTACTTTTGAATTTGTAATGACAAATTTTAAAATACTTTTTTTAGTTAAAGAATTATAGAGTCAACTTTACTAAAGTGTAAGGAATTTCTTACAATTTACTTCCAAAAAAATAATTTTAAATTTATCATAAAAATAATAATTCATTGTTATTATTAAAATTAACAAAATTTTGTTTATTAGATAAATGAAATATTAATAAAATATAATAATAGGAATATAATATAATATACTTTTTAAATGATTATTACAAAATATAATAATAAATTATTTAAAAATATTAAATTGTATATAATTAAAATAATTTTGAGAAAATATCAATATTCTAGAAATGAATTTATTTATTTATTTCAAAATTAAACCAATTCTCGAAATGCGGTATATGTATCAATTAAAAAAGTTTTAATTAATTGAATAACTAAATTTAAAAATTTCTTTTTCGCAATGAAGTGCGGGGCAATTTACTAGTATTAGTTTAAATGTGTATATTGGTGAACTTAATTAGTATTAATATTTTAATTTAATAATAGCGTACTACTGCCATGCTATACTTAAAAAGGCTAGTATATTATTAAATTACACTTTACTTTACTAGTAGAATTATTATTTTTATCCGCACTTTAATTTTACATTTAATAGATAATAAATAAATTCTTTTTAATAAATACTTAATTTTATCAAAATAATACTTACACACTAAGAGATTACATAATTTATTTTTAAAAGATTATTATAATATAATATACAAATCATTATTGTGATAACCATGTGACGCCTCGGGGTGCACACGCTGGTCCACCGACCCGAGCCACTGTCCAGGCGGGTCAGATTGTCAGGACTCGAAGACCGCGACTTTCACTTGATTCTTATGCTTTTCTTAGTCTAGAAATTTATGGACTAAATTTTTCTTTTTCATTTTAAGGTTTGTATTCGGTGTCAGTGTAGTTACTATACTATCTAGGTAACCTATAGTCATTTCATTTAAATATTAAACTAATACGGAAACGGTTCTTAGTTACATCCTGACTTGTTAAACAGAATATGTACTGTGCATCAATTTAAGTCTTACATGTAAACAAGTATTTTATAAGGAGCATATACCTCAAAAGACTAATACCAAGTCCATACACCGTCTCCGATGCCCACTGAGCAGCTCACATGGCAGATGTTAACTTCAATAGTCTGAAAGAGATGAAATTTAGTGGGGTGAGCAAAACCACGGCTCAGTAAGATACTAATATAAATACAAGAGTAGGATTACACTGTCTTAAACTGCAATGCTTAAAACTTGCAAGGATGCAATTACAGTTAATCATTTCTCATCGATACATCTCATTATCACTTCTCATTTTCACTTTTCATTTCATAATCATACTTTGGTATGCTATCATCTCATATCAATTCTCATATTTACTTTTCATTTCATAATCATATCATGACATCATATAGATGAAATATCGTTACCACCGAATCATGATACTCCTCATATATTCTTCATGTTTAATTGAGATATCCTATTGAGCCACTTTACATTTAACAATCATATTCCCGTCTTATATTAATTCATATCACTTATCGTATGTGAATTTATGATCACGATAGAGTAAGATCAGAATTCTCTTCATATCAATCTTATGTTCATATATCATATCATGTCATCGTCTAGATGAAATATCGTTAACGTCGAGTCCTGACATTCCTCATGGAATTCTCATATACTAAGCATATTATCGTATCAGGCTTTAATATGCAATTCATGTAATTTTTCTGTATAAACCGCTATCATTTCAAATTATATCATATATACTTTAGGACATGCTCAACATATGAAATTTCAATTCATTTCAAATTTACCTTTAAGGCATGATAGAAACATGTTCGATTTCCGTTCATGTATTCGTTTTCAGAGCATGTCTAAAACATGTGCGGTTTTAAAACATTTTTCATATACTATAAGTCATATCAGGTCTAGAGTTCATATCAAATCAATCTATACTCTAGACCGCATATCATTTTAAATTCGACACAAAATCGTCTATAAATCATATAAGTGTCGAAAACATTTATCATGTACTTTTAAAAACATATACTGTAAATCATATCAGGTCTAGAGTTCATATCAAATCAAACTATACTCTAGACCGCATATAATGCCATGTTCGACACAAAATCACATATAAATCATATAAGTGTCGAAATCATATCTCATGGACTTTTAAAACATGTTTAAAACATGTACTGTTTCAAAACATATTTCATTTCAAACTTGTTTTATATACAGTATAAATCATGTCAAGTCTAGAGTTCATATCAATAAAATCATACTCTATACTTTATATCATATAGATTAGAGACTAGGCTAGATGCCTATCATCTCTATCAATAAAGACTTAAATCACTGTAGCTAGCAGTGAAAATCATGTCATCGTCCCCTGGAAACCAACTAGGGCGCTATCTATGGCCATAGACCTCATCTCTCTCAGCCCCACTGATCAGGTGTGACTGAGACCTGTCCACGACTATTGTCGGACAAGCATCTCTCTGCCTAATGAGCAAAGCTCCAATTAGGCGGTTTCCACTATGCTTTATTGAATTTCATTCTTTTAGGGTGCCTACAGTCTCATAAAACATTTAAATCTATAGCTTTCTTTTCAATATCATGTAAAGCATATGGTAAAATTCTGTATGAGACTTCATATATCAAAATATATATATCTACCATATACTTTCATTTCAAAACAAATCAATACTTTTTAGTATTCATACAAACATTATTAAAATGTTTCAATTTGCAAGAAGGCATGCTTAATTGCGATGCTATAAAACATTTCAGTATGCAACTTCAGTAATATTTTCCTCTAATATAGTGTAGAAATTCATTTACATTCATCACCATCAATCATTCGATTTCAAGACTCTCTTTCTGTAAAATCAGTAATTAAAATTTCAAATCATTCAATATCCAAATTATTCAGTACTCTAATTGTTCAATAATCAGATCACTTGGTATTCAAACCATTCAGTATTCAATATCCTTTTTCGATAATTATCGACTATAATAATCATTTGTACATTTCATTATCGATACTAGAACCACATCATCAGTGTGAATCCTCTTAGTATCTATGAGCATTTAAATATCATGTTTCCATATAGCCATCATGATACTGAAATTATGAAATACTAATATCCTCATTCGATGTCTATTCCAGAGTCGACATCGATGATCATAGAACCACAAGATCAATAATCGCTTATCAAATCCATTTATGGTTTGACCTATTGGTACATATTCAAAATTTTCGACTTGCGGTTCAATTTCATTAGCTATCATAAAATCATATCACAATCCTCAATTCACTTTTCATACGGCCTGTAGAATGTAATATCATGCTAGAATTATCTATAAAACGTCCTCAATTCAACTCTTTGATTGGCAATTTACCACTTAAAAGGATTTGCCAATTTTCACTATCAACAGTGTTTCAATCATTTAAGTCGTCTTGCGACTATCCATATTATTGCAAAAATCTTAGTTCATACCACTAAGACGGTTCATTTATTTGAATCTATCAATTCCATAATCATCACTCGATTGATAATTCTGCACTCTATCATTTGACCGTCTAAATCACAACTTCAAATTTTTCTGTCACGACCCGAAGACCGCGACTTTCACTTGATTCTTATACTTTTCTTAGTCTACAAATTTATGGACTAAATTTTTCTTTTTCATTTTAAGGTTTGTATTTGGTGTCAGTGTAGTTACTATACTATCTAGGTGACCTATAGTCATTCCATTTAAATATTAAACAAACATGAAAACGGTTCTTAGTTACATCCCGACTTGTTAAACAGAATATGTACTGTGCATCAATTTAAGTCTTACATGTAAACAAGTATTTTATAAGAAACATATACCTTAGAAGACTAGTACCAAGTCCATATACCGTCTCCGATGCCCACTGAGCAGCTCACATGGCAGATGTTAACTTCAATAATCTGAAAGAGATGAAATTTAGTGGGGTGAGCAAAACCACGGCTCAGTAAGATACTAATATAAATGCAAGAGTAGGATTATACTGTCTTAACCGCAAATGCTTAAAACTTGCAAGGATGCAATTACAGTTAATCCTTTCTCATCGATAAAATCTCATTATCACTTCTCATATTCACTTTTCATTCCATACATACTTTTGTATTCTATCTTCTCATATCAATTCTCATATTTACTTTTCAGTTCATAATCATACTTCTGTATACTATCATCTCTTATCAAGTCTCATATTATGAGTCATGATCACGGTGGTACGAATTCATAATTCTCTTCGTGTGTTTCTATATTCATGTTTCATATCATATCATGACATCATATCGATGAAATATCGCTACCACTGAGTCATGACACTCCTCATATATTCTCCATGTTTAATGCAGATATCCTATCGAATTCACTTTACATTTAATAATCATATTCCCGTATTACATCAATTCATATCACTTATCGTCTGGGAATTTATGATCACGATAGAGTGAGATCAGAATCCTCTTCATATCAATTTCATGTTCATATATCATATCATGTCATGTCATCGTATAGGTGAAACATCATTTACGTCGAGTCACGACATTCCTCATGGAATTCTCATATACTAAGCATATTATCATATCAGGGTTTAATATGCAAATTCATGTAATTTTTCTGTCTAAACCGCTATCATTCAAATCATATCATATATACTTTAGGACATGCTCGACATATGAATTTTCATTTATTTCAAATTTGCCTTTAAGGCATGATAGAAACATGTTCAATTTCAGTTCATGTATTCGTTTTCGGAGCATGTCTAAAACATGTGCGGTTTTAAAACATTTTTCATATATTATAAATCATATCAGGTTTAGAGTTCATATCAAATCAGTCTATACTCTAAACCGCATGTCGTTTCAAATTCGACACAAAATCGTATATAAATCATGTAAGTATCGAAATCATTTATCATATACTTTTAAATCATTTACCGTAAATCATATCAGGTCTAGAGTTCATATCAAATCAAACTATACTCTAGACCGCATATCATGCCATGTTCGACACAAAATCACATATAAATCATATAGTGTCGAATTCATATCTCATGGACTTTTAAAACATGTTTAAAACATGTACTGTTTCAAAACATATTTCATTTCAAATCTGTTTCATGTACAGTATAAATCATGTCAAGTCTAGAGTTCATATCAATAAAATCATACTCTAGACTTCATATCATATCGGTTAGAGACTAGGCTAGATCCCTATCATCTCTCTATCAATAAAGACTTAAATCACTGTAGCTAGCAGTGAAAATCATGTCATCGTCCCCTGGAAACCAACTAGGGCGCTATCTATGGCCATAGACCTCATCTCTCTCAGCCCCACTGATCAGGCGTGACTGAGACCTGTCCACGACTATTGTCGGACAAGCATATCTGCCTAATGAGCAAAGCTCCAATTAGGCGGTTTCCACTATGCTTTATTGAATTTAATTCTTTTAGGATGCCTACAGTCTCATAAAACATTTAAATCTTTAGCTTTTCTTTTTAAAATCATGTAAAGCATATGGTGAAGTTCTTTAAGAGGTTTCGTATATAAAAATACGTATATACCATATACTTTCTTTTTAAAGCTAATCTATACTTTATAACATTTATATAAATGCTATTATAACATCTGAAACTATAGCAAATTATGCTTAAAAGCGATGCTATGAAATCATTTCCGTATGTAATTTTGATAATAGTTTCAAATGTCCATATAAGTAATACCTTCATCTAATACGGTGAAACAATTCATTTAACTTTATCATCATCAATCATTCGATTTCAAACTATCCTTCTGACACATCAGTAAATCAGTATTCAAATCATTCAAGATTCATTTCATTCGGTATTCAGATTGTTCAATACTCTAATTATTTAATAACCAGATCACTTGGTATTCAAACCATTCGGTATTCAATATCCTTTTTCGATAATTATCAACTATAATAATCATTTGTACATTTTATTATCGATACTAGAACCACATCGTCAGTGTGAATCCTCTTAGTATCTATGGGCATCTAATTATCATGTTTCCATATAGCCATCATGATACTGAAATTATGAAATACTAATGTCCTCATTCGATATCTATTCCAGCGTCGACATTAAGGATCATAGAACCACAAGATCAATAATCGCTTATCAAATCCATTTATAGTTCGACCTATTGGTACATATTCAGAATTTTCGACTTGCGGTTCAATTTCATTCACTATCATAAAATCATATCACAATCCTCAATTCACTTTTCATATGACCTGTAGAATGTAATATCATGCTAGAATTATCTATAAAACATCCTCAATTCAATTCTTTGATTGGCAATTTACCACTTAAAAAGATTTGCCAATTTCCACTATCAACAGTGTTTCAATCATTTAAATCGTCTTGCGACTATCTATATTATTGCAAAAATCTTAGTTCATACCACTAAGACGGTCCATTTATTTGAATCTATCAATTCTATAATCATCACTCGATTGATAATTCCGCACTTTTATCATTCGACCGTCTAAATCACAACTTCAATTTTTTTTTTTAAGTTGTATCCTTTAATCATCGTTACTTTTATCAGTGATCCGTCTAATAAATGATTTCACCTCAATCTCAACTTGATACCATTTGTGATATTCAAATTTACTTGATTTATCAATTCTATAAGGTCTAAACCATATAATTCATCACATTATCATTTTCAACGATCTATCTTCTCATCGATTTCAATATCAAACTCTTTCGGTAATACCATAAAATCCTTTCAATATCTATTTTCAATAATTATTTCCAAGATTCCATTTATGTGAGAAACTTAATCTTTTTCCTCAAATATTTTCCTAAAAATTTCGGCAGCATAACGGCTTAATTTTCCCTAACCTCCTGCAAGGGAAAGACAATTTATATCACAGCCGTTGATTCTCACAATTCCTACGTCTCTACTAAGACCCCCACCATCAGCTGTGGGTCCTCTTAGCATTTTTAATATCAATTAAATCAATGCATCATATATAAAAATATCACAATTCCATAAAAATCATTTCATCAATGCATCATATAAAAATCATAAATCCCACATACAATATGATGCTACTAATGCTTTATAAAAGTATCTTACTTGGTGTTGAAGCTTAGCGCCTTGACGAGTTCCTAGCATCGTCGGACACCAAATTACGTCTTTGTCACCTTCGCTACAATTTCAACAACACCAATTGCACTTGCATAAATACATATTAATAAACTTATTCAATAAATTATAAATCAATTTATTGTTTTTTTTTTCTTACCAATTTCTTTTCTTTTCTTTCCTTCCTTTTCTTCCTTTTTTTTTTCCTTTCTTTTTTTTTTCCTTTTTTTTTCCTTTCCTTTCTTTCTGTTTTTTTCTTCCTGGCCTGAACCGGTTTGGACCGGTTCAGGCCGGTTTGGGCCGGTTCACCTTCACCTGGCCGGTTCAGCCACCGGCGGTCACCCTCTCCGCCGGTTCAAGCCTCCCACAGCTAGCCGACATTGTGAGGATGCCGGATCTGGCCTCCGTTTCTCGATCGGCGGCGCCGGCGGTAGCAGATCTGGGACGGGCGGCGGCGGCTCCTTCTCTCTTTTCTTCCTCTCTTTTCTCGCCGTTTTCTCCACCGTCGGGCGTTCCTTCCTCCAGATCTAGCTTCACTGGGGCTTCACGCGGCGGCGGCGACCGGTGGATCGGCCGGCGTCGCCTCCTTTCCTTTTTCCTTTTTCTTTCGATTTTCCTTCCTCCCGCTTCGGCCTCCGCCCAGTTTTCTTTCCTTTCCGCCTCGCGTCGTCACCGTTTGCTTCTTCTCCGCCGGTGACGTCGCTCCTCCCTTCCCCTTTCTCCTTTGGCCGGCGGGCATTGACCGGCTCCTCTTGGAAATCACTCTTCTGTTGTAAACAGAGGAGGAAATGGGTGGGAATCGGGTATCCCGATTCCCGCCCGTTTTCTGTCTTTTTTTTTTTTTTCATAAAACCACTTATATTTATATATATATATATATATATATATGTATTTTAATTACACTACTATATACATATATCCCATATATATTATATATATATATGAAAAATGTATTTTTCATATAAATTATTTATGTATTTATACTTAAACTTTAAAATGCTATATATATATATTTCATATATATTATATATGTACATAAATGTACAATAAAATACACGTATTTGTTCCATGATATAAAATAGTATATATATTATATATATCAATGTATAATATATATACATATATTCCATATATATATATTTATCAAAAGTATATTTATATAATATCATTATATAAATCTATCAAAATACATATTTTATTTCTTATTACATTTTTGGATTTCTTGATTTCCAAATTTATTTTCTTCAATTTCATTCTTATTTAATTTGGATTTTAATTTGTCCAAATTAAATTTTTTTCCGGATACCTATATTTATTTAGAAAATTCTCGGTCTTCACATTTTCTCTCTTAAGTTGTATCCTACAATCATCGTCACTTTTATCAGTGATCCATTTAATAAATGATTTCACCTCAATCTCAACTTGATACCATTTGTGATATTAAAATTACTTGATTTATCAATTCTATAAGATTTAAACCATATAATTCATCACATTATCGTGTTTTAACGATCTATCTTCTCATCGATTTCAATATCAAACTTTTCCGGTAATATCATAAAGTCCTTTCAATGTTTATTTTTCAATAATTATTTCCAAAATTCCATTTACGTGAGAAACTTAAATGTTTTCCTAAGAATTTCGACAGCATAACGGCTAAATTTTTACTAAATCTCCTGCAAAGAAAACACAATTTATACTACAGCCGTTGATTCTCACAATTCCTATGTCTCTATAAGACCCCTACCATCAGTTGTGGGTCCTCTTAGCATTTTTAACATCAATTCAATCAATGCCTCATATTAAAAAATCACAGTTCCGTTAAAAATCGTTCCATCAATGCATTATATAAAATCATAATCTCACATACAACATAATGCTACAATGCTTTATAAAAGTATCTTACCTAGCATCAAAGCTCAGGACTTTGACGAACATCCAACTTCTTCGAATTCCAAATCGCACCTTCTACGTTTACTCTACAATTCAAATCCAACCCATATTCACACTTAGGAAATTTTTCAAGATTTATTCAACAATATAATAATAATAATAATAATAATAATAATAATAATAATAATAATAATAATAATAATAATAATAATAATTTCCTTACCTTTTTTTTTCTAACATTTTCTTTCTGTCTTGTATTATTTTTTTTTTTGCTGAACCGATCAAAATTAGTTCAGCCTAGCCCTGTCGACAGCGAGCAACGCCATGGCGATTGCGATGTGCAGCTGGAGGCAATGCCAGCGACGCTGGTAGCTCCTCCTCCTTTCTCTCATTCCTTTTCTCTATTTTTCTTTCCTTTTCTTCTTCCTTTTTTCCTTCTTTTTCGATCTACTGTTTTCTCCTTTTTTTTTTCAGTCGCCGGTCAGCCATTTTCCTCTTCTTGGCCGGCGACGTCTCCAGCCTCCCTTCTCGGTCAGCTCCTCCGATTTGCTCTCCCTCATTCTATCTTTTTTTTTTTATTATATACTAAGTCTTTTGCTTCAGCAGACGCGTTTCTGCTGAAGCAATTCCTTTTCTTTGTTTATTTTTTTCTATATATTTTATTTTATTTTTATTATTATATTCCTTCTTTTTTTTTTATTTGTCTGCATTGGCAGACATTGGTATGCTAAAGAAGACCGTAGGGTCTGCTCTCTAACCCAGACGTCAGTCTGCCCAGCAGACTTGAAAAGTCTGCTGGGCAGACTTCTCTTTTTTCTTTTTTTTTTATATATTTTTCATTATTATATTTAATATATATTTTATTATTATTATTTTTTGTTTAAAACGTCTATCGAAGCAGACTTTTTTGGTCTGCTCAGTAGACCATTAGTCTGCTGAGCAGACAATTAACGTGGGCAAGCTTCCTTTGGAAGCTTGTCCCATGTTCACTATTTTAACATATATATATATATATAATAATAATAATTTTATAATAATATATATAATATTTATTTTATATATATTTTTGTAATTATACATTTTTATAACATGTATCAAATATATATATAACATTTATTCTTGATAAATAGCTATATATATGTATATATATATATATATATATAATATATATTTTAAAATATATTTATCTGAAATACACACACACATCTACATATGTTCATATCTTCATTTAATCTTCATATATATGTTTCAATATATTTTCCTTATTTATTTGTTTATATACACGTATAAATATACATGCAAATGAATCATATTTACTTGATATATGTATGTGTGTGTCTCTGTGTGTGTGTGTGTGTATATATATATATATATATATATTTCAAATATACTCATTTCTCATTTAAGTAATGTACAATATGTTTTATACATCAATTCTATTTATTTTCCATGTATTCATTTTCATGTATACTTGTTATATACACATAAATTAATTCATTAATTTCCTCATGACATTTTCATTTAATATATTATTTTATAGTTCTCTTGATTCCTCTAAAACTTCCCTAAAAATCCATTTACTCCAATTCACTATATTGATTTATATTTACTGTGAATTGAAATTTGCGGTTATCACACAGATTGATGCCGAACGAGTGATTTCCGACGACATTGAGGAGAAGAAAGAGTGTGGTGAAAAAAAAAAAGGGGGAAGGTGGAGTTGAACCGGTTCTGATGTCACGACCCAAAGGCCGTGACGATGCCTCTTACTTGTACGGATGCGTAGAAATTAGGGCTAATTTTTCGATTTCCTATATTTGCTTTGTCTAAGTGCAATGTAGTGAATTTTTGTTTCAGGACGTTAACTCCCTCGCCTATTTTTATGACTTTACCCAAGTTATTTTCCTGTATAAAAATCACAAGTAATAATCCAGCTCATGCTTCCCAGAATGACAGTTAATTACATTCTAGCATCCCTATGACCAAGTTCATTTCCATATCATAGCATTTCATCTTATGGTTCACATTTTTCCTACTTAGTCATTTGTTCATGCTATTTAATCTACAATCCATACTCATGCAAAATCAACATTTCATACTTCATCATTGCTATTCTAGATGCTATTCTCTATATTATATTACATCCCATCTAAGTACTGAATCAAAAACAGCCTGAATTGATAATGGAGATAAAAGAAGAGTATGTATACCCAATGTTTACAAAAAAATCTCCTTGGAGAGTTGGGACTATATTTCAGGCCTGGGACTATTCGGAAAGCTCCGAAATACTCCCCCAACTCCGTGCTCAATCTGAAAAATTTAAATAGCGTTTAATGAGCAAGGCTCAGTAAGTCATTTACATAAGTGCAGAGTTAGAATTATACTGTTCTATATGCCATGCATGATGTCATGTGGGAAAAATTTACTATCAGTCATTCTCTTATTCATCATGCGATCATTTACATGTATTTTTCAACTCAATCCTATTATGCTTCAACATATCATGAGATGTCTAAGTCTTGAAGTCATAATGTGATCTTGAACATGTAATTATGAATGAAGTAGTTAAAATCATAAAACATATACTACATGTTCTTTTCCAACAAGTTTCAAGGCATGTGAAGTATCAATACATTTCATGTGTTCTTTTAAGACATGCTTGAAATATGTAAGCGTTTACATTTCATGTCAAATATACTTTTTAAAGCATATTTCATATCACATATCCTTTTTAAATACATTTCATATCACATATACTTTTGAAGTATTTCATATCACATATGGCATCAAAATGCGTTTCATATACTGTAAATCAATATCGAGTTTAGAGTTCATTTTCATTTTAAAGTCATACTCTAAACTTTATTTCATATCATTTGAGACTAGGCTAGATCCCTATCTCTCTATCAATAAAGACTTAGTTCACTGTAGCTAGCAGTGAAGAATCATATCATCGTCCCCTGGAAACCACTAAGGCGCTATCTATGGCCATAGACCTCATATCTCTCAGTCCCACTGATCAGGCAAAACTGAGACCTGTCCACGACTATTGTCGGACAAGCTTTTATGCCTAATGAGTAATCTCCAATTAGGCGGCTTCCACTATGCTTTATTGAATTTAATTCTCTTAGGGTGCCTATAGTCTCATAAAGCAATTCAATCTTTCGTATAAAAATAGTTTAATATACGTAATGCTTTTCTAAAGATCATTTACATATATATACGTACATATGTGAAAACTATCATTTCATTTCTTTCAAAGCCATTCAAGCATCCAAAATATTCTTGTAAACATAATAAGAATAAATCATTTCAATTTTTCATGTATAGTAATAAGTCATGCTTGATGGCAATAAAATTCAAGGAAGTGAAATAAGACCATAAAATGACATGCTCATGAGTTGCATGAATCTTTATCATTTCATCTCATAATATCTATGAACCTATACCATATCAATTCACTTTCGATCAATGTCTCTCACCTTGGTACTTTATCAAGTCGAATATCGTACCTACATTTCATTTCGTTATATTTAATCTCTAGGTATTCAATTCATTCTATAGTAAGATTCAATCCTATACAGGATAATCCTACTTCTACCTTATATAAACGTCTTACCTAGTGCGAGCTTAGCTTGATCTTGTCCCGTGGTTAGCTAGACCGTGTCCGTCGTCCTCTTGGCGCACTACACATTCACAAGGAATTTCGACTTAATAAAGTCTAGCCCAAGTTTTCTATACGCTTATGTAAATTTCAAATTCCAACATAATATCTATATATACATATATATATATATATGTATGTATATACTCTTAACACCGTATAATTTAAGTTCTTAAATTACATTCTCTCATTTTTTCCCCATCTTTATATATATGCACTATACATATATATATATATATATATATATATATATATATATATATATATATATTCCTTTCTTTTAAAATTCCTTTTCTTTTCTTCTATTTCCTTTCTCTTCTTGTTTCTTATCTTGTTATCAAGTAGTGTGTGTGTGTGTGTGTGTATATATATATATATATATATATATATATATATATATATTATATATATATATAGTACATGTATAAAGATATATATATATTTATCTATTTCCTTGTTTTCAAGCAATTTATATATATATATATATGTATGTGTATATATATATATATATATATATATATATATATATATATACACACATATTTTTAACACTAGCCTAATAAAATTCTTAAATCTATATATTTTTTTCTCATTTCCATATAAAATATATATATCTACATATATATATATATTTCTTTTCTTGCAAATTTCTTTTTTTTTCTTTTTCTTCCTTTTATTTCATCTCTTTTCATTTTCTTTCTTTCCTTTTTACCTTAGTTCCTCGGCAGTTGGTGTAGACCACCACCCACGGCAGCCCTTGCCACTCCTCAAGCAGCCCCTTTATGCTCCTACTTCAGCTTTCACCTAGCCCTTAAAAGCCGCCCAAGCTGGCTGCTTCAGATCAAGAAATGAGACAGCAGACCACCACGATCAACGCCCCCTTGCTTAGGGCTGGAAACACCCAGCTCAGCCGCCAATGTCTTCCTTTTTCCTCAACTTCTGCTCCTTCCCAGATCAGCCCTCTCAAAGCCCTAACTTAGTTTCCAAAAGACTATCAAATGGCCACTATTCTTTCTTCTTTCAGGCCTATAACCGAGCCACTTTTTAGCTTTCAGTTCATACCACCATTTTGCCTAAAGGTCGAAACCACCCACGTCCAATTTTTTTTGGCTGTCAAGTACTACTGTTGAGGCTCCAAGACACCACTCAAATGTTGATCAGTTCCTCCATTTCTGTCCGTGACTCATGCTACTTCGATCAACAACTGCAGTGCCGTTTCAGATTTGCCCAACGGATGGAGACACGGTAAGAGTGAAAGGAAAGCACGATGGGAAGGTGAGGAAAGCTTAAAATCTGTACAGAGGCAACGGGAAGGAAGTAATAGAAAGTTGAGTTTTTCTTTAGGTTTTTCTTTTAGCTTATTTTATTCATTCTTTTAGGTATAGTGGCTGTAGGATTTGAGTGCTCTGCCACTTTTTGGATTTTGGGTGGGATTTTTTCCCACCCAATCCCGGTACACCTATTTCTTTTTTTTTTTAATAATATAATATATAATACATATACTTTTAATGTGTATATATATATATATATATGTATATATAGTTTTTATTAAAGATTACAATATATATATATATATCTCATACTTTATGTATTATATATAATATATTTATAATCTCAACATACTTATAATATATTTTTTTATTTATCTATTTTCATATATATATATATATATGTATATATACTTTGAAGACATATATTTATATCTATTTTATACATATATATATTTAGTACTTATACACTTATACTTCAATTGATTTGTCTAATCATCTATTTATATTGGTATAAGTGATATTATATATTCACTCTCAACTTATTTTCTTATATTTCTATTGAATTATTTTCACCTTTGTATATACATATATATTTATTTATATATTTATTTTATTTATTCATTTATCTATTTATTTATTTTTACTTGTGCTCACGTATGTTGCATATACGGTATTGGTATACTATTTACATTCTACTCGGAGGCTTCATTTCTATGGATACGCACCATAATCTTATACTTGAAATTTCAAGAGTAAAATTATCTTTTACATTGACTAGATTACACGTGGAGTACACATCTAGTTAGAAAATTTGCGGTTCTCACATCTGAACCGGTTTGATCAGAAAAAAAAAAGAAAAAAAAAGAAAGAAAAAGACAGAATAGAAAAAGAAGAGAGAAAAGAAATGAAAGAATGGTAAGGATCTTACCGTATTTTGTTTAGTTTTATTTATTTAATAGATTGTTAAATTGTTGTGAAATTTCCTACGTGTGAATATGGATTGGATTTGAAATTGTAGAGTTACACAAGAGGCTAGTTGCAAAAATTTGGATCAAGCGCTAGCTTGTGAAGCTTGGTTACTTATATAATGTAGAAGCTAGAATTATATTGTTATAGGTATGGATTTAATTGAGATATTATGATTGATATTGGAAATTGTTACAAGGTTGTAGAACATTATTGAAGCATTATTTCTACGTTTCTATAGAATATTATTAAAAGCTTAATAGAATGTTGTTGGAATATTGTCGGAGTTATTGTTGGGAAAATTGTTTGAATATTATGAAATGCTATTGAAAATATAGTTCGAAATTGGAAATTTGAGATAGAGATTAATCATGCGAGATTACTTGTATAGGTTGGAGGTAAATTGTACTTTGTTAGTTACTCGCTTGAGAATTAAAGTATATAAAAAAAAGAAAATGAAAAATGAAAATGATTAAATGTGTTTATGGGCCATAGAAGTGATTGTTGTGAAAAGATATTATGAATTACTAAAAGGACCCACAATTGGTGGTGGGGGTCGTAGTAATGATGATATTCGATGAAATGATTGTAGATGAGTTGTTGGAATGTTCGTGATCGGTTGCTTGATATTTGAGTGATTTTGGACTCATGGTATAATTGATTAAATGTGTTGATATTTGCCTATTTTGGACTCATTATATAATTTAGAGTTATGATTATCAATGTTATGGTGACGATGAACAATATTAGAATACAATGAGGACTCACAACGGTGGTGGGGATCTTAATATTGACATTGAGGTGAAAAAGGATATTTTGTAGGTTGAAAACATTATAGTATATGTGATATTGAGTCGATATGAGATTTAGGTGTTATGACATTAAATAAGCACTTTTTGAATGTCAGTGGATTATTTTAAAGAGAGAAATAGAATTTTATCTTGGAAATGTATATAACGGACTTGAATGAATGATTCAATACCTTGGTGATTGAATTGGGATATCTACTAAGCACGTTGAAAATCTTGGAACCATATGTTATCGTGAGGTGCTAATGAGGCAATAGTAAGAAGATTGAGATGTGTCAATTGAATATCATCATTTTTATTGTTATTATCTTATTTGGGCAGTAATATAACATTGATATGAAAGATTTGTCACGACCCGAAGGCCGCGACTTTCACTTAATACTTATACTTTTCTTAGTCTACAAATTTATGAACTAAATTTTTCTTTTTCATTTTTAGGTTTGTATTCGGTGTCAGTGTAGTTACTACTCTACTTTCATTGATCCTCTATACAATAATTTATCACACTTCTAAGTTACATCTAGACTTGTTGAACAAAATACGTACTGTGTATTAATTCAAGTCTGTACATGTAAACAAGAGATTTACATAAATGTATACCTCAAAGTAACGAAATGGATTTGCATGATAATGGCCAGTGCCAAACTTGTATACCGTCTCCGAAGGCCCACTTAAAAGCTCTCATAACAAATTGTAACTTCAATAATCTGGAAAGAGATGAAATTTAGTGGGGTGAGCAAAACCACGGCTCAGTAAGATACTAATAAAAATATAAGAGTAGGATTATGCTGTCTTAAACCGCAATGCTTAAAACCTGCAAGTTTGCAATTACAGTTAATCCTTTTTCATCGATAACATCTCAATTCTTGTCATCTGTCTATCACTTATACTTTTAAATAAATCATCATTTTCACTTTTCAGTTTTCTCATCCTTATACTATAGTGCATCGCACAACAATATGTCGTGTCCAATTTGAATGTCATATACTATTAATTCATACTTTCCTCAATCTCAGAGTACATCATGTCCAATTGAGATATCACATTAAGTCACTTTATGTTTCATAGTCGTACTCCTGTATTCTATCATCTCATGATCACGGTGGTATGAAGTCATAATCCTCTTCGTATAAATTCTATATTCATATATCATATCACATTATGACATCATGTAGATGAAATATCGTTACCACCAAGTCATAATACTCCTCATATATTCTTCATGTTTTTGTACCATATAAGTCATGACATATCTTATGTAAAAAAACATACTATTATGTCATGATTTAGTAGATAGCTTATGTAATTTCACTGTATGAACCGCTATCATTTCAAATCATATCATATTTACTTTAGAACATGTTCAACTTATGAATTTTCAATTTATTTCATATTTAAGGTTGAAAACATGCATAATTCTCTTTTTATATCATGTCAATTCAAAACATGTCTTTTCATTTTTCATATCATGTTAATTCAAAACATATCTTTTCATATCATTTCAAATCAAAACGTGCACATTTCTCTTTTCATATCATGTCAATTCAAAACATGTCTTTTCATATCATTTCAAATCAAAACGTGCGCATTTCTCTTTTCATATCATGTCAATTCAAAACATTTTTCATATACTGTAAGTCATATCAGGTCTAGAGTTCATATCAAATCAAACTATACTCTAGACCGCATATCATGTCATGTTCGACACAAAATCATATATAAATCATATAAGTGTCAAAATCATATCACATGTACTTTTAAAACATGTTTAAGACATGTACTATTTCAAAATATTTTTTATTTCAAAATATTTTTTATTTCAAACATGTCTCATGTACTGTATAAATCATGTCAAGTCTAGAGTTCATATCAATAAAATCATACTCTAGACTTCATATCATATCGGTTAGAGACTGGGCTAGATCCCTATCATCTCTGTCAATAAAGACTTAAATCACTGTAGCTAGCAATGAAAATCATGTCATCGTCCCCTGGAAACCAACTAGGGCGCTATCTATGGCCATAAACCTCATCTCTCTTAGCCTCACTGATCAGGCGTGACTAAGACCTGTCCACAACTATTGTCGGACAAGCATCTTTGCCTAATGAGCAAAGCTCCAATTAGGCGGTTTCCACTATGCTTTATTGAATTTAATTCTTTTAGGGTGCTTACAGTCTCATAAAACATTTAAATCTTTAGCTTTCTTTTCAATATCATGTAAAGCATATGGTAAAATTCTGTATGAGACTTCATATATCAAAATATATATATCTACCATATACTTTCATTTCAAAACAAATCAATACTTTTCAGTATTCATATAAACATTATTATAATGTTTCAAGTTGTAAGAAGGCATGCTTAAATGCGATGCTATAAAACATTTCAGTATGCAATTTCGGTAATATTTTCATCAAATACAGTAAAGCGAGTCATTTAACTTTATCACCATCAATTATTCGATTTCAAGACTCTCTTTCTGTCCAATCAGTAAATCACTATTCAAATCATTCAAGATTCATTTCATTTAGTTTCAGATTGTTCAGTACTCTAATTATTTAATAATCAGATCACTTGGTATTCAAACCATTCGGTATTCAATATCCTTTTTCGATAATTAGACTATAACAATCATTTGTACATTTCATTATCGATACTAGAACCACATCATCAGTGTGAATCCTCTTAGTATCTATGAGCATTTAAATACCGTGTTTACATATAGCCATCATGATACTGAAATTATGTAATACTAATATCCTCACTCGATATCTATTCCAGAGTCGACATCGAGGATCATAGAACCATAAGATTTATAATTGCTTATGAAATCTATTTATGGTTTGACCCATTGGTACACATTCAAAATTTTTAACTTGGGGTTAATTTCATTCACTATCATAAAATCAGATCACAATCCTCAGTTCACTTTTTATATGGCTTGTAGAATGTAATATCATGCTAGAATTATCTATAAAACATCATCAATTCAATTTTTGATTGGCAATTTACCCACTTAAAAGAAATTGCCAATTTCCACTATCAACAGTGTTTCAATCATTTAAGTCGCATTGCGACTATCCATATTATTGCAAAAATCTCAGTTCACACCTATTTAACATCAATATGTATAAGTACATTTTTATGCAAACGTGTGTTCTATCAAATGTCCATAAGACATCACAATCTACTTTCTTATTATCATTATTTCAATCATACCACTAAGACGGTCCATTCATCATGTACTCCAATTTTCTCCAGGTCACTCAGATGTGAAAGAATATTTTTTTTAAACCATGGAAAGAATATTTTTTTTTAACCTATTCCAAGGTTATAATCAAATCTATATAATCACATGTTTGACGTCTATTTATTTGAATCTATCAATTCTATAATCATCACTCGATTGATAATTCCGCAATTCTATCATTCGACCATCTAAATCACAACTTCGATTTTTCTCTTTAAAGTTGTATCATATAATCATCGTTACTTTTATCCGTGATCCGTCTAATAAATAATTCCACCTCAATCTCAACTTGATACCATTTGTGGTATTAAACTTACTTGATTTATCGATTCTATAAGGTTTAAACCATATAATTCATCACATTATCGTGTTCAACGATCTATCTTCACATCGATTTCAATATCAAACTTTTCGGTAATACCATAAAGTCCTTTCAATGTTTATTTTTCAATAATTATTTCCAAAATTTCATTTACTTGAGAAACTTAAATCTTTTTCCTCAACATTTTCCTAAGAATTTTGGCAGCATAACGGCTTAGTTTTCACTAAACCTCCTGCAAGGAAAACACAATTTATAGCCCAGCCGTTGATTTTCACAATTCCTATGTCTCTACTAAGACCCCCACCATCAGTTGTGGGTCCTCTTAACATTTTTAACATCAATTCAATCAATGCACCATATTAAAAAAATCACAATTCCATTAAAAATCATTCCATCAATGTATCATATAAAAATCATAATCCCACATACAATATAATGCTACTAATGCTTTATAAAAGTATCTTACTTATTCGCCAAAACTTAGCGTACTTTCCGATTTTCAAGCTTTGCCGAACTCCACCATTCGTCTCATTTCCGTTTTTGCTACAATTTCAATAATTAACACATATTTTCATTTAGAAAATAATCCAACAATTTCTAATAAATTTCATAGAAATATAGTGAAATCTTTTAAATTTTCCTTACCCATTTCTTCTTCTTCTTCCTTTTCCTTTTTCTTTTCTTTTTCTTTCTCCTTCTTTCTCTTTTTCTTTTCTTTTCTGAACCGGGTCTAGTCGGGTCGGATCGGATCGGGTTGGCTTGGCCGGTTCAACCACCAGCGGCCACCATTTTCGGCGGTTCGGCCACCCTACAGCATCCCGTGGTTGCCACGAAGTCGAATCTGGCCTCCATTTCCCGAGCCGCAGCGTCGGTGGTGGCGGATCTGAAGGTGAGTTTTCAGTCTCTTCTCCTTCACGTTTCTCCTTCCTCCGCCATCGTTCTTCCTCACCGGCGATCGCCTCCTCTTTCCTTTCCCTCCGCTGGCGGCGTGGGTGGCGTGGCAGTGGCCAGACTGGCGGCACTGCCACTTTTCCTTTTTCCTTTCTCCTTCCGGGTCGCTTCGCGCCTTTCTCTTTTCTTTCCTTTCTTTTTTTTTCTTCTCCATCGCCGGCAAGCCTCTCTCCTCTTTTCGACTCGCCGACAACCTTCTCCTCTTTTCTTCTCTCGCCGGTTGTCGACCGGCCTCTTCTTTTTTTCCTTAGTTTTCTTTAAGTTTCTCTTTGTTTTGTTAACAGAGGAGAAACAAGCAAGGAATCGGGAAAGCCCGATTCCCGCCTTTCTTTTTCTTTTTTTTAATAGTATATAATTATATTTTTATAATTTTATATATATATAATCAAAATATTAAACATATATAAATATATATTTTTCATATAAACCATTTTATATATATATATACTTTGATTTAAAGTACTATATATATATATATATTTCATATATATTATATATATACATAAATGTATAATAAAATACATATGTATTTATTCCATGTATAAATATATATTTATCAAAAGCGTATTTATATAATATCATTATATAAACCTATCAAAATACATATTTTTATTTCTTATTAAGTTTTGGATTTCTTGATATCCAAATTTATTTTCTCCATTTTCATTCTTATTTAATTTGGATTTCAATTTGCCCAAATTAAGTTTTTCGGATACCTTATATTTATTTAGAAAATTCTCGGTCTTCACAAGATTGGAGTATTGGTAAATATTGACTCTAAAAAGACGTCTAAGTATGTGAATGGTAAAATATATGTAAATTAGTGAGAAGTAAAGTTGGAATGGAAAGTTATTATGACAATACGATGAGAAAATATTGTGCAATATGATTTATTTAATAATGTGGCTATAAGTTGTTGGAATATCGATTTGATATAGATGGAATGATTGAAATTTATAATAGCATATTGTGTGATATTGTTGATAAAGTAACATGGAATATGTTGAAAAGTAATTTGGTTATGAATGAATATTGATTTCAACGTTTAAATGATTACGAAATAATGTTAGAATACTCTTGATATATCGATGATCTTGAGAAAATTGAAAAGAAGATATTCGCTACATATGTTAATGGGATATGTGTACATGCATTTGGATTCATGGATTGTACCTATACCATAATTATGTGTGATTGAGTGGTGATTGATGAATTATGCTTTATTATGGTTAGGGGTAATTGGAAATTGAGGCCTATGTAGGCACACCCTAACATATAAGTATAAGCGTGCATGGTATTGGACTTGATAAATATTGAGATATGCCTTGGTACATTTAGGTTCATGCATGCATAACACATGATTTGATCTTTAAAAGACGTGCATTGTTTTAAAAGTGAAAGTATTGTTTTTAAAAGAGATGTATCTAAGAAGATGTGAATATTTGAAATGAATAGACAGCCACAAATCTTGATGTTTAACACTCGTTTGACATCACTCATGATATTGAATACAAACCTTAAATCGAAAAGGAAAAATTTAGTTGAAAATTTTAAATAGGGAAAAAGTATGAGTATCAAGTGAACGTCGCGGACTTCGAGTCGTGACAATTATTATTAGATATCAAATTGGTTTATTCATGTATAAGATTATTATAATATAATAAATAATTAATTACCATTAGCTTGATTTATTAATTTCTTTTGTTTTAAGGCTAAAAATAAAATTACCACTAGCTTGATTTATAATTTTCTCTTTCAATGATGTCCAAGCTAATAAAAATAATTGTACTTGTATTCTTTAATTTAATTACTTAACTTTTTCTAATCTTAAAAACTTTGAATTTTAATTTTAAGATTAGGTTTTTTTAATCTAAATTTAATATCTTTCTATACTTGAAAGAAAATATAGTTTAAATTTAATTTTATTAAAAATATTTTTAATGTGTTGCACTAAATATCAAATTCAAAGTTTCAAACAAATATTGAAATTATATAATTTTTTTATATATTTGATTTATTATTGTATTAAAATTAAAATTTTATTATAAAATAAAATTAATAAAATGTTAAAATGATTTTTATAATAAAATCAAATGTTAAATTAATAATATATTTATTATTATAAATGCAATAAGTATAATATTAATGATTATTTGATATCATATATTATGGTGTTTTAAATTAATTTAATTAAATTAAATTAAAAAGATTCATTATTTATTTTGCTGGTAATATAATTGATAAAACTGTATAATAAATAATAATTATTTTCAAAATTTTAAACTTTTTAATTAAAAAGTGTATCAATTATTTATTTATTTTTAAATAATAATTATACAATTATAATTCGGGTTTTCTTGGATTATAAATTCGGTTTTTTATAGGTTTCAGATCCGATTGGTCTCGGTTCGGGTCGTATCGGTTTCGGGTTATGTCGGGTTCAGGTTGTGTCGGTTTCAAGCTTTTTCGGCTTCGGGTTTTTTTGGTTTCAAGCTTTTTCGATTAGAAGTTTTTTCAGTTACGGGCCTTTGACTTTTTTGGTCAATTCGGGCTGGTTCCGCTTCGATCTCGGATGGGTTTTTGGGCTCGGGCCAGTTTTTGCCACCTGTAAGGGAGGAGATGAACCAAGGCTTTTTGAGCAATAACCAAAGAATTGCTTTCCAGTTATCTTGGTTATTGAGAAATCGCATGCCATGCATTCTCTTAAAATTCCAAATGAGAAAAATATAATCTTTTTTTATGTGTGTTATATGCTCTTGGAAAATATTAAATATTAGAATGTCATCATGATGATTTCATTATTCACAAATAGAGATTTGTGATTAATGACAAGGAAAAAGTCCTAAGACTTTAAGATGTTAGGTTCGAATTTCACAAAAATGTGAGATCTGTTTAGTTTATTATTATTTTCATAGATTGTCATTGTTATTGTTATTGTTATTGTATTTACTAGTTTATCAAGTTACTTGTTCATCAAATGTAATATATTAATTATGATTGTAACTTTGAATAAGAATATACTCTTAAAAAAAAGATTTGTGATTAAATATTTTGTACTATTTCTCCTATTACAGGCATGACTTAAGAGGAAAATGAATATTAAAATTTCGGTATAATTTGACTGATCGTATACATTGATCAAAGGTGAAAATGCAAACATGAAGGCATAAGATGATCATCATCATATTCCATATATAATGCTATAAAGTTGAACTTTTAGGCATACTTAGCATTGTATGCTGTAATTACTTTTGAAGCTATTCCACTTCTCGTTATCAAACCAAATGAGGTTTTTTTCATTTCCAAAGGGTTTAAGTAGAAACCCTGAGAGCATAAAATATCCTAGTAAATATCAACCTCTTATGCATTTTACAAATTCTTCTTCCTTCTATTTGTGTTAGTTTCTAGTCTCTTTTTTTTTTTTTTCCCTTGTTGGTAGGGGTGGTTCGGGAGGTGCAAGTGTAATCCTAAGTGCAAATACGTTTTTAGAATATTACCTTTAAAACTCTTGAATTCTAAAATATATGTTTGAGTTGAATATTCTGTTCACAGAACTTGCGGCAACAGTAAGGACCCAATGAGGAACATTGGATGCAGTACCTAGAAAAAAGGAGTTTCCACTGTAGAGTAATTTTTCAATGAAAACCGAAAGCCAAGCAATTAAAATTGGCTAATCAAGCAAGGAATAATAGAATAGTGGGTACAAATCCTAAAACACTTTATGAATTCACTTTAATGTGTCGGTATAAGAATAGCTTCATCAATGGGAGATCATAACTTCGATAATTTTGTTGCAAAGTCTGCCCCAAGTAAACTCCCAGCTATATTAAATGAGTTGCTGACAAGGCGATGGAAAAAGCAACGGAAAAAGCAAACATTCGGGCCATGGCTAAGGGATTGACAAACTTGTTGACCAAGGTTGTCTTGCACATCAACTAAGACCTTGGCAGCATGCTTGTGAAATAGACACATAATGCTCTCACCAATATCAGTTGCTCCACCAGTGACCAATGCCATTTTCCCTACTAATTTACCAATGCGAAAACACATGCTCAACTAATCACCAAGCATGAGCACATGCATGACAAAACAGTAAAGAATATATTAATGTAAATGGAGTGGCCACATGAAGGGTAAAATGATTCTTTATTAGATTTTAATTCCAAAATATCAGTCTATTTAGGATTTTGTATTTAGGTTCAACACCAAAGTAATATCATTTGTACAACATTTCATGCGGTGAAATAAATGAAAAATTAATTAGTCTCCATAAGATCCTTGAGAAAAAAAATCAACACCATTGACTCATGTTCCCATAACGAATAATTAACTGTTAGTCAAACAACAAACCCCAACTTAGATGTTTGATCCAATTGTTATAGTCTTTTAACTCGAAGCAAATGAGAGAAATATATAACTACGAGTATTAACTAATGAAAATTGACATTAATTCTGAAATGGTGAAATTATCAGAAAATTTTGGAGCAAACTTTAAATCATCATTGGTAAAAAAAAAAAAAGAAGAAAAGTTAAATAGTGTAGTTGATCATGTTTAGATTCCATTTTCAAAAATTTTTGAAATAAAAAACGGTTAAAGCCTCTTATATAAGTAGTTTATAGATACGAGAAAAACAACTAAGGACCAATTTGATTTTAGATTGATGTTTTCATTTTATAGTCCCCAGTTTCTATACATGATCAAGGGAAAAAAAAAAGGAAAATAATTAAGTTGTAAGGGAATATTTATAGGTTTAGTTAAACTTAATTGCTTTGTTTTGTTGCAAGTAGGATATTTACAAGTTTAGTTAAACTTGAATGCCTGATTTGTTGTAAGTAGGACATATGTGGGCTATGTTACATAAAAGAGATTTCAAGTTGTTACTGGTTTTAAGTGAACTTATTCTTGAAAAGTTATTAGACACTTCAAAATTACAGAAGATGCTACACCCCATTAATAATAATAAAATCACAAAAGAAAATGATATAAAAAACTTGAAACCAAAACGTCAAAAAACTTCTAAATTTGAAACAAAAATAAAGATGAATTTTAAATTTGAGACAAAAAGAGATTTTTATGTCTTTCATCATATTTAATATGTGCAAAATTAAAAATAGTATAAACTGATTTTTTTAGTACTCTTTTTTAAAGTAACATAATTTAAATTTATAAATTTTTTATAAAAAATAATTAAAAATTTAAATATTATTTATAATTTTATAATTCATAGTCAAATTTATTAGTTGATTTTTAATAAAAAATTACTTTTAAAAATTTATATTATGTTTTTCAAAAAAAATTATTTTGTTAAAAAATGAATTTTTATAAAAAAAATTCTCTTTATTTTTTTCAACTTTTTTTTCTTCTTTCCTTTTTGTTTTTATTTCTTTTATATGATTTAAATTTAAAATAATTTTTATTTTAAATTAAATATATTTATTTTTAGAAAATTGAGTTTTAGTAGGAAATAAGTTTATTTTTTTAATTTTCAAAAGACAATTCTTAAATATTTTTCTTTATTTTTATGGTTTCTTTATCTTCTTTCTTTTTTGTCAATTAGAAGGAAATATAAAAAAATACAAGTTAAATTTAATAATTTAAATTTTATTAATTAAAATATATAATTTCTAATAATTTTATGGATAATAGTTATTTTTTCTTTTTTTTGACAGTAAAAAAGAAAAAAATTAAGAAAGAAAAAAAATAAAAATTTAAATGTAAGGAAAAGCTAGTTAAAAAATATATTTTATAATAATTTTTATGTTTGAGAATTTATTTTCTAAAAAATAATTCAAAATTTTATTTATTTCCAAAAAATAATTTAAAAAATTTGTTCAAGAAAATATTATTTTATCAAAATTATAGTTTTCTTGAATAAAAACAAGAAAAAAAAAGAAAGAAAAAGAAGTAAAAAATGAAAAGAAGGAAAAATTTTGGATTAATTAATTAATTAAACAAATATCCTTATTGTTTGTTAAATGTTTAAGTTAATTTCTAAATATAAATTTTAAAAATAAATAAAATATAAGTATTTATTTTTAATCTCATGGGATTAGAAATAATCCTTACATTTTGGAGAGGATTGAATCATCTTATATTAGGAGGATGACTAATTCTCCTTGTAATCTAATCTTCCCCTTAATGCATGCACCAAACATGAGATAGGATGATTATCATCCTATCCGATCCATCATTTTATGCACAGAAATAGATTGAAAAGAGTTACAAACCTAGGGGTAAATGGTAAAAAACTTGCTCTAGTGAGCCACTGGACCTATAACCTTCAATTGGCCGGTTCGGGCCAACTAGTCAAAATATGCCATGAGTTGTGTTACCCAAACACGTATCCACGACACGTTTGCACCAATTTTTCCAAATTAAGCATTTATTTCATTGGAATCAATCTTATAATTCATAAAAAGGCTTCTGAACACAACCTGACAATTCTTTCTCACTATCTATTTTAATATTTTTTAATACCAAAATACACGTAAATGAAATTATTATTTTACCCTTACCACCATAAACTCACTTCATCTTTTCACCTTCTTCTTTCAAATAGCAAACCCTAAAACACTAAAACACAATGATCCAAATCTCATCAAATTTTTGATAAATTTAAAGAGAAATGGAATACTTTTCTAATGATTTAATGAAAATTTTTTTCATAGATAAAGAAGATTACAATAAAGATGGTATGGAAGAAATTTCTACAAAGGTATATATTTGTCACAATTTTTTTTTTTGAATTTGGAGGTGGATGAAAATACCTAGGATTTGTGCCTCTCATAAGCTTGGCGAGGCTGCTTTGCCTTTTGAAAGCAAGCTTCTGAGTGGCTACTTTGGCTTTCGAAAATTTGATTCTGAGAGCTTCGAACGGAATTTAAACCCCAAAAATTAGTAAACGATTTAGACAAAAAAAAGTAAAAAAAAAAAACTTAAATAAAAGATATTCAAATGAGATTGAAGAATTTATTTTAGATTGTTGTAAATCTTGAAAACATTGTAGAGATTCAAGAGATTCAAAGATGGAAGAACGAAGAAATGAAGAGAGTTTGATGAGTGTTAGGTTGTGAGATTTGGAAGAATGTAATATGGAGGGTATAATAGATAAAATAAGATGCCAAAATGGGTTTTAAGGAGTAATTTATAAAATAGATTTTAGGATTTAGGTTATGTAGATAGAGCATGTGAAATATTTGATAGGTTGTATGTAAAATTTCTCCAATCCAAATTAACACTCAATCATAAAAAAGCTAAAAAAATAAAAAATAGTTTATAGTTTGGGAAATATTAAGGATAGTCACTTTTAATATATTTATTTTTATTGGATCACATTATTTCTTAATTTTACGTAAAAATTAATTATCATGTGCAAAGTAAAAAGTTAAAGTATGTGAAAGCTAAAAAAATATATTTGTTTGAGTATAAATCACAGGTATCCTCGTCCGTTTTAACGGTTTAAGTCTAATCTGTTCGGAATTTACTAAAAAAATATTTTTCAAATAACCTGTAATTATAAATAACTGATTTTTATGAAGAATTAAAAAATGACGTAGCTCGATAAAAATAAAAATGTTAAAAATAATAGTAAAAAATGACTACCTCTAACGTTACTTTAAGTTTACAACTTATAGGAAACCAGTCGGTCTTTTTATTGTTCGGTGAAGAACACAGCTAATCCCACCAGTTGACGTAAATGTAGTTTCTTCAGAGTTCAATAAACTCTAAAGGGCACCGTGGTACCGTTATTTTTTGACTCTCACCGAAGCACCTGCACAAAGGAGTCCAGTAAACGAAAAAAACCGTTTTAGGTAAGCGGTCGGCAAAACCATCGGTTCTATCAAGATAAGTACATCTAGATACGGCTCGTGCATGTTCCCACCTAATGACACGTGGTCGATTTTGGTTGGTCTTTCCTTTTTTCACTTCACCTCCCAAATAATTGAGAAAAAGTTAAAAAAAAAAGGAAGGGAACAGAAAAACAAAGAAAATTTTTTTTTCTCAACGGAAAAATAAAAAACTATTTAATTTGATCTCAGATAGAGAGAGAGAGAGAGAGAGAGAGAAAAGGTGGGAGAAAGGAGAAGGGGAAGGGAGAGACGAAGGGAGAGAGAACTGCCGATTTTGGACTGTTTGATTTATTTGATAAAGAGAGAGAGAGAGAGAGTGTTTCGGAGGAGTCTCCGGAATATTCTGCGGTTCCTTCCGATCTCTCGGACGGTGACCGGAATTATATTATTATTTTTTCTTTTTTTTTTTGCGTGTACGAATTGTTTTTGTTAGTGAAGATGGTGAACTCTATGGTGGAGAGAGCTACGAGCGACTTGCTGATCGGGCCTGATTGGGCTAGGAATATCGAGATCTGTGACATGCTTAATCACGACCCTGGGTATGCGTCGCACTGGATTCCAATCTTTCCTCTCTTATTGAGCTGTTGTTGTTCTTATGATTCTGTTAACAACTGCGTTTCAATTTGATGATAAAGAATGAATATGAAGATTTCGAATCTAGTGTTCTAGCTTGTTTCGGTATTCGATTTGCTTTTGCTTAAAGTTTTTTTTTGTCCTCCACTTGTTCTGATACTAATTACAGATTTAGGAGATATTAAATAACGACTTTTCTTTTATCGCATTTAAATTTAAGGAGAGAGATTTGGCTTAGGAAGTTTATCAGGATTGATCAGTTTGCTTTGCTTTGCCTTTTCTTTTCTTTGTTCAATATGTAATTTAATTCTAGGATGTGTTTGATAATACAGCTCTTTAAAATGACTTTTGTTGATCGATACAGGATTTAGTTTCATGTTAAAAAAAAAAAGACCGATGATAGAGGTCAGCTACATTTCTCGAAGTTGAAGATTACTATGTGATAAATGATTTTTATACCTGTGACCATATCATTCCTAATGTTCAAATTTTAATTCTAAAAAATGACTAGATTTTAGTTACTTTCACATGATCAGCTTAATGGTAATTAATTTTTATGCTAGTGTTTTTGTTAAATATTTGTTGTCATTTTCTCCGGTTGCTTTTTAGTTAATGTGAGTTCTTGTGAAAGCATAAAGGGCTGAAAGGTTTAGTTTCCTCATTTTCTGGTCGGTGTTGGCTCTCCTTTTTCAGTTTTCTCCCTCCAGGGGAGCTGGGAGAGAGGCTGGAAGCTGCCTGGATTTCTATATTTCAAGTTTGATTTTTTGTGGTTTTCTAAATCTTGTATTGAAATATGATTGTTATTAATCAGGCAAGCCAAAGATGTTGTGAAAGGCATAAAAAAGCGGCTTAGAAGTAAAAATCCTAAAGTTCAACTTCTTGCACTAACTGTAAGCTCCTGAGAACTTTTACATTGATTTCTACTAATCCTTGGATATAGTTTTCACTTCTGTTGTTTAGTTTTATCGTCTTTTTCTTACATAGTACTAAACTTGTTTAAATTTGGATCTGCTTCCTATGTTCTAGCTACTAGAGACTATCGTAAAAAACTGCGGAGACATTGTCCATATGCATGTTGCAGAGAGAGATGTTCTGCATGAGATGGTCAAAATAGTCAAGAAAAGGGTAGGGAGTAATTTTAACTCCCATTTTGCATTTATTTTCTTTCCAGTAAAATTTGTTCTTAGTTTTTGTTCTGCATAATTGTAGCCTGATTTGCATGTCAAAGAGAAGATATTGACTCTGATTGACACTTGGCAAGAAGCTTTTGGAGGAGCAAGGGCAAGATATCCACAATATTATGTTGCGTACCAAGAGTTGTTGGTATGTCTGCTAAGGCCTCTCCTCTCAAACTGTATGAGACATGCTGCATTTCTTGGGATCAGTTTCCTCATATGCTATATTGTATTCATGACTCTCTCATTGTATTCAAAAATGCTGCTATGCGAGCGGTACTTTTACATGATATGGCCTTTTCCCTCATTTTCTCTCTGAGCCAATCTGGTTTATCATTTCAGCGTGCTGGGGCAGTATTCCCCCCTAGAACTGAGACGTCTGCACCTGTATTTACTCCTCCTCAAACACAACCTTTGTCTTCTTATCCCCAAAACATTCGCAATTCTGATCGGCAAGAGGCTGAGTCTTCTACTGAGTCTGAATTTCCAACCCTGAGGTATTTTTGTTGCTCCTTAGTTGTTTGAGTAGTAAAAACCTGGTGATTTTTTTGTGTTTACCATTATTCCTATTCAGTTCTATGATGGCCTGTGTTTTTTATAAACTTCACTTGCTGAATGATGTCTTTGTAGAAACTGCTGCTGCAGTAATCTGGTTAAGCAACAGTGTGCTGCTCATAATAAACTCTTATTATAATTATCTAATAAATAAATTAGAAAGCTTATTGATATACGTTTTTAATATGGCTTTTAGGGGGAGGTTCAATTGTTTAATAAGGATAGTTTTCCATTATATTCGGTGCATATGGCTAATTTAATATTTCCTTTGTAGGAGTATTGTAAAAACATTTTTTTCAATTACTCCTTAATGTACATTATATATAGCTGAAATTGAGCTGTTGGTAAAAAAGTTCCTACTTTTTACTTCTTAGTTTTGGTCAGTGGTGTTCCCTCTGTAGCTGGTAAACACGGCTGTGGTGTTCTCACACGAATGATTGCCCTTTCCCCCTAGAAATAGCACAGTACAAATTTTCCACAGACTAGAGTAGTTATAATAGTTGAAAAACGTGGACTACTTGTTCTGTCATATTATCAACAGTGACATTACATTGCTAATTCAGTGTTTCCTACTTAGCTTTTATCACTGATGATGCATCTAGCCTTTTAACTGGAGTTTTATTTATCAGTTTGACAGAAATTCAGAATGCGCGGGGTATTATGGATGTCCTTGCAGAAATGCTAAGTGCAATAGATCCTGGAAACAAGGAGGTATATGCTCGCAATTTGAAATGTAGAGAAAAGGAAGATATGTTGTTTACTTGCTAAAACGATTTTGTATTCCTGCAAGAGCATAGTAATGTAGGTTCCAAGTTACTAGTCCTTAATTGGATTCAAAGTGACTACTGAAGTCTTAATATAACTAAAAAAAACAGCAACCTAGTGCCCAAGGCTCCCACATTGTGGGTCTGGGAAGGGTAATATGTATGCAACCTTCCCTTTGCATTAACAGAGAGGCTGTTTCCGTTTGAACCCGTGACCTCTAGGTCATAAAAGAGCAACCTTTATCGTTGCACCAAAGTTCCTTCTCTTAATATAACTAACATTTGGTAATATTTTGGTTGGCATTGGCAATGATCAAACTCATCAGATTGTCAACCGGTTTTTCATTGTAAACTTTATGTATTTCCAGCTCTTATAATGAAAAACTTTTCAAAAGTTCATGAAGTTTCATGTTGCTAATCCTCTACTAATCTTATAAAGCATGTTGTGTTTCTTCTTAAAGCTCATTTCTATTTGCTTATTTGGTGATCTTTTTTGTACAATTTCAGGGACTTAGGCAGGAGGTGATTGTTGACTTAGTGGAGCAGTGTCGTACCTACAAACAAAGAGTTGTACACCTTGTTAATTCAACATCGTAAGGACACTCTTTTCTTATTATAACTTCCTGGTGGCCCTTAGTAGCTCTCTATATGTTGATGATTCGATGTTATCATCTGTTTCCATGGTCCTGACCTTCTCTTCTTTGTGGGTGTTTTGATGCATTGTGTTTGCATTACCTGGTCTTTAAGGTACAATCAGCATCATATGTTAAAATGATTGATCAAAAGAAGGGAGTAAAATGCTGAAGAGTGTTACTTAAGATCAAAGGACTTCTTATTTAATTCAATTATATACTTCTCGGTGCTATGGTGATGCCTGAGCAGTCTGAAGTAGTTGATTTGTTTTCTGTTCAATTTTTCTTAAACCTCTATAAGTACCTCAATGAATATCTTTATGTGCATTTCTATTCAATTTCTCTGTGACACTGCCACTTATTCTGGCATGTATGCTGTATGAATTGCATTGGTAGATAGTTTCTAACCGCTGTGGAATGGTAGAAGGAATTTTGTGAAATATTTTTATATCTAAAACACATATTACCTTTGATTCTTTATCTCTTGTAGGGATGAGTCAATTCTATGTCAAGGTTTATCGTTGAATGATGATTTGCAACGGGTACTAGCAAAGTATGAAGCAATATCTTCAGGAACTCCTTCTCAAGCAGACAAACCTAAGCCTGAACGTCCAAGAGAACTTGTGAATATCGATGGTCCCCTAGTTGATACTGGGGATAGCAAGCAGTCTGAGGGGAGGTAATAGGCTTCTGTGTACTGGGTTACTATATGCAAGGATTTGGTGATTAAAATTATTGGTGTTTTATGTTATTACAGGACATGATAGAATATGCTTAGAATAATAACTTCTGTTATGCTAGGATTGAGATTGATATTTATTTAATTTTGGGTTATCTGAAATTCTTGATCAGATGTTTCTGGTAACTTGAGGCTTGAGCTTTAACAAACAGGATATCTTTGCAGATCCAAGCCAGGCACCGGTGGAAATTCTCTACCTTTTAATCAGTTATTGCTTCCTGCTCCACCTGCTACTAATGGTTCAACTCCTCCAGCGGCAGTCAATCCCAAAATGGACCTTCTGAGTGGTGATGACTACAATTCACCAAAGGCAGATAATACGCTGGCCCTTGTTCCTTTGGGAGAACCGCTACAAACAACTCCTGCATCACAGCAGAATGCCCTTGTTCTCTTTGATATGTTCTCTGATGGTAACAACACCTCTGCTTCTGTTAACACCCGGTCTTCGGGTTTGGCTGGACAAACCAATCCTTTGACTCCTCAACAGCAGCAGCTGAATTTTCATGCGAATGGAACTGCACCAAACATGGGATCACCCCGATATGAGCAGTCATATGCTCAAGGCACAGGTCCTGCCTGGAATGGTCAGCTGGTTCAGCAGCAGCAGCAGCCCCCATCTCCTGTCTATGGTTCGTTTCTGTTTATAATAGGCTTTTTATGTATGAATAGAACATTTTACTTTTGGCACAGACCCTTCTTGTTTCTAGGGACAGACACATTTAATTACAGCATGCCACATTTCACTCGAGGAAATCAATAATATAAATGATCGTGGTTTTTTTCCTCACTAAATTCATGTAGTGACATTCTAGGGCAGGATGAATAGTCATGTTCTTGCTTCTATTACATTAAAATTTATGAAGCTTACTCTTTGCATGTTGAGAAGGTGCCCAGAGCAGTGGCTCACTACCACCACCACCCTGGGAAGCACAGGCAGCAGACTCTAGTCCGGTTGCAGGTGCTCAGTATCCCCAGTCAATGGTTCCTCAAGTTGTTGTAACACATGCACAACCTCAAGGAACTCAACATATTGGAAGTGATCAGGTGGTGGGTATGTACTATCAGCCAATCACAACTGGCCATTTGTCAGCAATTGATAACCATGCTGTTCAGGGAAACCAGTTTGCTGGTTTTCATCCCCAACCAATCCAGGGAGCACATTATATGGGCATGCTTCCACAACAAATGCCAGCTGGCCAAATGGCTTCTATGTATTCTCAACAAATGTATGGCAACCAAATGGGAGCATATGGCTATGGTCAGCAGCAGTATCTTGATCAGCAAATGTACGGGCTATCCATCAGAGATGACAATGGCATGAGAAACTCTTCCTACCAGGTTTCCACTTCGTCTTATGTTCCACCAAGCAAGCCTTCAAAACCAGAGGATAAGCTGTTTGGAGACCTGGTTGACATGGCAAAAATTAAATCAACGAAAACCACTCCTGGAAGAGCTGGTAGCATGTGAACCCGGATTTTTTTTTATTTTACATTTTTTTGGTGGCTAACTTGTTTCCTTTTTCTCATTTTCTTTCTTTCCTTAAATATTTTTTAAATTTCTATTATATTCTTCACCAGTCTCGACTCATATTTTGTGTTGCATGTTTGGCATTGGAATCATGTACATTCCCTGTAGAGAAAATGGAAAGATCAACTCTTTTGGGTTAGGTTGATTTTTTGAGATTTGGTTTTCTCTGTGTCTCTCCCTTTTTAATCAGACTCATGGAAATTTTGTTTCTTTATTGTAATGTAATGTATATGTTGAATTTCTTTCCAAGTTTCAAGGCTGTTAGGCATAAATTTTCTGTAGGCATATTTTGAGTTGTAAGGCTGTTGTAATATTTTACTTTCCGGGATTTGCTTTTTACTTCAATTGAATTAGGGTGTGCTGTAGAATTTTGTTTTTCATTTTTTCTTTTTAATTTTTGCCACAGGTGAATAATTCTATTTGATGGCACACTGGAACAGATTATGAAGGAATTAAATTATCAGAAATTCAGAATCCTAAATTTAACATAACAATTGAGACCATCGGGTTGACACTGCCATCAACCTGAAGTTACAAACTTTCCATGCAGGAAAGACATAGAGCTAAGATCTTTGATACTATAAAGGAGATGAGCAGAAGTAGAAAAACCAAATTATAAACCTCAACGAGAACTTTTTTAGTGCAACCACAGGTATCATATCTTTTTTAAGGTTTGAGATTAATCTTATTTGAGTCGAGAGTAGTAAACAATAAAATCTTTTAAACAAAGATGATTTAAGGTTTCGAAATTTAAATGCTCAGAAAAGAAATTTAGTTTCACTTCTTTCAACTACTTGTTGGAAGAGGAACTTTGCTTTAAATTAATTTTTGCCGTAATGAAGCATATTCAGAAACTGATAAGATTTGCTGAATCAAGGAATCAAAGTTTCTTGATGACGACTCCCCTCTCAATCTATTTAGCATCATTATATAAACTATTGTACTTTATCAAGCATATAGATAATTTTGGCTTCTAGAAAAAAATTAACTATCAACAAATTAGGCATGTCCTTACCGGCGAATCTCAAGGGCGATTCAAGACAAATGCAATAAACTAAGCTCTACGGAAAACATATTACATTCAAATGTATAGAAAAAACTTCTTAAATGTCAACTTAAAACTTACCATTCAAGATCAGTAGATGAAGCAAATGCATAACTTAACCTAGATGTTTCACTCATTATATGGCCTGATCGACAAAGTCTAGTTTAGGTGAGTTTGTGCATCAGCAAGTTTAAAGCAAGTTCTCTCAACAAGGATGTAGACAAGCGTATGACCGAGTGTGACAAAGCTTCACTCTGAGGCCTGTGTCCGAGAGAAAATATTCTTTCAAAATTAAAGCGGAAGGGTTTGGCCCAATGTTGTGAGTTATCTCAGGCTGTCGCAATCGTGGTTTCATGCATCATAGCCAAATTTGCTAATATTAAGAGCTTTTCTAAATATCAACATGTTGATTTAATCAATCCATTATTTAAATAATAAGCTTTAGTTCTTGCAATGTTAGAACAAGGAACATTGGATACCAAAAATAAACAAATTCTGCTGCACAGGAATGCGGTGATGCGAGAACATGCGGAAGTGAAATGAAACTCTGTTATGGAATGTCAGAATAGCAGGGGAATTGTTGTGAGCCAATGGACTGACTTCCGTCATTTTCGTGTGACCATAAATATAGTGGTATTTTTGCTGAGTCAGCTAATTACTGACTTGTGTATTACATGTGCGTAATTAATAGTGTAATTAATTAATGGCTTATTAATAATCTTCAGCTTGCATTAAATTCCATGTATTTAGAAGGAATCGACCGCCAACTCTGATAATCTATGCCAAGAAATGATCTAAGGCTAGCCGAAGCTACTGCACTGTGTAATGGCATCATTAAGATTAAGTAGCTCAACTCCACTGGTAATCTATCCAGTTAAATAAGGGAACAATAAACACTGTTATATTACTTAACTGACCAACTCAGGAAAAAATTGTTATAACTCTGTAAAAAAAAAAAACCCAAAAAATTAATTTAATAATGTAAAATCTTGTTAAATTCTTGAATAATAATAAAGAAGTTTCGTATTCATATCTCCATCAACCTAAATATGAAATTAATCCGTTGATAGTCTCGAAAAAATCGTTGAACCCACCATTTTTTTTATTTTTCTTTTGAATCATCCTACGGGTTGCTTAACGCTACATTTCCATGATTGGTCGCGCATCTGAAATCATCCTACTAGAGTCCTATCTTAATCGGGTCGGGTCAAGCGTCAATAATCGTTGAGCAGTTTCTGACCGTTGACATCAAAATAAAAATAGATCCTGAAACACAGAATCAAAACTCCTCCTACCGGGCTCATCTCTTTTTCATTATCGAAATCAAAAGACTACTCTTCAGGTAACTTCACAAGGTCAGATTCTAAAAAGCTTGCTTTTCCTTTTTTTTTTTTTTTAATTTTCTTTCTAATTATCAGTTGTCGTTTTAACTTATTTCTTTAATCCCTATCTTATTTGATCGGATCCTTAACGAACCATTGATTATTAATTATTTTCATAAATCCTTATGGCACTGATCGCAAATTGTGCACATTTAATTTGTGATGTAAAATCGTTAATCTTGTTACCTTTTGCTTTCAGTTCTGTGGCTATCTCTCAAGCTGATATATAAATATATAATTTTTTGAAGCATCTTTGAATTCCGGCGAGCGACCGGCAATGCAGGTTTTTAAACTGATTCTTGTTTTTTCTTGGTTTAATTATTTATTTTTCTTGTGTACTTAATCAAATAAATGGAGAATATCTATGAAATTAGTGTGGGTTTTCGTCAAAAAAGTAATTCTTTCCTTGAATAATGCAGTTGAAATCTTTTTTTTTGAAGGCATCAAGAGCAAGGTTGTTTAAGGAATACAAAGAGGTGCAGCGAGAGAAGGCAGCCGATCCCGATATTCAACTTGTCTGTGATGATTCCAACATATTTAAGTGGACTGCTCTTATCAAGGTTGATTCAAAGTAAAACCCAGGAAAAAAAAATATGCTAGACATTATTAATGTTTTGATTTTGTCTAAATTATGGGACTTTTTTTCTATAGGGGCCATCCGAGACACCTTATGAAGGTGGAGTATTCCAGCTTGCTTTTGCTGTTCCTGAGCAGTACCCTTTGCAACCTCCTCAAGTGCGGTTCTTGACGAAAATATTCCATCCCAATGTGCATTTCAAGGTTTAAATTCTTTGGCTTGTGACATTTATGTTCTACTTGAATATTTGACGGCATAAAATGGAAGTAGGCTTAAGATTGCATCTTAACGAAAATATTCCATCCCAATGTGCATTTCAAGGTGTAAATTCTTTGGCTTATAACAATTATGTTCTACTTGAATATTTGACAGCATAAAATGGAAGTAGGCTCAAGATTGCATCTTAATATCCCAATAAAATTTTACGATTGTTCCTTCCTTCTTTGGGGAACTGGGATGCTTGGTGTTTTTCAACTTGGCAGCCATGACGGCAGAAAAAAAAAGATCTTGATGGAGAACTGCTACTTATTCACCTGAGTACCTGTTGGTTTCTTCATAATACTGCATATATGAATGATGAAGGGTACTTATTCACCATAGAACTTATTAGTTTCTGCATGATGTGGTATTCAAGCTTGTTGATTATTCTGGCTAGGGAGAGACGGTTAGGAGGATTTGTGAGAACCCCTTCCACCAAAAGACCATATGAGGCTAAGGAAATTCTGCTCTCATCTAGTAAACTTTATCTACTTCAAATTGATGCAAAACCTTATTTTCCATCTATGCACTTCATCTTAATTACCAGAAACCTAGAAGATAAATTGGATCATATTGTCAGGACAAAAAATCCATACCATTACAATCTTCTTCCATATAAATGAATACTCTACCCTAGAACATGTTTTACCGGTGGAAAAAGGTAGAGCTTGGTCATCCATTATATTGCCACATACGTGTGTGTGTGTGTGTAGGAATCCCACTTCTGATAAGTCTAGAGATTACTAATATCTGATGATTCCAGGATGCTTAATTGAGAATTTAGTTTTGATTTGTTATTAATTGTACAGACAGGAGAGATTTGCCTTGATATATTGAAGAATGCATGGAGCCCTGCCTGGACACTTCAGTCTGTTTGTAGGGCTATAATAGCTTTGATGGCTCATCCAGAACCTGATAGCCCGCTTAATTGTGATTCCGGTAAGTTGGTCTATTTAATGTTTTTCTATTCTGTTTCTTACATCATAAATTTACATGGATGTGTATGTATGTGTTGTGTAAGAATGTTCTTGGATCTCGAAGAATGTACTTTCTCTGATAGGAAATGGTGTCAAAATGTATCTTTTTAACCGAACACTATGGCCTTGGTGAGCTGAAGAAATGAAAAGTAAATTCCTTTTCTTATTGTTCCAGAAATGTTAAATAAGCATTGAAGATGTATACTGTTTTGCCACCTCCCCACCGCATCTTTTTTTTTTTTTCACTGTCCTCATAGCTGTCCTTATTTCTATTATTCTTGCTGCCTTACAAGTAAATTAAATATGGATGGAATTTTAGATTTTTGTTTAGGCTTTTGATATATTAGCACATTTATTGGCTATATAAATTCTATGGAACTTTGAGGTGCTTTTATGTCTGATGTTTATGCTTAATAGACGCCTTAGCTACTTCTGGACAGGCAATCTCTTAAGGTCTGGTGATACGAGAGGATTCCAGTCTATGGCCAGAATGTACACCAGGCTTGCTGCTATGCCCAAAAAAGGGTGAACTACGGTGCAATAAACTGTCTTAAACCATAAACCATGAGA